>JAFIDM010000001.1:149300460-149315506 GCA_023159025.1 Thereuonema tuberculata | reverse complement strand
AATATGGTTTAAAACCCCCTCATATAGCAATTTAACATCATGCTTAAGTCTTATAAATAAAAAAATGTAAATTCAGGTATTTTTAAATTTAAGAAGAAATTACAATATTTCTTTCTGTACTAGATATTCACTTTTAAAGAACTACTTCACCATTTCTGAAAAAGTGCGAGGATCAGTAATAAAGATTAAGAATCACTGGTTTAAACTGATGTTAGACCAGTTTTACTTGCTAGAAGGCCCTAGTCTTCATTGGGCTAAAATTTAAACAGGAGTCTATCATATGTTTCTAAGTACTTTCCTTGCTGATCTCCACGTGTGTGTGGGACCATTACCTTTTAAAAATTATTTCCTGATAAATTAATTGTGAGACAGAAATGCATAAAATCGTTCTTATAGTACTATTTTGGAAGGCAAAATTTATTCGTGTTTGAATTAAATTAAAAAAAAAAATAAACACAAAAGTACTGGTGCAAAAATTGATAAATTTTGAATCCAGATCATTCATTTCAGCGTAGGTACATAGTAACTTATATTTAGCTGCAATCTTTAGTAAAGATGGTTTTTGCTCTCAAAACCAAAAGCCTTTTATGTGTGTATATATATATATATATATATATATACTGTAATTGTTAAAGCTAATTTTAAGTTTTAACAGATCTCAATTGGCAAAAGACAATGAGATGCAAAAGTAGATGATTAAATGCACACTTGTGTTTATTTTATAAATAGTGCAGTTGATGTAATTATCTATTTGTTAAATATTATTCAATGAACAAAGAATTATGGCTGGGATATTATTTATAAGAAACAGCAAGTTATATGTATCAGGTTGCATATATTGGGTTTGCAAAAAGTCCGTTTGGTTTGTAAGTAAAAATAAGACATTTTTCATTTTCACTAGTACTTCTATTGAACAATGTATTCAGCAGTTTGTTCCGCTACCTTCAGGCAACTTCATAATTCCATCTTCCCACAACTTTTTATCTTTTTGAGCAAAAAAATGTTCCAGGTGCCTTTAGTGTCTTCCAGAGAATTGAATTTTTTCCATTAAGAGATTTTTGAAAAACCGAAATGAATGGAAATCCGAAGGTGCAATGTCTGGTGAATATGGCGGATGAATCAGCCAACTAAGCTGTAACAGTATTTGCCTGGTCATCAATGAAACATGTGGTCTTGCGTGCTTATTATCTTTCATCTTCACTGTTAAATTGGCAACACAAAATTCACCAATTTTTATCAGTTTTGTTTTAAATGCACGCTGATATAACAGCTGTAACAGTACAATCTAACAAAATAGTGTTGAATGATGTTAAAGACACCTAAGCACTACTAGAGCCAATGTACAAAATAAAAAAAAAAAAAAACTTTTTGCCAACCTTATATATATAATGTATAAGAAATGCTGAAAAGACCATTAACTTTTGTACAGCAAAATAGAATATATTTCAGTGTCTGAAGCTGTAGCAACATTACAATAATGTTTTTATATTCACTGGCAATGAATTCCACATGCTAGCATTGGAATGTATATTATTTTTACGCTTAGCTTTCTGATGTAGTTTTTGTGAAGAGATAATGAGCATAGTCTCATTACCAACGCAATAATATATAATTTCCTCCATAAATTCAAGCAGTCTGTTTTTTTACTTACGGGAAGAATTCAATACTAGCCTACAGAAAAAAACCTCACTAAGTCTGATTACTTGTTTGATTGGGGGAAAAAAAATAATAATCACAGTACAGAGGTGACTTCAATCAAGATAAATTTGGGCAGTTATTACAAAAAAATAAAAATAAAGAAAAAAATTGTATATGTGGGCATGATACTAGGATCTTTCATAAAATCAATTATATATTCTGTATTAAAGCAAATTTTTATTTGTAAGGCTACTACGATTTGAAGTACTTAGTGTTGCGTAATTCCTTTATGACTATTAAGGCTTTTGTTTGATTTCGCTGGATTTCATTACCCTCTAATTTACTTACACTGTATAAAAAGGAATGAAGTTGCACAATATTCATATATGAAATCACCTATGGTTTACTATATTTTCACAAGATTAATATTGATTTTTAGCAAAGAGAGCTTGAATACAAATCAGTTGTCTTAAATTAAAACTTTATTCGAACAATATTGTAGCCACAGGAAGAAGGCAGCGTTAATTTTCAGTATGTCTTTCAGAATACAAGTTCCACTAATAAACAACTGCCCAAGTCTTCAATGAATAATCACATTCAAAATACATATGAAATAAATCAAGTTCCTCAATGATACTGACGTAATTCTAATCTTCGGGCTTTTCTGGCGGAGGACCACATGGCTGAAGCATTTTCTCCATTAAATTAAAACGAACTCGAGCTTTGGCTTCATTTTCTGCGACGCTGAAAAAGTTCAACATATCAAAATGGCCCATGTAAGAAGCATGACTGTCCCGATGTTGATTCACCAACCATTCAAACTTCGTTGTGTCGGCGTGGCCAGTGCCGATATATTTCGACTGCAAATGTTCCAATTGACTGTGAATATTATACCTGTCTCCCATGGCTTTTCCACTTGTATCTCAGAATAATCAAAACGAGGAAAATACACTTCGCAACAACACGACGAGGATTCGCACAAGGACGTTGGGAATCTTGGGATTCGGCCTCGTTTTGAATTTTCCGTATGGCACAAAAATCAGTTCAAAATGCAGAAAATGTGTAGCAGTCATTCTCCATAACAAATCTGACAATTAGCTATGAATTTTTATTAAGCATTTCAAAGAAAACATGAACAAACATATTAAAAATAATTAAAAAAGATTGTTATATATATAACATAGTTTTTATTATTCAATGTATGGTTGTTTGTTGACGCTATGATGCGATAAAACGTATTTCAAAATATTCATAGTTTAAAACGAAAGAAAGAAGAATGAAAAAAAGGAAAGAATGACTTAATAAACGGTGTTGAAAAAAAACAAAAAACGATTAATGGGTCCGGAAATTAATAGTTTTCGCGAAAAACGTAGTTTCCATTATTTAATGTATGGTTGGTCATTGCCAACCCAATTGTTTTTTGTTTTGTACGGAGATACGCTTTCTATGGATCTCTTAAGAGTACCAATCATGGCGAACCCCTAGAAGGATCCATAGAATATCCTGGGAATAAATACTGAGGTGGTTTTCCACTACCTTCCTAAGGAAACCATTATGGATTTGGCTTCAGATCTGAAGGGAAAGAAGAAGAAGCAGACAAACACAGGAAAGGAAATAAAAATCCTTGCCGGTACCGGGATTCGAACCCAGATTCAGACACAGCTGCCTCGTGAAAGTCTTTCGTTTTGACTACAAGGCTATGCTGAACGGCTAATGATAAAATTAAGATGTTTCTGTTTCTATCTCCTTGATTTAAATTATCAAAGAAAAAGAAGAAAATAGGAGAATCAATTAGTAATATTTTTTTTGCATTTTTTTTTCTTAACATGCTTTCTAAACTTATAAAATCAGTAGTCTGTGCCTCACTCCTGAATAACTTTTGAAGCAATGATTGTACAGGGTGTAGTCAGATCAATGGAAACATCCACTGAAAAAAGAAGCACAAAAGACGCGCTTTTGCAAATCATAAATATGAAGTGGTTTGAACTGTATGAAGTGTGTAAGGATATGGTAACATGTCATCTATTCCTCATCAGCGCAGACAAGATGCCTGTTTGTAGTAATAATGAAAAATGTCATAGCTCAGTGATTTCCTCAAAAGGCATGGGAATTAAAATGTTTCTAGTAGGATCTTCTGTGGCTAGAATGGTCGAAATTGTAGGTACTACAAGAGGATCAGTACAAGAGGATTATGGCTGCTTACCGAACATAAAGCCTGTTGCTTCTAAATGCGGAACTGGAGACAGAGAAAAATGTTAGACAGAGGCATGGGCGGATTTAGATCTTGATTTCTGGGGGTGCGAGCTCACCGGAAGGCATGAGGTATTTGAGGTATCAAGTCGCCATAGGCGAGGGGTGAGAGAGAGAGCGTGGGGGGAGGTTTTTAAGAAATAAAATATTTTTTCAAACAAAATTTATGAAATTATTATAACAGAAAACAATTTTTTTATCTGTAAAAAAAATTATCATCCCAAAAATCAGGGGGTGCGGCGCACCCCCTAGCACCCCCGTAAATCCGCCCATGGACAGAGGCTATTGGACGATACGAATTCTTTGCTAAAAACATAAACCACTGCAGAGCAAATGCAAAAAGAGTTAAACATCAGTCAAGATATTTCAATCAGAACAGTTCGTCGCAAATTTAAAAGATTAAATATATGGCTGTGCTCTAATTCGCAGAACTTCACAATACAGTAATAGGCTACCTTGAGATACGAATGCCCCAACATACGAATTTTTTGATATACGAAGAAAATTTTCATATAATTTACGCCTCGAAATACGAAGATATTTTTGAGATACGAATAGCTAGTACAGCTAGATGTTGTGGATCTGGTGCAGAAGCATGCAGAAGAACTCACGACGGAGGAGCTGAAGAAGTTACAAGAGATGACGCACTCAGAGGTGATGAAGTTACTCAGCAGGGAGGAGGGGGTCGAGAAAGAGGAGGAGCTATCTTCACGTGAAATTCGTGATATCCTTGCTAAGTGGCAAGAAGTGTCCGATTTTGTTGAAAAGAGACACCCGGAGAAATTGTCTACAGGGAGAGCCAGTGCATTGTTCAATAACACGTGCCTTGCGCATTTTAGAAACATTCTAAAAAAGAGACAGAAACAGATCTCTCTTGATCATTTCCTTTGGAAAAGATCACGTCTTAGTGGCGATACACCCACTGCAACTGAGGCCAAAAGGGCCAGACGTGAGAGTGGCAGAGATAGTGATTAGTCTTAGTGTAAGTAAAAAAATAGTACATTCAATAAAAAATTGTAGTACATCTATATCATGCATACAATAAACATTGTATTAATCTTATATTAAATCTATATTTGGTTGGTATTTAAAGCATGTTAATTATTTTTTTGCGGGGGTAAATTCCTTTCACTGGAACAAATTAATTCTATTTCCATTAATTTCTATGGGAAAAATTGATTTGATATACGATTTTTTTGATATACGAATATCGTCACGGAACGAATTAAATTCGTATGTCGAGGTACCACTGTACTGAACGTTTAGAATAATAAAAAGAAAATCAAAACTAGAGCCTTGGCGAATGGCAAAAATGTCATTTGGTTCAACGAATAGTTTTTCAGTTTATTTTTCACCGCAGAGAGAGTTTCGTATATATATATCAGCAGAAGCATACTATCTTGATTACTTGGAAAACAACGGAGGCAGTCTGTGTTGGGTTTGTCGCTATATCATGGCACTCTTTAGGATCTCTAGTCGTTCTGAAGAATCGTCCAATAGCTGCAACGTATCTAAATTTTTTCCAGAATAAAAGATTATTTTCTCTATTTCCTGTCCCTGTTTCAGACACTAACGCTCCCATCCAGGCTGGTTTGAAGGATACGAGAATGAGTATCTCGATATTCACTATCATCTAATTTTAATATTGTTTATTCTGTATGGAAACTTCTTCACTAGCCGATGAAAATACGATGTATTCAATCTTCATCATTTACAGACTTGGAGAGTTTATAGGAGGAGTGATATATATTACAGATATCTTATGCTCAATAGGAACCAAGATATTTGGCAAGTGTTTCCCTTATTTTATCCACTCCGTATTCTTGAAACTTGCCATTCATTTTTACGAATGAGATAAGATCTATTTTTATATTGAAGATTTTCCCATGTGGATATTTACGGAGAAATGTCCGGGTGATGACCAGAAAGTATTACGGTACATTTGTAGCGAGAAGATACCATAGTCAAAATAAATCTATAAAATCCTGGGAAGCTGTTTCAGGTGAAGAGTCGCCCACAAGAAGTGACAAGTATATCACTGACAAGTGAATGCTTAAGTTTGACAGGTCGAAACGTCCCTTGAAATTTTAATCACTGATTCAAGACCTCAAGTAGTTATTGTATACCAAATTTTAGCCGATCTTACGCACTGGAAGGGGGTTAAAACAAATGCTAAAGTTTTACAAGAAATATTGATGTGACGTCATCACTCTTTTCGAGCCACGCATGACGTCATTCTATCTCCTACTGCTCGCGACCACTCAAGGTCAGCCAAAACGGATAGCGCGGCGGAGCAAAATACTTAATTTATAAAATAATACTAATATAATTACTGTTTATAAAATACAAACAATAACTGAAAAGTATGGCCACATTTGTATTTTAATAAGAAAGTAATCTATATATTACTAAAATCTTTTATTTCTCTGTCTGTCTGTCCGGCGCAGTACAATAAAGGAAAATGGTGTTTCCTTTTGCATTGTTGCGAGAAGTCGACAAATGCAAAAGGCGCAATTGTTGTGATTTCCAATATTCACAATGGTAGTGCAACAATGGAAAACATGTGTTCAGTTTTCATTGTTGCGAGGAAGTCGACAAATGCAAAATGAGCATTGTTGAACTTCAAAATCTTGCGTTCTCTCCGTCAACAATGGCGCGCGCTATCACATAATGAGTTCATTCAAAAAGGAATAACATATCACTATTTGCTCAACTATTCAACAAATCATAACCGCTTTCATTGGAAGCGATTCTTCTTGGATTATCCGTGCTCTTAAATAACAACCAATATAAATTCCTAACCTTATTTACTGTAAACTCAATTTACTGTAAATTCAAAGTACTCCAGTCAAATTGTGCTCAAAATGGCCTCTCGAGGGAAAGTTTTGGAGTAGTTTTGATTTTTTCATTCTATATGTTTTTTGGGGTGCTGAATCCGAATATGAGGTTTACGAACAAAATTTCGTGACGGAACATTAAAAAAAAATTAAAAAAGGCAAAAAATCTCGTTATTTAGCGGTTTTTCCCTTACAACTCGAAAACTATAATCTTTTCGTAAATAACCTCCATATTCAAAATGAAAGTACATAAAATTTCCTACAAATTTCACTACTTAGGTTTTTTCCTCCGACAAACCGTTCGGACCGAAGCGCTAATTGAAAATTGGCGTATTTTGTCGATCTCCGCAAAAACCCAAGTTTTCCACTTCAAAACTCTAATTTATTACAAAAGGCTGTCAAGAAGTAAATTCCTCCCAATTCTTTGCACGTAGCTTATGTAGATCGTATATCTAACTGCATAGATCATGTTGTAACAAATTACAGAATGTTAAATTTATTTAATGAAGTCCGAAATTGTACAAAGTCAGTTACAGAAAAGGTAAAATTTCAAAGAAAAATTTTGACAAATTATTATATTAAATTACATATGATTATATAGTACATTATTTTATGAGCAAAAATTATATTAGCCGTTGTCGTTTAGAGGGTCCTGGATGAGGTTCGTCGAAACTGCAATGCCATCTGCAGAATACTAGCGTTTCACTACCCGAGGATGTTTCATCAGTCGTAGGAGTGAGAAATTGTGGTGTGGCACCTAGAGTGATATGGCGATTGAACAAACTCGAATGAAGTCACTGAAGACAAGTGGTGGTCTCACTCATGGCCGTGGAGTAACTGCAGGCGTTGTGACACGATAGACACAAGGGATGACAGCACTGCACCAAGTACAGGTGTTGTCGCAGATGAGAGGATCAACTGCCACTTGTCCAAGGAGATGGGCATGAAAAGGTATACAGCGCATTGTTGCTGCTGATTTTCAAGCTGTAAAATTCAAATGAAGCGAAAGAGTGCAGCCTCTTAAGATCATGAACAGTCTATTCAGATACAAGACAGGGCTGTAGTTATCAATCCAACCAAACTTTTCCAACGAATGACCATCGTGAAACATCCAGATGAAGAGCTGCGAGAATTTGTACGTTACGAACTTAGCCCTACCCTCTCTCTCTTTTCGAGGAGCATGGGATAAGGACAGGAACAACATCGAGCTTGTACAGAGCTTTTGCACCGACTGAACAGGCGGACGTGAACGATACAAAATATGTCATCGACGGAGGGTTTTTGTTACACCAGCTCAAAAATAGTAATATTGTGGATGCAGGAAGGCGGGCCTCCATTGCTCCACGATCTGCACATCGTGCGATGGACTGTGTGAAAACGTCGAGCCCCCGGAAGACAGCATTGACATAGACGAAGACGAGACAGAAGAAAGAGACGAGAACAGATTGAAGACAGATACTTACAAAATGCGGAAGGTATGTCTAATCACGCAATCTATTTCATACTCTTATCTCCAAGATATGATCACAACTTGTTGTTTTCTCACTACCTCTTTCATTATCCCGATGCACAAGCCCCGACGCTGACGACAGAATAACCCGAACCTGTGCCAGGACCCGCCGCCCTTCGACGAACCTCATCCAGGACCCTCGAAACGACAACGGCTAATATAATTTTTGCTCATAAAATAATATAATCATATATATACTATATCATCATATGTAATACAATATAATAATTTGTCATAATTTTTCAAGATTTTTCTTTGGAATTTTACCTTTTCTGTAACTGACTTTGTACAATTTCGAACTTCATTAAATAACGTTAACATTATGTAATATGTGAAAAACTGATCTGTACCTTTACATATATGATCTATATAAGGTATGTGCAGAGAACTGGGAGGAATTCCCTCATTGCCAGCCTTTAATAACAAATTAGAGTTGTGGAGTGGAAAACGTGGGTTTTTGTAGAGACCGACAAATACGTCAATTTTCAACTAGCGCTTGCGCCCGAACGGTTCGTCGGAGAAAAAAAACCTAAGTAGGGAAATTTTATGTACTTTCATTTTGAATGGGAAGGTTATTTAAGAAAAGTTGTTAGTTTTGGAGCTATAAGCAAAACACCGCCAAAACATGAGATTTTTAACCTTTTTTTTGCATTTTTTTTTAAATTTTGCGTCACGAAATTTTGTTCGCAAACCTCAGATTCGGATTCAGCACCCCAAAAAACATAGAGAATGGAAGAAATCAAAACTACTCCAAAACTTTCCTGGTAAAACTACAATTTGACTGGACTAAAGAATCACCAAGCCAAATTGTTAACAGTAAATAAGGTTAGGAATGTATTGATTAATTAATATATTAGTTGTTATTTAAGAGCACGGGCTGATTGTATATTTTCATACATCACATATTGAGACTGATTTGGATTGAAAGAATGAAGCCGAACGTGAAAGACGGTCAAGAGTCTACGGAAGAGAGACATAGTTAGACGCCGAACGACATCAGGCAGAGAGAGAGAGAGAGACTTTAGGTTCCCGAACTCTACTTCATCTAACATCCATCTCAACATATCTCAATCTGTACACGGGGAATGGCCTAGTTTTATATAAAAAAAAAATAAAGCAAAAATGTTACAGTTCAAAATTGAAGAAAAATTTATGTAATACTAACTGCAAACAATTGGAATATTATAGATATAATTACAAATAAAAATCATGGCAGTAAATGAATAATAACTTAAAGTAACTTCAGAAACAATTAATTCTGAATGGTTCTAATGCAAACACTAAATTTTTATAGAATTCTAACAGTACAACGATAATTCATTTCAAATTTTCGCAAGCTTTGATTTGATTAAAATCCAATTAATTGGATTTAGGCGACTTAACAACAGTATTAGAGGATTTAATTAGTTTGCAGCAAATGAAAAATTTGAAAATAGATTCCGACGTTTTATCATATAGGCCCCGTGTATCAAGACTTGGTTGTGGATGACTGCTCCTGGCTGATGATCGCCATATTAGCGTGAAACAGCGGTACCAGGATGTCATTTTGTATACAACTTGGTCTCACCCATTGTTGTTTTTTTTTGTGTTCGACAGATATTATAATTTACAAATGTTGCAATTTTCCTTTGTACTGTTTGTATAATTTGAAAAATCAAAGAAAATAAAAAATACAACACAAAAGTAAGTTTAAGGTCTTTCAGTAACATTTTGTTTTCATATTCATTCCCCTCCTGTCAGATGTTCAATAGAAATTCGCCGAAGAATGAATTTATTGACATTTTACCATGTCTTGTTGTAATCTTTTCACACATTTTCCAACTGCTCTTGCAGCTATATAATGTCCTAGGATGTAAGAAGGTTTCAAATGTGCTCGATTACGGACTGATCTGGCGGACCAGGGAAGAGTATCAACGTCATGAAGACATTCATGAGAGATATGTGTCAGAATTACCCTACTGAAGAATAGAGCTCGGAAGGTGTGACTTCCTAAAGAATACGGTGGATGACGTATCAATACAATGTTAAATTATTGTTACTCAAACTCATTATTACTAGAGGTTTTTGGCTGTCATAGAATTTGTCACTTCACGCTGTAACATAACTTGTTTTGCGGCTTACGAACAGTTCAATAATATGAGAATTGTTCCGTTACCCGTTCCGTTTCTCAACATACGAATGTGGAGGACATCCGCTCAAAGGCACATGCGAGACTCATTACAAAACATGATATAACACCATTGGGAGGCCACCACGATTATTGGCATACTGCGGGGAGGGGGAGGCTTGGTAAGGATTCTAATTCCTCCCGTTGTATGCGAAAATAGAAAAAAATCTAGGATTTCTGACCTTCTTTTTGGTTGGAAGTTCAACGTTTAATTTGTAAACCACCCTTTTCGGTTGAATTGGTTGAATTGTTGTGATTTCCAATATTCACAATGGTAGTCATAACCTTTCAAAATCCTGGATACGACGACGATGCTCGGACACATTCGATGAGGAATTGACGGTGAGGAACAGATAATGGTACGGTAGAAGTCTTGCTTCTGTAAGTTGCAATGGTATCGGTTAACATGGGATAATTCATAGATTACACCATTTCATTACTTCTCTGTGGATGATGGAACAAATGTTGCTAAAACTGTTCGGATTTGTTGAATGATGCTGCACTCTTCTCTTGCAATTGTCTGTCTCATGCGATCAAAATCTTTTAGATGCAACCTTGTAATACTGTATATCGAATACCGAAGGTGTCGAACATTTCCCCAATGGCACAGTCTTCGAAACAATGGCAATCTCTGACATCATCACGTCAGCCTCTGACTATAATAAGTTTAGTTTTCATTTGTGCTCAGGCATCGTCAACATTCAGACTGTGGATCACTGGGTGTTGTGTCAATCAAAAAGGAAGTCAATTTTAAGATATTGGACAATGACCAAACTCTCCTGTCTCATGATGTCATGAACTCCAAAAATGATCACAAATTGAATTGGCGCCGTCTAACTTAGGAACAGGGAAGCACAAAGCAACAAACGGCGCCTTGCTTCTGTCTTAAAGTGTCTCAGTTCTGTTGAGCAGTCATGGGTTGTGATCTTGAGAAATCATTTTGACAATGATCAGCAACTTACCGATTTACATCAATGGGAGCCGTGTTTTCCTAAGCTATTTTTTTTTATGAAAGAGACACTTTTTGATCTTTGCCGACACTATACTGTAGAGAACTATTGCAGTTTGTCGAAGATTAATAATAATAATACCATCGTTCCAATCAGGAACATAGGTCGTTTACAAATCGTTTCCAACCAGCACGATCTTTAGCAAGCACTCGAAGTTCATTCCAACTTTTATTTCCAGACTCCTTAATTGTAGTCCGTCTCCAGGAAGTGCGAGGTCTTCCTCTTTTCCTACTACCCTGTGGGTTCCACTGTTGGGCTATTTTACAAGGTTCACAATCAGCTTTACGAAGTGTGTGTCCAATCCACTCAAATTTTCGTTTTCTAATTTCTTTAATAATATCAATCTGACCAGTAAGCTTCCATAACTCTGTATTAGAGATAACTCTTGGCCATCAGATTTTCATGATGTTTCGTAAACATCTGTTTACAAATGACTGGAGTTTTCTCTGTAGTTCGCAGGTAAGCCCCAGATTTGGCAACCATATAATAAAACAGGTTTAACATATACATTGAACAATCTTACTTTGGTATTTTTATTAATAAAGTTCGCTTGCCATATTCTTCTTAATCTAGTGAAAAGTAACTCTGGCCTTTTGAATCCTAATTTCAATATCATTATATGTTCCTCCGTTTTCAGACACATTACTGCCGAGATATGTGAAGCTGTTCACTCTCTTAATAGCTTGATTTTCTAAAGTAATAGGACGTGGTGATTTCGCATTGATTCTCATCTCTAAATTTTTTGAGAAATTTATATGTGGTGGTCAGAATTATAAGGACAACTGAAAATTTCACAGAAAAAATTTATTTCTGAAGTAAATAAAGTGAAATGTATACATAAAATGCTTTTTTATGCTAGAAATCATTGTAGAATGCAAAACATTGGAAAATGCAAAATATGAATGATTTGCCATATTAAACAAAAAATGTCATTGTAAAAACTGGCCAAAATTATAAGGACAATGAATGTTTTTGGCCTAAAACATACTAATAATTAATAATCTCCCCCTTCTTCTCAATCACTTTCATCAGTCTTGACGTCATAGAGTTTGACAGTTCCTTAAGAACGTTTTTAGAAATGTTTTTCCAGGCTTTTTCGATGGAGGACATGAGTTCTTGCTTATTTTGATATTGAACACCATTTTTGTATACTTCGTGTGCCAGAATACCCCACAGGTTTTCCATTGGATTTAGATCTGGGCTTCTGGCCGGCCAATCAAGTAATTTCACGAAATTAGCATCAAACCATGCTTTCGAAGTTTGAGAAACATGTACTGAGGCATTGTCCTGCTGGAACAAAAAGTCTCCACTTGTAATTTACGGTGCTTCTGATAAAAGATTATTGCCCAATATGTAAATATAACTCTCAGACTTCATTTTGCCCTGCACAAAAACTATTGCAGTGGTTCCGCCAGTTGCGAAACCTCTTCAGACCAGCCACTGAGCCACCTCTAAATCTATGGTTTGCGAAAATTTCTTTTTCTTTACGGAGATCATACCAGAAGTAGCGAAAACCATCTGGTCCATCCAAATTAAACTTTTTCTCATCAGAAAAGATAATATCATCGCACTTCTTTTTCCATAGTAATGCATTTTTTGACAAACTCCATCCTCAGTCTCTTATGAACTTTTGTAAGAGGTGGTCGTGACCTAAGTTTTCCTAACGAACCTTTTTTTCTTTTTGTAAAACATGTCGAACAGTTCGAACACTGCATCGTAAGTTTAATTCCCGTTTAATTTCCGTTGATGTTTGTTTTTTGGAGCAAGCTCGCCTTATTATCATTCTTTTCACAGGCACAGAAACAGAAGATGGCCTACCTAAACGTCTTTGCCGTCCATATTTTTCGGGATTTTTAAGAAAATTATAAATAACCGTTCTCGATCTATTCAGCTTTGTCGAAATTTGATGTACAGTAAGTCCTGAACTTTTAAAAGCAACCACTTTCCCTTTCTAAAACTCCGAAAGTTTCGTACCTAGTGGCATGACTGAAAAAATAGAATATGACGTTCGCAATCTCTTACTATGCATTTATATCGTCTGGGAGTACCGTGTGCTGAACAAATTTGCTTTTTAGAAATCACAAATAGCATTGTCCTTATAATTTTGTCCATATCACAGTGCTGTCTAAATCCAAAATACATTTTATGAATGTGAATTTTCCATATATTTCCATAAAAACTAATAAAAATGCTGCATTTATCGTTGGTTTCCAGCCATAAAATTTGCATAATTTTCCAGCCAACTGTAACCAAGTTTGGCGATTTTTTCCCTTGTTCTTATAATTTTGACCACCACTGTAGTCCAGCTTTTTTGGATTCATTATGCAGAATATTAATTTTCTCTTGCATATGTTCTTGTCTATGTGAGAATAAACAGATGTCGTCAGCGTAATCAAGATCCTCACGTGTATCTGTAAATGTCCAACGTATACCTTTTTTTGATTCCAGCAGGTTCTTAGTACTTTATCTAAAGCCACCAAGAAGAGGAGTGGAGATAACATGCAACCCTGTCTAACCTTTTGATTTAGTTTCAAAAGGGGCAGGTAATTGACCTTCATGCAATACTTTACATTTGACATGACTATAACCTTCTTGGATTAATTTAATAAACTTGTTAGGAGTCCTCTTTCTTCAACTGCCATCCAAATCCATTCTCTGTCCACAGAATCAAAAGCTTTTTGGAAATCTATAAATAGTAAATATAATGGCGATTGAAATTCAATAGATTGTTCAATAATAATCCTTACAGTATTAATTTGGTCAGTGCATGATCTACAGGGTCTAAAGTCAGCTTGTTCTCTTCTTATTCCCTTCTCGAGTACATGAAAAATTCTTTCAAGGATAATGTGTGTAAACAATTTGCTAGTCACAACTAACAATGTAATTCAACGCCAATTATTGCAGTTTCTACGGTCTCCCTTTTTAGGGAATTTAACGATAATGCCTTCCTTCCGTTCCAAGGGAAATTTTCTTCTTCCCAGATTTCCAAGAAAAGTGGGTAAAGCATTTCTGCACACAGATGTACATCAGCTTGTAGAATTTCAGCAGGAATATTGTCAATTCCGGCTGCTTTATTTCTCTTCATAGATGTCGAAGATTAATGCGGCCATGTAATAACGACACGTTCTTGTGCCGACCAGTCATCTAACATCAAAGAATTAATCCTTTACGTACAAGGTCGTGAAACTCAGTTTTATAATCGTCCAATGAGTGTCTAGTAAGTGTAGCTTTAGAGGAGATATTTAAGTATTTATTTTTATTACACAACATAATTACAATTTAATTATAGAAGGACAGATAAATACTTTCAACATTATTATCAACAATGGACTTTCTTCTTTCTTTTATCTTAGTTATTATCGATCTTCAATCTGAATGTGATTGTTATACAGAATACCAACTGAATATGGAACAATTAGCAAAAATGAGAGAAATACTGAATTACCGCGATACTGTTTGTGAAGATGTCTTCAGCGAGTAGGGTTCTATTAAAAATATATATAAATAAGTATAAAATATAATTTTAAATTTTAAAAAATAGACACTTATCCTGTTTAAGTAATATCAAATGTTACGTGCCTAATAATTGAATAAAATGATATCTACGGAAGACATAAAGGAACCATAAAGATTT
>JAFIDM010000001.1:149268273-149295460 GCA_023159025.1 Thereuonema tuberculata | reverse complement strand
GTAACCACAGGGCGGATCATTGTCCTGTATATCTTCAGCTTAGTAGCTCTGTTTTCAGCTTGCAATCTATCTTTGATACAACTGCTCATTTCGCACTGGCTATTAATTAGAACTCCTAGATACTTGAATTGGTTCACACTTTCGAATATCTTGCTATCTATATTTATATTTGGAGAAGCTCTTCTAACATTTGAGGTGAACATTACCATGTACTTTGTCTTACTTTCATTTACTAATAGTCCCATTTCTTCAGCTTCTTTTTCCATTTCCATAAATACTTTTTTAAGTGTTGCTGAGCTGTATTGTAGATGTGATTGTTGCGAATGCAAAAGGCGCAATTGTTGTGCTTAATGATAATTTAATGAGATTTTAATGATATTTGTCCACAGACAGACGGACAAACCGGAATTAGTAGGCTTCCTATCAGAAGCCTAAACTAAATATCACTGTGAAGATAGAAGTAGAAAATATTCCTAAAGTTGTGCATTGAAGCAGTCGCATTATGGTATGTTACAATCTCTCTAATAAATTTTGAAAGGTGAAATACTTTCTTTCCAACTTTCAACTGAATTTTGTCGGTGTTATTATTATTTAATTATTTTTATGTTAAATAAAAAAAAAATCCAATATTTACGTAAATAAATAAGTACAAAATATAACTTTAAATTAAAAAAAAAATTAGAAACTTATTCTTGTAAGAGCATTTAACGTCATTATTAAGCATCATTATAAGAATGACTTGAAGCCTTGGGAACAATTCTCAATACATACAACAGCTTTCGAGACAATAAAATTATTCGCTGTTTCAAGGATTTGTCGATCGGTAAATAAAATACGTTATCGTCTGCAGCAGTTTATGAGCGATTACATCCGTGAACGCCACGACGCCAGTTTCTCAGATGCTAACATTGATGGACTGATTCATAGAATGAATATGAGTGAGTTGTCATTCAAGTAATTTATTTCAGGTATTTAGCGATAAATATCTCAAGTTATTTCCGTATATAAAAAAAAACAACGCATTTTTCTGTAGGAAATAAACAGAAGCAAATTTAATAATGAAATGATGCTCATTCTACAGACCAAGACACTGTTTTGAGAAAAATAAGTTAATTTCTCATTTAAATAAATTAAATTTCGTTAAGTGTCGACAGTTTTAAAGTTGGTTACTTCAGGCTATTAATAAGTTAATAACTGAAGCTACAAAGAAAGTGAATTCTTTATCTGTTTTATATACGATCTGGTGATGAATTTTACTTTTTCGTTCAGGAAATTTATTTATATAGAGTTTCCTTCATTAGCTCTATTTAAATGAGCAAAAATAAATTAAATATTTAGGAGAAAAAACAAGGTCTTACGTAAACAGTAGTCTATGTATGCAATTAATTTTTAAAAATGTAAATTCGTGCTAATATCTTCATATTTAAGTTTAAAGCCTAACAAAGATGATATCCTACTAATAATAGTATAATAGTATATGTCATCTTTGATATAAAAATGATCTTTTAACCATAGGGTTCCAATTGAGGAGTCATAGAAAAGCTCCGACACCCGAAACCACCTGTGAACTTTCTTTCAGCATCAATTAGTCTAATGTATTTTCATGTATAAAATTCTATAAAAAGGTAGAGAAAGCATATGTTAAATTATTGTTATCCACATAGTATTGGTTCACAGAAATTTTATACGAATTGTAGTGAGATCCTCCACAAAAATATTATCGTGTGCAGAACAAAGAACTAATGTAAATTGCACTGAAAAGAATTAAAAACAGACTCATGAAACTAGTACCAAATACTACAATGGTCTAAAGTCATTCCATTTTCAGGCCAGCATTGATTTAGCCTGAAAATAGTGATTTAATAAATTAAGCCAAATTATATTTTAGCCTAATTAAGCTTAATTATTTTGGAGCTTCAGTCTTAAAGGGTCAGCTGAAAGCTATGGAAGATGTAAAGGGTGTAACTTAGATAATGCAAATGAGAGATTACATCTCAGCTGAAATAATAGAAAAATCAGTAATATTTTAAAAATAAATTCAGTTAAAAAATTGTAAGCATTAAACTATTTTTTGCTCTTTTTCTCATAACTACATTTTATTCTATTAAATTTAAAATTTTCTGGGGTAAATAATGAAATTTTTTCCAAATAGACCTAAATGTGCAGGTTGCAAAATATAAGAAAAATTATAAAGTAGGCCTGAGTCTTACAAAACTCGTGAGCGATTTGTGGACACTCGACCTACAAATCTGAGATAATTAAAGTAAAATAACTTTCAAAAACTACCCAATTAACTAAAATTACAAAGTTAATGATGATAAGTCCTAACTAGGACGAAATAGCTGTCCCGAAATAGCTATCGTTGATGATAGGTCAAGTCGTGAAAGCAAACTTAGTGTCTAGTCTTTTATTTCCCCTTCATGTTATATTTCCTGTACCTTAAGCTGTTCTATTTAAGACTATTTAGTCCTTGTTTTATTTCTTATATTTAAATGCCTTTTGTGTCTAGCAGTTAGCAGGCTTTTCAATCTGTAATGGTTAATAAATTATTGTTGTTTGCTTTGGTTGGGTCCCACTTCCGGCAGCGGGAGACAGAGATCCTTTCGCACTTTCTGGGCTTATAATTGAGGGTAAATCTGGCTGATAAGTCCTAACAAGAATGAAACAGCTATCCCAGATTTCCGTCGATGATAGCTCAACGCGTGAAAGCTAACTTAATGTACAGTCTTCTATTTCCCCTTTATTTTACTTCAGATGAGGATTTGCGTTAAATCTTGTGAAATGTAAGTTTTGATAATAATATTAATTCATATTAATTAGTGTTTTTCTTCGTAATGTCCTAGTGCATAATATCTAAAAATTCAATCTAAAAGAACTTAAAGCTAATTAATATCTTCGTGTTAAACTCTTGAAATATTCTGAAGTAGGCAAATTATATTAATAGTTTCTATCTGATTGTTAATTAATTCAGTTATGCAAGAAAAAGAAAAAAAAAAAGGTTTAAACAATTGATTATAAATAACCACATCTTACACCAATAAATATACTAAATAAAATACATTTATTAAATGTAGGATTTCCTTTATCAAGCCTAAGGAAAGAAGATTCCTCTTTCCGAAATTTGCTGTTTTTAAATATATTTAATAAATGTATTTTATTTAATATATTTAATAAATGTATTTTATTTAAAATATTTATTGGTATAAGATGTGGTTATTTATAATAATATGACAACTAGAAGAGAAGAGATTAAGAAGAAATATGGACTTAATAAACAATCGTCCATATTTGTTTAAACAACAACTAAATGTAAACTAAACTAAATTCTTATATTAAAACTAATTTAGAGTGAATTACTGTATATATAAAATTATTGAACAAAATCAACCTTCCTTGCAATAAAATAACAAGATTAATAAAAAGACTTTACATATCTTATGGAAAAATGTCTGTTTCATTGATCGTTAAGTTTATTATCAAAAGGCTTAAGAACTTCTAATCTATATTACTAAAATCGTTTATTTCTCTGTCTGTCTATCTGGCGCAATTTCCTGAGCGAATGGAAAATAGAAATAATTTTTACAATGGAACGTCCGCGACAGGAATCGAACCTACAACCTTCTGATCTGAAGTCAGACGTCTTATCCATTAGGCCAAGGTGACTACTACCAAATACCATATATTTGCTACTACTCAATTTATTTTGGTTTTTGACGTATGTGTCCTTCCCCTTCCCCCAATCAATAATGAATGAATTCAACCTTTTTGTTTTTTGAATCTCAAGATTTTTTATTTATTTCCGATCCGTCTGTTTATTTTTAATTCGAAAATGACAATTAGAACTATAATTGCCGAAATATTGGAATATTTTAAATATAATAATATTCTTACTTAATCAAATTCTATGTGATATTGAAAAACAAGCACGTGTACAAGGGAGATGTTTGAATATAAAAAAGAGTCAAGAAAGAAAGAAGCACTATTTCTATTAGATAGAATACTGAAAAATCACTATTTGTAACTCAAAAACCACTGAAAGGTATCAATTGTAATTAAAAAAAGAGTTTAAGAAAGACAGAAGCACTATTTCTATTAGGTAGAATACTGAAAAATCACTATTTGTAACTGAAAAACCATCAATATTTGTAATTCAAAAACCACTGAAAGGTATCAATTGTAATTAAAAAAAGAGATTCAAGAAAGAAAGAAGCACTATTTCTATTAGATAGAATACTGAAAAATCACTATTTGTCACTTAAAAACTAATACTATTTGTAACTCAAAAACTACTGAAAAGTATATCTATATTACTAAAATCTTGTATTTCTCTGTCTGGTGCAATTGTTGTAATTTGTGAAAATAGAAATAATTTCTATAAATTCACTACGGTAAACATGCAACTTCTGCCCGAAGTTAAACGTCTTAGCCATTTGACCACGAGGACTACATTCTAATCTCTATAAAAAATAAAAATATATCATATATATATGATTCACACGCTGGTTCTAAAAGCAGTAGTGGATTGAGAGAATATAGACATCAAAAATTAAATTAAAAAAAAAAACCATTAAAAAAATTTTAGTTTTAGTTTACTTGATGTAATTAAGTTAGTTAATTAAGTTACCCGATAGTAATAGGTAAAGCATTGTATTAGAACTGTATAATATCTCATAGCTTTATCTAAAAAGTTAGTTAGAAAATCAATCTTGTGATTAAAAAAAAAGAGGTAGCCATTAAGTTAAAAACGATTTTCATTGAATCTCATTACAAAGCATATTTAATATTAACAATTTATTTATTAATATGTTATTACAGTGAAAATAATTTTAACAAGCACTTTACATAAATACTGTTATATGGTAAGTTGTTTTATTAATATGAGCACATCAATTCAATATGTTTATGCTTTTATTATATCTGGAAAATTAGGGTCAATTACACATACTTCTTAAAGTTTTAATTTGAAATTAATACAATGTTATTAAGGTCAGTGTTACAGAGAAAAAAAAAACTGAAAAGCTTTATTATGGGAAAATGGTAAAGGAATTAGCAGTCATTAAAATCAAAAATATAATATTACAATATCATAAAGAAACTTAATGCCTATTGAAAGAGCAATCCTTTCCAGTAATTGTGATTAATTTGGTTATGAGGTTTTTTTTTTTATAGATAACGTGATTTTTCGTTCTGCAAAAGTAGGCCGCGTGACAAAAAATATTTGAAAAAATTTAGCGTAGTTTAAGCCACTGAAAGAAATTTCCTAAAATAATAAAATAATTAGAAATGTTAAGCTGTTTTATTTCGTAATCTAAGAGAGGGAGGGTTGGTTTCTTGATCGACAGATACAATGAATCAGCAGGATACAAGAGAGAACGAGAAACTAAGGTACCTTACAGCTTCTCCAAAGCATCTTTTGCTAAATCAAAGGGTTTTTAGAACTCTCTCTTTGTCTTGGAGAGGGTCATAAAAGACTTTACCAGGTTCGATGAAATCAGTCGAATTCTGCTTTTTTAGCAATTGAGTGTCAATTTCACTGCTGTTGATTTCAAAATTAATACCATCTACAGATAACAACAAAAACGACTATTTCAGTAATCTTATAGAAACAGAACAATGATTTTTGTATTTTTCGAAGTAATAATTGGAAACTTTTTATGGTAATATTTTTTACTACAATAATGTTTGAAATGAAGTTTCATTGGCGTACCGAGGAGGCGGGGGGAGGCTTATTAGGGATTAGAAAGTCCCCATTGCATCTGAAAATGGACGACATGTAAGATTTTAGATCTGTTTTTTTTTTTTTTTTGGTTGGAAAGTTCATCGGATTGTCTGTAACCCCTCCCCAAATTCCTTGGAAGGACAGGGCGGTTTTCTTTTGATTGGTTGAACCACTACATCCATTCTGAATCCCTCTATTCCCAAATCCTGGGTACGTCTAGGTAGGGTAACCAGACGTCCCGATTTTGGCGGGAGAGTCCCGATTTTTAACAATTTGTCCCGCATCCCGCGGCATTTTAAAAAAGTCCAGATTTTTTTTTTGGTTGTTGAACCTGGATATTCCTTTTTTTTTTTTTTTTCCGGCCCCCCCCCCCCCCGGTCAATGGTGTCCCGCTTTGCCAATGTAAAAATCTGGTGACCCTAGTCTAGGCCATATTTGCATATTGAGAATGATGTTTGGAACGAGAAGTTGGATTTTCCTCGTTCCAAAAGGAAAATTAAACAAGGGTTAGCGATTAGTAAACCAATCACAGTGCTTCGCAACGGCTTCTGATCATTTATGTTGCATTATTCCTTTAATTTCCTTATTATAAATGTAAATGCTGCGAATGCCAAAGGCGCAAATGTTGCGATTATGATTCTTGTGATTGTTGCTGAGCTGTATTGTAGATGTGATTGTTGCGATAGTTGTGCGTTGCATTGTGGGATACTTGTCCACAGATAGATAAACCGGGGATATAAGGCTCTTTCAGAAGCCTAAAAACAAAATCATAAAACGATGATGAAGAGACGGCTGTAGAGAATTTGAAAGGTAGAACCCAATTTTTTTCAACTTGTATTTAAGTAGAAAGATAGAATTGTTATTTTAACATAAAATATTGATTATTTCTCTCCAACAGATTTAAAACTGAAAAAAAAAAAAAAAAAAAAAAAGAAATTTTCTCTTTGCGAAACTGTTCAAAATTTTTACTTGAAATACGACTTAAGTAACTGAATTCAGATATTTCGGTGATATTTCAACTAGTGATTGCTAGATCCAAATCTCTGAGAAACTCTTAAATTCCAACTCATTTCATTTTAATGAATTATTAACTTCAGTAACAATAAAAATTAAAGAACCACATAAGAGTTGAAATAATAATATTGCTACCGTGGAGTATCGTATCCCCATTCGGGTGCCAATAAATGCTACCGGCATGTGGGGCCCGGGGATGTACTTAATTCACTGCCGGCGGCTAGGGGGGGCTTTACTGCGATGATCGAGACTATGGCTTCACCTGTTGTGAATGAAGAACAGAATGGGTTAAATCAAATTTTATTTCTTTATTGATCAACTCAAAATCGGCACCAAGTTCTATTTGTCCTTCTCTTCGGCTCAGAGTTGCCCTCTTCACACTGCACGTTGATTGCAGAACTTCACGGCTGCAGACCTGCAGTTCACTTTCCTGTAGACGCCCGGTCGTCGCAGGGTCTTGGCGGCGAAAGTGACTCTGATGCGGCCAGGGAACTGCTTCTCCCGTAGTCGCGTCTTCCTGGGTTCGGTCGCCTCGGTAATGCTGCGGGCTCCGGTTCACTTTCTGTGGCAACGAATGGCTTCTTCGTAACCGTACTCTTTAGGCCTGGTCGACTCGGTAAGGCTGCGGACTCCGGTGCACTTTCTGCGGGAACGAATGGCTTCTTTGTAACCGTAGGTATCCCTCTCCTTCCTGGCTGGAAGAATCTTCTATTAGTTGGGGAGAACGGTGTGGTCCTTCGTCCAACCAAAACGCTTCTTAGCCTCTCGGGCTAACTGTCCTTCACTTTTGAGTGAACTTCTCAATTGCGACTGGCTGTCGCCAAAACGAACTACTTGCTCCTTCGAAGCTGGAGACTCTGCTGTAGCGGTCGCCACCCGTCCAACTTCCAAACGTACTCTCCTTATCTCCGGGTCTGGAAATTGTTCTGTGGCCTTTGCCACCCGACCGATTCTCGGACGAATTCCTCTTTTCTCCTGGACCGGAGATTGTGTTGTGGCCTTTGCCACCCGTCCAACTCTCAGATGAATTCCTCTTTTCTCCGAGACTGGAGATTGTGTTGTGGCCTTTGCCACCCGTCCAACTCTCAGATGAATTCCTCTTTTCTCCGAGACTGGAGATTGTGTTGTGGCCTTTGCCACCCATCCAACTGACTCTCTAAGGCTCTGCTCCTCGTTTTAAGGCCGCTGGCTGCCTCGTTCAACCTCTGGACTGGTCAACTTTGAATAGGGAAGCCGGGTTGGACGAGGCGATATTGAACGCGGGGGAGTGTCCAAATCGAACGGTAACAATATTTACTATTATTTGTTCAATAACTTATTATTTTTATTATTCATCAAATTAATTTTATTTATTTATTTATTTATTTTGTGGTAGCCGTTACGACTGCTAATTTTTGGAAAAATAAGATTTAATTTATATATGTTCAATATATATAAATTAAATCTTAGTGTTTCCCACTAAGCAGTAAGTAAAAATATGTTTGTATTTCGTGCATATTTGATGAAATTCTGTCGACTTTCTGATGATCGGAAGCGCAGTGGTGCCTCAAAATTAAAAATGAACAATAAAAAAACTCACTAATGAAAAATTAGTGAGAAAATTCATGTGCCACCAGTCCACCGGCCTCAATGAATTTTTTTTAAAGCATAAAAAATTCAAACTGCGCATTTGAATTATTAATAAACAACAATGGGTGAGACCAAATTATTTACCAAGTGACATCCTGGAGCAGCTGCTTCGCGCTCTTTGGCGATCATCAGCCAGGAGAAGTCACCAGTAAACAACAAGGTCTCCGTACTGAGGCTAATATGAATGATCATATTAACAGTGGTGTCTCAAAAGAAAAAGTAAATAAGATGCTTCACAAGTTTTGTTAAATTTTTGTAATTTTCTTTAATGAAAAAAATATCAAACGGACAACTCTTCAGAGACTTATATTGTAAACCATTTGTTATCAATTTTTACCCGATTACATTATTAGCTTATTTCAATATGACATTCTTTAATCTTAATATAGTGTACATAATAGTGAATGTATAGTTTCCTGTTTCTTACCTATTCGGATAGCCTGTAACATATTAGGATCAAAGCTTATATAGAAACTTGCTAGATATCCACTAGTGTTGTGATAGGAGGAGAAAGATTAAAAACCATTAAATATGCAGATGATCAAACAGTGTTGGCAGAATCAGAAGAAGAGTTACAGAAAATGATGGACAGTATAGTAAAAGTTGGGAAAGACTTTGGAATAGGGGTGGGCGAGTAGTGGTTTTTTGATTCGAGTCGAGTCGAGTAGCACGGGTTATAAGTAAAAGACTATAGTTTCCAATAGGTTTTATTATAAAATTTAAAACAAACAGTGTTCCTTATCTCTAAGATATTGGTTTACAATTATACAGGCCTACAAATGTATATAAACTCAAAATTATAAAATTTTGACTTAATCTTTTTCTTTACTTTTCATGTTAAAATGTGTAAATAAATTGATGAATTTACCTGAAATGACCATACTTCAAGATGCAAATATAGTAATAAAAGGGTCAAGCGTAAATAAAATAGTGTCAGTAAGTATTAAGCAGACCTAATATAATTCTAATGTTACATTTAGAATTAATCAAGTAAGTAAAGTATCCTAATAAACTACAATTGCAACATGTAAATTATAACTCAATGAAAATGGAATTGAACTTTGAAGTTTTCCTTCATAAGAGACGCTAGCGATCCAGGTGGCTGGCTGTTAGTCTGGCAAGTACTCTGTACTCAGTCTGGCAAGTATAGCATGATGTATTCAAAAGGAATCAGCTGATACTACGACCACTTGGATCACTGTTGTGTTGATCGATTTCGTATTTCTCTGGAAAACTAACTGGAATGGATTAAAGTTTGGACTTTGGCTGTGGCAATGTGAATGCATGGTCGAAACAAAGTGTATATTATTTAGTATCGATTCACACCCACTTCGGTAATATCGTAATCTTTTAGCGATACGCGGAAGGATATTAAACTCGTTGTTGAATATGCTGTAATTTTTGTAATGCTAAGAATTGGGACATATTTATTTTTGGCAACGTTAAGAGGAACTTTTTTTACCGATACTGATACGATAAAGATTACTATGCGTCGTCTGCGATGCTGTTACGGTCCCGTCTGCACCGACTACGGTGTTCGGGAACAAAATAGATGACTGTTGAATTAATTATTCTACTTATTGCGTGATTATATTAATTAAATCAGTATTCATTTAAAGGAATGGGGATTAAATAAAACAACACACACTCAAGTATGTTTTTAATTCGTCAAACACATTTTTTGTAAAATAATAGCGATCGGCATTTTCAACCTTTTTTAATTACTCGACTCGCGTTTTCGAGTAGTCTCCACTATTCACTCGAGCTCCGAGTATTAAAAAATACTCGACAGATACACGAAAACTCGAGTACTCGCCCACCCCTACTTTGGAAATGTGGGAAAAACCAAGGTGATGAGAATAAGCAGGCAAGAAGGTAGTGTTAATATATCCTTAGAAGGAAAGATTATACAGCAAGTAAAGGCTTTTAAATATTTGGGAAGTCTGGTGAAATGGGATGGAAGCTGTACTGAAGAAATAAGAAGTAGAATAGCAATAGGTAAAGGAGCATTTGAAAAGGTAAAAGCATTGTAAACAGCACAAAGCATTTCAATAGAATTAAGGAAAAGGTTTGCTAAATGTTTTGTTTGGAGTGTGGTGTTATATGGTAGTGAATCATGGACTATTAAAAAGAAGGAAGAGAGGTTTCTAAAAAGTTTTGAACTGTGGCTCTGGAGAAGAATGTTAAAAGTGAAATGGTCGGATAGATTAAAGAATAAGGACGTTTTAACAAGAATAGGTGAGAAAAGGATATTGTTGGAAACATATGCAAGAGAAAAGCGTCTTGGTTAGGACATGTGCTACGAAGAAATTGTCTACAACAAAGAATAATAGAGGGAAAAGTAGAAGGAAAGAAAGGAGGAAGAAGAAGGATTGGAATTCTGGAAGATGTTAAAAGGGGAAGAAAGTATGAACAATTGAAGAAAGATGCACAGGATAGAAGAAAATGGAGAGCGTCCAATTAAAACCTGTCGTAAAGACAGTTACACCAGAGAGAGAACATAGGATACATGTTAAAATTTTAAATTCTTTCATTAAAGAGTTTGTTTGTTAGCGACCCATTTGGGAGCTATTGTGATAGCAACCAAAATCGGTAGCTATTGCAATTGTCCTGTCTGTCTGTCCGTCCGTGTCTGTCCACCCCTAACAACTCCCGAACGGAAGGTCGGATCGACAAATGGACTTCATCATCGTGTTAAGAGGCCCAAACAACATAGGAATAGAGTATTTTCAGGTGCCACCCCCTCCTATGTTCGAGATATTTGGCACTTTTTTCCTTTGATTGTCGCTATTAGCTTAAATGTTAGAAATGCAAACGTTTTATTTCAGTTGTCAGCTGTAGCTTGATGGGTGAGGTTTCGGATTCATATACCGTTAGAAACGTTTTCAAAAATTGTTGAAAAACTTTTGCAGTTTTCGCGTCATACCATTGGGTCCCCAAGAAACACAGGAAGATGGGTAAGACAGAAACGGAATGGTAACGTCTCTAATCAAACAAAATCTTTAAAACTTTACACGCTATATACTTTTGGGTCATCAAAAATACTCGAAATGTTAATGTTAACTCGAATAGGGTCAAAGGGGAATAGTGACAAAAATTGGATTTTCCAGGCCATTGCCAGATACTACTGCTGGTGATAAGTTAAAAAGAAAGACTAGTAAAAATTTTCAAAATATTAGAAGTGAAATGTTGAACTTTTAAACTACAAAAACTTATTTATTAGAACTATCTTGAATTAAAATCGTACCATCAATCGCATGGACGTATTTTCACAGTTGATCCTTTAATAATTCTAAACAAAATAAAATAACTAATTTATATATGCTAATGCTGTTATTAATTTACCCTACCTGCTGCCATCTATTAGTTGCTACCGGTACGGCTAAAGGTAAATGCAAGTTTAATTTTATGCTATAACTAATTATTGGAACTGTATTGTGGATATAATGATATTAACCATTGGTAATTTTTGAATTAACAATTTCTTTAATTATTACTTTCTTCAAAGTTTTACAACCTGATTAAGAACCAAAGATCTAGAGAGTGATCACAGTTCGGATTCACACACAAATATTACTTTTCAAATTATTCATTGATTAATAATCTGTATTTGCTGGTTACTTTTGGAATAAAGTCTTGTATATACTCTTATGAACAGAGTATCTTAATGACACATTTTCATTCATTTCAAACTTTTTGTTTGCAGAAAATGGAAACCTCTTCCACTCAGGTCTCTCTAAATTTTCATTTCAAAGAAAGGAATATAAATTTATGTAACACCCACCCCCTCCATTTTTATGATCCTTTAATATCAATTCTTGTGGGCCCTTTAGCAAGTGGTAAGACGCTTGACTGCAGCCTAGAGGACTGGGGTTCAATCTCCGACACAGGCAGAGATCGGGAATTTTTCCACGCTGATTTCTCCTTCAGACAGGTTCTAGGGTTCTCCCAGCCCTCTCTAAAATGGCTACCGGGAGGCTAAAAGCGGGCGGGCATCGGGCTGATGATCATCCGATCTCAACTAAGTCCCGTTGGTCACGAAACGCCGGGAGCCTTACCTCCGACTACCACAAGGCCTACTGCGGGATACTTTAACTTGATATCAATTATCACAACTTAAATCTAAAGATCTCCAAATAAAAGGGGGGAAAACGAAGATGTGTAAGTTAATAGTTGAATTGAAATATAATTTTTACTAATTTAAGTTAATCAGAAAAATTTTGAAAATAAATAAATAAATATGTTCAAATGAAAAAAAAAAATAACAAAAAAAACAACAACTTCTATATTTTAATTTTATCTTAAGAATTTTGTTGTATTTCTGTTTGAGGTTTTAAATGTTCATATAATTTCTTATTATCATTTGGCTGATGTTAATTACTTTATTCATTTATTTTAAATTCTTACTTGTATTTATTCTAATTTCGAAATTTTTCTAATTTAAAATTAGAAAAAAAAAATCTTTACTGTATTTTTTTGAAAATATCCAAAATTATAAAATCTCCATCTTTTACTTAAGAACGCCTCTTTACCGCTTGTATAAAGAACGTGTAAAAAACGTGTTTATAAGTTCTTTAGTTTGTACATCTAATCTATTTTGTTGTTGCAGCGTGCAAAGAAATTTTGATTTAGGTAAAGAGGCTGAATGTTATTTTGGGAAATTGTCAGGGGTTAAATCATCCAGCCCAATATAAAATAAAATAAAAAGAAAGAAAGAATAAGTCCCCTGATGTCCCATCTAAAATATATATATATGCAAAGAACTTCCAGCTGCAAAAATACAAAACTAATGAATGAAATGATCCAAATGATAAGTGGTTAAGATGATTTGAACGAATGAATCTTAGCAAGGATTCTATCGGAATCGGAATCGAAACATGAATGAGATTAAAATCTCAACAGAGTCGGGGCAAATACCGGCTTAAGTCTCTCATTAGTCATCTTCGCATTTTCCTTTTCTAAGTTCTTTAGAAGGAATTTTTTATGTAAAGAAAAAAATACTTATAAATATTTCAATTATAAATGAATAATAATTTTCCTATTAAATCACCACTGTTATCTAATTATTCTCCAATGAAAATGTCATTTCAGCTCAAATCCGAAATTGTCTGAGTAATGGAGGAACACGTAACAGAGGTGGGAAGCCAATGGACGAATTAAAATTGTTGAAATACTTTGACTATTTTTACTGAAGTATCTTTTTCTTCGTCTTCTTTTTATCTAAAATACCTGTCAAAGAGACGAGGCAGGAAAACAAAATGAACTTATTCTGTAAAAAAGAGATTTATGATTATTTTATTTTACCGAAAATCAAATTGTTTTTACATTATATCCTGTTATTGTGATGAAAAACTCAGGTATTTAAATAGTATCAGAAAAAAGATTTTAAAACCAGCTCGAATCAAATGTCATTCGCCAAATGTAAGAATTTAGTTTTTTTTCATTGACACTATAAACGTAAACGTTTGTTTTTCCATCACTAACATGGAAAGAAAAAATATTTTAGATATATAGTATATTTATTCATTTTTAATTGAAAAGTTCTTTACATTCATTAGGATTTGTTCGATTCTACGATAGCATAATACATTTTTGTT
Source organism: Thereuonema tuberculata (assembly GCA_023159025.1). Classification (NCBI taxonomy): domain Eukaryota; kingdom Metazoa; phylum Arthropoda; class Chilopoda; order Scutigeromorpha; family Scutigeridae; genus Thereuonema; species Thereuonema tuberculata. The sequence goes on along the minus strand of JAFIDM010000001.1, from coordinate 149,281,501 downwards.
ATTCATAAGTGTGATAAAAGTAATTGCTACAAAACTAAATCAGTACGAAAATATTTCGCGTTAGTTTAGTATAACTTCAGAAGCAGAGAATAGTAGCTTAAAATAGATGAGACACTTACATTTTTAATTATTAAAAGAAGTAAGTAGCTATAGGAGATTCCTTAATTTAAGCTGTATTATTATTTGCCACTTTTCTATCAGAGACCTGGAGAATGCGCTTAAGGGAATTTCTGCAGTGAACTTTTTTTATTAGTTTTGAAATGTCATTCTAGCAATGTTAAAACTGTCGAAAAGCTGAACTTACTGTCAAAACTGTCGAAAATCACGAAGATTTTATTTAAGAGCATTCTTTTTCGAGAATGATTTTTAAAATAAGTATAGGACAAAATAAAGGTATTGTTACTATAAGTATAAAGCCGTGCAATTTCTTTGAAAGGAATCGTACATTCCTTGTATACAAATAGGCCATCACTAATCCAATGTCAGCTGGATCTGCCAGATTAGTGATTATCCATGTGAAACAGTGGTCTGTTTAGAAACCTCTAAAATGAATAACTCGAACTCATTGTATTACCTACATTTATTATATAGTACTATACTAAAAATAAATCAAGCACAGTATGGAAAACTATTAAACTTAAGCATTTTAAACAAAGCATTACATTTTGAAACAGTTCATTAAAATAAGAGTCAATAATTGTACAGAATGCAATTAACAGATGATGCTTTGTGGTGTCATTTGAAAACTAGGAAATTATGTTTCAGTAGTAACGGAAGTAGATTACTGATGATCAACCAGTATTTGCTAGTATTTTACTTATACTATGAATAGGTTCTATTACTGAAAAGCCATTCGATTTCTGAAGAAAGGAAGTTATTCTTAATAAAAAGCAGCACAACCACTATTTTCCACCTAAACCATATAATTTATGTAATGATATAAGAATAAAATATTTTATAGATATAAGCCAGTTGATAGATAGACTATTAATTTTTAGTCTTTTTTATTAATTACTTTTCCTTTTTTCTTATTTAACATTATAACTAATTCTGTTATCCTTACATAAATGTATATTATAGCTAATTACAGCCAATTGCACAAACAAAAAAGGAATACATAAAGAGTTATTTATGATGTTGAAGATAATAGCATTTTAAATCTGTAATATAGTTCTTATGTTGCTTTTTTTTAAATTATAGATGCAATCGTCCACCACAGCAATGGAGACAGAACCGTAGCTGACAGCATATGACAACTTCACAACCTCTATTTCTTTTTCCATTAACATTTTAGTGAATTAAGCATCGGTAAAAATGTTTAGAAGAAATTTCAGGACAATTTTAAAATTATTATTAACAGCTACAGTTCTTGTAAGCTTAGCAACAATTTTCTTCAGAGTTTTATTTGAAGATGAAGTTCCCAATTCTTTGCGTAATTCTGACAACCATCCACTCCCAAATGCTCTACCATTACCGCCAGAGGCCTTAAAGGCAAGTATATATTGTGTATTATTAGTTTTGCATTATCAATGTATGGGGCAAGAAATCATCATAATGAACACCAAAAATCAAACAGATTGCAACTTGCTAATATATTTGAAAATATCACAAAGAAAATTTAAAACATAAACCACTATCATCTGCCAAATACATTCATCTCCATCATTCAAAAATAGTGATCGAAGTAAATCTAAATAATAAAGGTACAGCAGTTGAACAATTGAATGAATAGAAGAACATTGGGTGTTTAAGGTTTGTACTGAGGAAAAAAGTAGGGTTGGAAGGAGGGGATTAATAAATGAGAAAACTGGTGAATACTTGAAAACTTTTGAGATCATTCTGTTACTGAGACAGCATAAACAACAGTTCCTAAACACCTCTATTCGGGAATTACTAAAGAAATTGATGAATTAATGGAAGCAAGGAATGACAACAAAATTTAATATTGCAAATAAGAATAAAAGTCAGATGAAATAGAACTTGATAATAAGAAAAAGGAGAGAAGTACAAGATTGAGAAATAGCAGCCAATTACTACAAAATAAAGATGGTGAGAACACCTGCTTCTTATGAAGCTAAGCGGAGTCAATGTAAATGTGATATATTGAACCCCCTTTCTTATATAAAAAAAAATACACGAGGCTTTCTAATTCGTGTAATAGAATATTTATGATAGCATCAATGGAAATAAATAGAAGTGAAACTGTAGTAATATTGATATGTTTTGTGCTGCTTTACTAATTACTAAATTTGCTTAAGTCTACATTTATAATATACTTTACAGGGGATTTCTGAAATGAACATATTTACTTTGTCTGCTTGTGTGTGTAAATATATAATTTCAAAGCATTTTCTTCGGAATAAAAATATGCTTACATATATTAAGTGATTCTGGAGATATCATTAAAAGATAATTTTTATAAGCTTATCTCCTACTTAAAGCGTTAATATCCACAGGAAAAGAAATTAAATGTCACCTACTTTTTTGATAAAAACAGTCTTTTTAGAAGTAACCCACATAGTTGAGAATTACGATGTACAGTTATCTTTCAAGAATCCAGAACGATTTTTAAGTTTCTCCCATTTAGTGCTGAATGTTTCTTGGGTTAAAGCTCATTTATTTAATGGCAATAACCACATAGGTATTGAAGATAGATGATACACAACAAAATAAACCAAGACCATAATAAGAAATATTAAATAAAAGATTTAATTTATAATAATGATTTGATAAGAACTCCATTTTCAAAAATAATTAAATTTCAAAATAAATGCTCTAATAGTAAAGAAGTGGATAAGAGTTAAAACAGAGGAAATCAACAAAGAATTTTAGGTCAAATCTTTTATTTGCTTTCTCATCATTTTAAAGTATTTTTGACAGTTGTGATAGTTACACTTTATTGAGAGGACCTAATTTGTTGGTTCAGTTTGTTATTCCATTGTCTAAAGCACGAATGCACAACCCATGGCCCACTGGTAAATTTGCTGCAGCTCGGTAGTGTTAAACTTAAAATTAAATTTAATTATACAGATACATAGAAAAATAGATACATTGAAAAATGCCATAACTTGCAACAGCAACTGTCTCAGACTTTATTATTCGAATGTTGATATGAAACTCAACTAGCTCATTATTTGATAATTTGAAGGTTATGTAAATTACATTTACTATTAATAATTATTATTATAAATGACATTATTAATTAGTAAGATATAGTAAGGGTTGGATGATGGGATGCTGCAGCCCTCCATCAGAACTTTTATTAAAATATTGGCTCTCAGATTTCCGAAGGTTGGCCACCCCTGGTCTAAAGTGTAATGAATAAATTGATTCAATTTACTTTTCAAACTTTGAAATATCCTAAAAATGGTAAAAATTTATAGTCTTTAAAATCCTACTGACAAGGAAGTATCACAGTCTTACTTACGAGAACATAGCAATATCAAACTTGAACCAATTGATAGAGGATTAAAAAACAAAGTAGAAATGTGCATTTAGAAGTGAGTAATGACCGCAGGATGTCATAAATAAAGCTTGCATCCTGTGGAGTAATATGGTCTATAAAGGATGCATGCTGGTTTTGTTTTGTTTTTTTGATGTATAAGCATTTAGTTGAAAACATCAGTGAGATTGTGTTGTCTTATGAAATCAAAATCTGATATACTAACATTTTGTCTCAAAATTCAAATTCCAAACTAGACTCTTTCATGACAGCAATTGAGTATGCTTTGATCCTGCCATAATTGATGATTGTCATGCAAGGGATTGTGTGTTCAGTGTATGTATTGTTATTTTTCTGTTTGACTCATTCTCGTCTTAATTTAGTTGAAAGATGACAAGTAAATTTAAAGTATGATATCTTGTACAGATTTTTGTCTATAAATTTAAGACATATATTAGTCACTAACTTTCTGTTTGTCTGATTTTCCGATATATTCCCATATTCACTTCAAAAATTGATACATCCTGTAGCCTGGCATACTTTTTAATTTCACATTTGCTAGGATTTTTTTAAAACCCTCTACTGAATGGTTCAGATTTGGTTTTGTGTAGGATTGGTCAAATAGGATGTTCATTTGTTTCTTTGTTTTAAATTTAAAAATTACTAACTGGGAAAACGATTAGTAGATTTCAGGCCCTTCAAAATTTCAAGACTTTGGATGGAGATTTTGTAATTAATATATTGATTACAAAATTTTATGGAAAAAAAAGTACTTAAATCTTAAATCTATTTGTTTGAATTTGAAATAGGCAGCTAAACGAGGTTAAAAATTTTTAAAAATTACATTTATTTTAATTCTTTATTTCAGAAACACAATGAACCCAATAATGACATACTTAAGAAGATAGACTGGCACAACTATACTCAGATACAAGAAGAAGCCAAAAGAACAGGTAACATTAAATAAAATTTATAATTAATGTTTCTTTAAACAATATTACTATAAGTTAGTGTTTTGAAACATTGGTCCACAGGCCAGTGGTGATCCAAGACGAAGTTTCAAACTATCTGTGGTAAAATGAAAAAAAAAATAATTGTAATGCAATTTAGCTTTTAATCTTAGATTAGTCATTTTTTTTTAATAGTTCAATATCATAACTATTTATAATTCACTTTTTAAAAACAAATTGGCATGTATATGTTAGTTTCCTAATTTATTTATTTTCTTTTAAATTTTTTCTGCATGAATCCAAAAGTCTGTGAGCACTACGGTAATCAGCATTGAAAATTTTGTAATGTTCAATTAAATTCAAATTCTTTTATTACATTAATAACAAACAAATTAACAGTTAACAAAAATTGAAACTTAATTAAAACTAAACATCAATTAAAACATTAGAAAAATTAAACTGTTTGTTGGTTTGTATTCATTTTCAGTCCGCTCTTTAATTGCTGAATTATAAATACACTTCTCCTACCAGAGATATCTTAAAAGGGAACGTTTCAACAATAAAACCATTCATTTTATTGGATTTATGTCAAATGGTCGTTTCTTTGGGATTTTGATTTTTGACAATTTTGATATAGTTTCATAATTCAAGTGAAGTCTAGTTTCAAGTCAGGAAAAATACTACATACAGTTGAGCAAATGTTACATTTTAAAACTAAAATTACAAAGAATGCTACTAGTTTCGCCTTCAGTTGCAGATATCGTAAAGCACTAAAACATTAAACACAGGTTTTTACATGGGAAGTGAGGAGAGTAACAATTTGAAATGATTGGATTCCTATGTAAAAACCAGTGTTTAATGTTCTAGTGCTTTACGATATCTGCAACTGCAGACGAAACTAGAGCATTCTTTGTAATTTTAGTTTTAAACTGTAACATTTGCTCAACTGTGTGTAATATTTTCCTGACTTTAATTTTAATGAATACATGTTAAAATCCCCTTCGTATTTGAAGTCTAGATTTTAATATTGAAATATTATTATTATGTTTGCACCTTTGAAAGAAGACCATTTCTGAATGTACATTTATGTCGCATTCTGTAGAATATAATAAAGAAAATAAGGCCCAATATTTTCTTTCGGGCACAGATTTATATTTTTTATTCTTTTGCAAAACTCAACTGAAACTGTTATGAATTCTATATTAATAAGAATTCATTATTAAGCCCTGCTTCAACAACTTTCAAGGATTGCATTCAAGTTGATTGTGTGTGCTTGTTCAACTTACTGATGATCTAAAACTGCCAGACCTTATCTTGACTGTCTTTGGAGTCATTAATAGGCCTAGACTCATACTTAGAAAATAAAAATTATCAGGTAATTCAGTAATTATACTTACAAGGCGAGGGCACATCATGTATATCACCAAAATCAATGCCATTTGTAGGTTCAAATATACATGAAATACTTCAAAAATATATATAGGTTGTGGGAAATCACATTCAACCAATTTCAAAATATTTGACAATGCTTCATCGATTTTTGAATATTACCTTATTAACTTCCTATTGTTCAATTTGAAAGGACATGTTCATGAGGAGTAATGCATAAGCAATTAGACAGGAGATCTAAGGAACCAGAGTTTGATTCCGCTGGGGGAAAGCTTGTTGTTGTTTTTTTTAATTCCATTTCTTTTTTTCTTCTTTTCTTTTTTCATTTGCTTTCTTCTTTCTTTAAGGTTTTTGTTTTCCCCCAATTATGTTATGAATATTAGGTAGAAAAGGAATACACAATTAGGAAGAAATAAATAACATTCTCCTTAACTTATTTTTTATTAAATGTATTTTAATTAAATAAAAATAAAATAAGACATATATAATTATGCAACTTATCTTTTCTCTTTTCTATACTAATGCACTTGACATCTTGTTAATATTATTAATACTTGAACCTAAAAATTTATGAATAAGAGTTCTAAGATTGATTTAAATATCTTAAGCACCTATGATTTTTAATTTATCTTTTTTAGTATTATTTTTGCAAAAGAAACTATTTTTTTTTTCGGAATAAACCCATTACAAACACATTATGTCATCTCTTTTTTGAGTTTGTGATGGCACATATACGTGGGCCATTAAGGAAGTCATGGCAACTATTTTTTTTTTATCTGCCAACATGCGGCATCACTGCAATTCCAGAATATACATTTGAAAGCTTGTTGGATGTTCTTCTGATTGGCACCACTAACGTGGTCTGGTTCAGTTAAGGAACGTCATGGGAGCAAGTGGAAAATACATATTTGGAAATCATTTTTAATAAGGCAGTGTAGCCAAGGAAGAAAAAGGAACGTAGGAATGCTCAATACACATTGCTAATACCCGTCATAGTAATCTCCAAGATTGTCTACCGTCCGTTGCCAGCGTTTGAAAGGCAGAGAATACTATTGACTGTGTGTGACTTCTCGCTGAAATGCCCTCAAAATTTCATCTTTGTTCGCAAGCGTTTCTTACACAACTGCAGCCTGAGTTTTGGAATCAAATCAAAGTCGCATGGATTGTGGTCTGCCGAATACGAAGGGTGTTCCAAGACTTCCCACCCCCATCGACGTTACAAAGGCTGTGAAGGAGCTTCTGTGTGACATGTGGCATTATCAGGAAAAAATGATGGCGTTGGACTGCAGTTCCCAAACGCTGGCAACGTATGGTGTACAATCTTATGGATTGATTTGAGGGTGAGTTAACACTCCTGTGTTCCTTTTTCTTCCTTGGTTAAACTGCATTGAACTTATTAAACGATGATTTCCAATATGTATTATCCACTTGCTCCCATGGTGTTCCTTCACTGACACAGACCACATTAGTGATGCCAATCAGAAGCACATCCAATAAGCTTTCAAATGTGTATTCTGGAATTACAGTGGTGCCGCATGTTTGGCAGATCAAAAATATTTGCCATGATTCCATAATGGCCCACATATAAAAAATTATTTTTTCTTAATTAAATTAGGACTAAAATGATTTCAATTAAAAAAATTAAAAGAGGTATGAGCATTAACAGTTATCAGGATAGTACCTCAATCTGTGGAATCTATAAAAACTTAATTGATTAAAAATTTTTTAAAATATTTATATATACTAAAACATTTATATATATTAAATTATAATTGAATACTTTTAGATTCCTTATCCCTCAATTTTAATGGTTCAAGTTTTAAATAATATTAACAAAATGTCAAGAGAAAAAAAGTAAGATTAAAAAAAAAAGTTTAAAATTATGTTGCATAATTATACATGCCCTATTTTATTTTTAATAAATTAAAATACTTCTAATAAAAATAAATTGAGGAGAATAAATATATTATTTATTTATTTCTAATCGTATATTCCTTGTAGTACTCCATGTGTGCTTTAATCTCACAAAATGGCATTGATTTGGTGATGTACAGGGTTTGCCGCCTTCTTATTAATAATATCTTATAAAAAGAAGGGTCTTTAGAGAATAGACCCCTCTTGCAGCTGTCAGTCATTATGTCAAGACTTCTCACAAAAATCAGATATTGATATTGATCGTTCATGGTAGAAATAAGGAAGGATTTTGACTGACTTGTTGGTGTTGAGTTTTAAAGCTCCTGTTTAACATAGCTTATCTATTATTATTATTATTTATATAAAATCATTCTGATTTTGTAAGATATCCTAGTAAACTATATTCTAGTTCTTTCCTTCCCCTTCCCTCCCTAACTTTTTTTTTTTGATTAGGTCTTTCACATTAATATTGAATATATATAATAAATTAGAAAATAGTGATTTAAACAAAACAAAAATACCCTTTTTTTGTAGGACCTGGAGAGCAAGGAATTGCTGTAATTTTAACAGCTGAAGAAGAGAAACTAAAACAAGATCTTTATAAAGTGAATGGATTTAATGCCTTTGTTAGTGATAAAATTTCATTAAATCGATCTCTGCCTGATATTCGTCATCCTGGGTAAGATTTAAGATTCTTTCTAAATTACCATGTCTTCTTAATAAGGCCTCAGGAACTTTTCTTAATTTTATAATTTTAGTCACAGCTTTTAAAAGAAAGGGAGAAATCATTTTAAACAAAGAAGTTTTACTATTCAAAACTACAATGACACCTTGAAAACTTGTGAAGAAGTCTAGGATTTAAATTAAATAAAACAAGAAATGAATTCAGCACAAATTTAATTAAATTGCCTTTCTGGTTTGATTTTCCCGATTCCTTCCTAATAATCGAACTTCAGAAAGGCAATTTGGTTAAATTTGTGCTGAATTCATTTCTTGTTTTAACTAATTTAAATTATTTTGCAGCACGTTAAACTCTTTTAATTTAAATCTAGGATTTATTTAAAAAAAAAAAAAGTAGAAATTTTGACTTTAGTTCTGTTATGTTTATATATGTGAAATAAGCAATCACAAGAAAAATTTCTTATCACAATTTCAGTTGGCAACAGTTATTAAGCTTTTCTGTTCAGTTGTCAATGTATTCTAGAATTGAGCCTGAAATATCTTTTGTACTTAAGCAAAATGTGTGAAATGAAAGCTTAATCTATATAATTATCATTAGTTCTTCAAATCAATAGATTCAGGAAAATTTCTTCCTATCTACCATTTCCTGTAAGTCATAATTTCTATTATTGCATTTATCACTATATCCTTATTTCTCCATAAAGATTTTGACAATTATATAAATTAACTGCTTTCGTTCTTGAAAATTATCAATAATACAAAACAGTTTCTGAAATTCTTGGTAAAAGAAAAGTTTTAGATAATGAAAATTCTCAGGAATCAAAAAAAATTTTGAGAATTCATAATCAGTATTCAAGTTTTACTACATTTCTTCTAAATGAGCAACAGCAGCTGATAGAAGCATGCAAATTAAAACTTTGGATAGAAATGTCTTTGATCAAGTCTTTGTTAAAGCCTAATAATGCTTCATTTGAAAATTTTTGACATTGACATTGCTTTGGAGATTGAAGAGAATCAATTGTGAATAGGCTTTTTATATAAAGACTAATTTTATTTTAAGACTCATACTATTATTTCTAAGGTCAGTCAGAGTTTAGTATTTTAATAGATGATGTTTATTTAATTTCTGTCCCTAAGATATGTTTTTGGTACAGCTTTATCTGTTATCAAACCTAACCTCAACCCATATGAGCAATAACAATGATCAGTTGATACACATGTCGATTACTTAACAACTTCAAAACATGCATACCCATATATTATTAAGCATTAACTCTTTAACTTTTCACAAATTATGATATTCAACCAGGAAAAAAAAAAGCTTAAACAAGTTGACAATAATAATTAAGAAATCTATTGTTACATTTATTATTATTATTATAAATTAATCAAAATTACAAGTATTAACATGCACAGATAAATTTACACATTTTGCCGATGCACAAATATTAAAAAACAAAAACATAATTACAATCAGTAGTGCAATTTAACAACAGAAAAAACAAACAAACAAAAAAAAAGAACGAAGGAAAAATTAAATATCAATTTTTAAGATTGGGGGGGGGGGGAGGGGTTGTTTCTTTCTTACTTTGGATTTGCACTACATTGAAATTAAACAGTAATTCAAGAATGTTCCTGTCCTCTCTTTGTCTGCGAAAAAACAAATATTCTCAACCTACAGTAAATTTTGTAATGCTAAAGCTATAGTATTCTAATAATAGTTTAGAACTATCTGCCCTCAAAAAGTAGATCACCATTGAACAAGATACAGTCAGAGTGTTGTAATTTGAATATTGTGTGTATGTGTGTGTGTGTGGGGGGGACAGTATGAACTTACTTAATAGTAACAAAAAATGCATTTAAAAAATTGTTTTGTTTTATTATTTTCATAACTACAACATAAATAAAAGCCATTTAAATCCATATTGGATCCTGCGTAATAAGGATTTTGATGTTTTAGTTGAGGCTTTCATAAATAAAACAACCATAACTTATAATTAGAAGTTGTAGGTCAATAAATGACTAATATTAATCATTGTTTTCATCATTTTCTCTTATAGGTGCAAGACTAAACTTTATCTTAATAAATTGCCAGTAGCAAGTGTGATAGTACCATTCCACAATGAACATTGGAGTACTTTATTAAGGACTGCAGTTACTGTTTTAAATAGATCTCCATCACATCTTATTAAAGAAATTATATTAGTTGATGATTATAGCACTAAAGGTAATCTTTTCGATGAGATGCATTGTATTTAATTTAATATTTTGTTCTGAAGATAAAACAATTTATTTAAATAAAAAATGGAGATGAATAAAACGCACTTACTTATAAAAAGTTGATTATTAAGTTGTACATGGAATTAATCCGACAGTTTCGGAATACTGTGCGTATTCCTTCTTCAGGGACGGCACAAAACATATAGGACATAAGGACATGTCCAATCTTCATTATAAAATTGTAAATTCAACTACAAAAAAATCATCGAAATAGTAAGTAATTTGGAGAAAAATTATCATAAATGTTCGTAATGTTTGTTCCAAGCTGGATTCATGTTCCCAGTTCTCCACCAAGCATGTGCATTCATCATTGAGTTGCTCAGTTCTTTGGGAGACTGTCTCATGCTGCTTGTAACTGGCAGATTGTGCTTGTTGTTATGGCAAGCATAATTCTCTTTCTAGGCCACTCTCTCAAGCATGCCTAGAAGATGTGGCTGAACTGATAGGCAAGCTTGTTGCTCCTCTGTCTCATTGAGCCTTGTGACATTTGCCTTTTCTCATCTGAGATGTATAATTGTGATCGACTTGAACTATCAACTATATATACAAAAAAAAAAAAACCTGTTTAATCACTGTGGCAACCCTCTCATATCTGACGACAGGCCATTAAATTTAAAACATTGTTTAGTTCTGTCGATGATATCTCTGTAACTATCAGTCATAAATAGATAGTCTAGATGACATTTTTATGTTCCTTATAAAATATACTTTATATTTGTTTTTATTGCCTTTTACATATCTTAAAATTTTGGCTAATATTCATCACAAAAGTGGATGCTATAAATTGCAAAAAATTAAAAACATAAAAATGCTTGTTGTGAATTATTTACAAAATTTTAGTCGTATATTGTCACAATTTTTTTTTTATAGAACTAGTAAAATGCTACAGTTCCTTCATATATGAGTTTAGCCAGCTTGTAGTTTCTCTTGTAGTTTAGCCAGCCATCAAGTTTTACATTCTCTTTTTTTCTCTACCCAGCTTCACATGTTTTTCACTGCCCTTACACTCCTGATAAAACATAGCCTATGTTACTCCAGAAATTATAATAATTATAATAAACCAATGAAAGTTTTATCAACATTGGGTCAGTAGTTTTTGAGTTTATCATGGACAAAGAACAAACTACCTCTTTAGAATAGTAATGTAAATGACTGTGCATATTTGCTTTTCAGAGACAGCAGCTTTCTATTATCACGTAACAAAACTCTGTTACTCCAGAGATTAGTAGGTAGGGCAGTTGCCCTAAAATTCCTAATTAGCTAATTATCAGTTTTCATGAGTGTGACAAATTTCCTTGTTGTTTGCCTCAATTGTTTTATTTCCTTATTGTCACACCTCTAGTCGTAAGACTCTGGCAATTCAAATATCAGGAGTAAAATTCATGTGAACCCAGATGGGATAAACTCATTTGTTGGAGTTAGTCTAGAGAATGTGTTATATCGGGTATTTAAGTTGAGAGAATTTTCTCTCTCTGTTTTTTAAATTTTCTCTCTGTTCACATTATTGTGCTGTCGATTTCTTCCTGATCTCAAGTAGCACTTCTTTATTGAGAAAATTTTCCAATAATAAATATCTGAGGTGAAACATCTGAGAAAATAAAGGCACTTGAGAGAATCGTACATTAGATTAAAGCGTCCGTCCCATTTTGTGTGTGTTTGGTGGAGGGAAGGTTAATAAAAATATATTTTACTTATGAAAACTATTATTTAATTGTGTATGATAAATAGATGCAACTCATTTTAATGCATTTTGTATTTTTAAACATTTTAATTGCACTTACTTTGAATTCCTTACAAATATATTGATTAGATAAATTACACCAATTGATTTCCATTTTATCTTTTCCTGTATTTTAGAGCACTGTAAACAACCTCTTGAAGATTATATTAAAAAGCATTTACCCAAAGTTAAAGTAGTAAGAGCTCCTAAACGTGTTGGTCTGATTAGAGCAAGATTATTAGGAGCTAAACAAGCTGTTGGGGATGTTCTCATATTCTTAGATTCTCATTCTGAAGCTAATGTCAATTGGTTACCACCACTATTAGGTAAAAATCATTTTTATTTTATTTTATTTTTTTATTAGTATTTTTAGTATCATACTAGAAATTATAAATTGATTTTATGAGAGCTATAGTAACCAGCTCTGCCCAGGAAAATTCGAAGTTTTTGTTTATTGTATTTTCCCTCTTCCCACCTATCTCTGTTTAAGCTAGATTAAAAAAAAAGTAAAAGCTGTATGGTAGGCTTCTGTATATTGATCTAAGTCAAACAGAGAAGTAGTTCCTTACAAACATTAAGATTGATAGAGACAAAAGTAAAAAATTATTCCTTAAATGAAGAAATTCAAATTAACATTTACTCTGTGATACTTGTAAGGTTCTTGTCAATTACTGTGCATTATTTGATCTGATTGGTCAAAGGGTAGGAATATACACAGAACAAACAACCAGATACTCATTATTATATATTTATATATTAAGAAAAACTTCAATACTCAATGTTTACTTTATTGGCTTTGCTGAAAGAAATTTTGTGCTTAGTCTGAAATTCCATTCCTTTTCCACACAAAAT
>JAFIDM010000001.1:149252734-149265469 GCA_023159025.1 Thereuonema tuberculata | reverse complement strand
ATAAAGGTTATGAACTCTAGTAATAAATTATTTTAAAGTTTTTTTTTTAATATTCAATGCTTTTGTTTCTTTACCTTGTTGCGTGCTTGTTCTGAAAGTATATATATATCGTAACCATCTCTGCTTCTCTGCATCATTATTTTATTCTAACAAGAATACAGTGAGTGTGTGCGTGACTTTAATTTATCATCCATAAGTTTATAAGCGGTAGGTTTTTTTTGTTTTTAAAGATCTCTTTATATCCCTATATCATTGAGTAGTGACTGTTCATAAATATTGAGAAACGCTTTTTAAATCGTCAACATCATCCATATGGAGGAAAGCCTTCCTTCATCTTTCATAAAGGAACAATTTTCTGTTCTTTCCATTGAAGAGGAATTAGGGCAAAAAGTAATGGATAAAAACAGAGAAATGCTATTTAAATTGTACTTTTGTTTTCAGTCTTGTAAAAGTTACATGTTCTGTCCAGTGAAAAGTATTAAATAAAGAAACTAGTCAGATATTAAAAATCCATGTTTTGATTGGTTTCTCTATTTTCTTTTTAATAGGAGCCCAGTTATGGCTGGTGGACTTTTTGCCATTAGTCGAGAATTCTTTTGGGAATTAGGTGGTTATGACGAAGGCTTGGATATATGGGGTGGTGAACAATATGAATTATCATTCAAGGTATCTAAAGTTTGTTATTATTGCTAAACTTACTTGTGATAATATGACCAGTCATGATAGCACTTGTTTCAGCAGATCATTCATTCATTGTTTTTCACATCAGATTAAGGTAGAACAGTTTTTAGTCAAATTTAGATTAAGTCAAGGATTAATTGTCTGCCTCAAAAAAATTTAACTTGTCGCTTTTATGTAAAGTTGGCTTAAATTTGTTTGTTAGTATTCATTCCTTCACCTTCAAGACAGTGATCTGCCATACTTAAATGTGCAGTTCTGGACAGCCATAACTTTATCACAAACACTATTATATTATTATCGTAATTAACTTTTAAGATATATAGTTTATTTCTGTTATAGTAATATTAATTGTTTTCTGAATCATAGAGAATTCATTTAGTTCCTTTTTTTTTTGGTTTAATCAGTAATTTGATTTTCTTAGTTTATTGTTTATTAAGTTATCACTATCTTTATAGATATGGCAGTGTGGTGGACAAATGGTAGATGCGCCATGTTCAAGAATTGGACATATATATCGAAAATTTGCACCTTTTCCCAATCCTGGTATTGGTGATTTTGTTGGACGGGTAAGGTTACAAATGCTAATTTTTTTTCTTTGTATGTATAATAATTAGACATATAATATAATATGTATAAGTATCTTTGAAACTTGGATTTCTATCTCTGCCCACTAATTGCTTATAATTTCTAGGTTATGACTTAGAAAATGGCTTGCAGTCAATGATAATGATATTTTCTGTATTTTAGAAAGTTTCTTAATGATTACTGAAGTGTTATGTCCTAATAGACTTTACTGTTTTAATAGTCCTCCTCCTATTGTACACTGAAGTACCAGAAAAACTGAGACAGAACATTTCCATTTCCAGTACATGCCCCCACACTCACACATTAATCCTTCTGCAGTTGATTTATATCAGAACATATACGGTGTCCCAAAATTAACGCAAGATTTGAATTAAATAAAAAACAGTTTTTTTTTCTTTTTAAATTGTTATTTTTTTATTGAAACGTAAAGTACACATGATAGGGTTATGTATGGAATAACACATAGGGCAAATGGCCTCCACGGCTTTGCTGGCACATACACACTTGTCGAAATTTTCCATGACCATTTTGCATAAATGTGGATGAATTTCGTTGATGCAGCGTTGAATTTCCTCCTTCAATGCACGTGTGCTTGCGGGATTGTTGGCATAGACCTTTGACTTCAAATAACCCCATAAAAAGAAATCCAACGGTGTTAAAATCACACGATCTAGGGGCCAATTCTTTCACCGAAACGAGAGAGTACACGGCCAGGAAATGTCTCGTGCAGTAATTGAATTGTTTCACGGGCTGTATGGCATGTGGCACCGTCTTGATGAAACCACATGTCATCCACATCAATATCATCCAATTTAGGCAGAAAGAACTATGTTATCTTGTCGCGATATCGAGCACCAGTAACATTCACTATTTGACCATACTTTTGGCATCACTGGACCATACGTTTTCGAAAATGAAGTTGGTCAAGCAGTGAATGTTACTTGTGCTCAATATTGCGACCTGATAACACAGTTCTTTCTGCCTAAATTGGATGATATTGATGTGGACGACATGTGGTTTCAACAAGACGGTGCCACTTGCCATACGGCCCGTGAAACAATTCAATTATTGCATGAGACATTTCCTGGCCGTGTACTCTCTCGTTTCGGTGATAAGAATTGGCCCCCTAGATCGTGTGATTTAACACCGTTGGATTTCTTTTTATGGGGTTATTTGAAGTCAAAGGTCTATGCCAACAATCCCGCAAGCACGCATGCATTGAAGGAGGAAATTCAACGCTGCATCAACGAAATTCATCCACATTTATGCAAAATGGTCATGGAAAATTTCGACAAAAGTGTGTATGTGCCAGCAAAGCCGTGGAGGCCATTTGCCCTATGTGTAATTCCATACATAACCCTATCATATGTACTTTACGATTCAAAAAAAAAATAACAATTTAAAGAAAAAAAAAAACAGTGTTTTTTATTTAATTCAAATCTTGCATTAATTTTGGGATACCGTATATAAAGGCTGATATCTCTGCAATCTGTTATTATGTAATTCACAGTTACAATGGCAGGGTATCATTATTTAAGCAATTTTAAACAGAAGGTATCAAGATAGATGGGCCACTCCATCTCTGAAAACATGAAATTTGGATTTTAACATGCTACAATTTTAAGGGTGTACCTCGACTATACAACATTAGGGAACATATCCAGCCTGCGACAGTGCTCAATGAAAAACTGGACATTCATGGACAGTGTCAGCTGGCACGCATTGTAACATTCAACCAGTATACAGCATTACAGCAGATAACAGAACAATTCAATGCTGGACCATATGTAACATTAGCGTTTAGACAGAACAATATTCTCTTTCTTCTATAGGATACAGGAGTCAAATGCCCACTCAGATCCCATTGCCAACCTGATAGTATAGGCTCTGATCCTCACCTGGGCTTGTGAACACCTCCACTAGCTGCAACACAATTGTAGTCTGGTCTGACGAGTTGTGGTTCCAACTGTTTTGAGCAGAGCGACAATTACAAAAACTTAAGAGGCAATGGATCCCTCTTGCCAAAAAGAAAAAAATCCAGGATGTGGTGGGTTTTTTTTTATGGTGCGGTTTGTTTTTAGCTGGCATTACATTACGACCTTTGATACTTATGCAGACTTCATTGACTGGCAGATGCTACCTGATATTGAGATCATTTGCACAGAATTTATGTCAGCATTTGCTCAGACAGGAGCAGGCTCTTTCAGTAGGACACAGGTCAGCACTCACCAAATTATGATTGGGGAAGCATTCTTGTAAGTTGTAAGTTGACATACTTGTTTGCTGGATTTGAACTCTTAGAACATGTAGGATGTTGTTCAATGGGTCATCAGTGTCAGTGTTCCGCCACCAGCGAATATTAAGAACTTCTATTGAGGAGGCCTGAAGACAACCATCTACACGGTACTTCGTAGAGCTGATGGAGTCCATCATGCTGTTGTGGTAATCCTGTGGAAAGGAGACCCATGCATTACTAAGTACATGTCTTGGTTTTACTTGTCAGTGATGTCAGTGTTTATAGTACTAACAGCATTATGTAGACTATTCTGAGTACCAGCAGTAAAAAGTTAGATGGCATCTATTGAAATGCTAAACATTCTGTTTTCAGATTTGCATACTTTTCAAAAAAATAAATGTTGCTACTGTGAATACTGTAGAATTGGTTTCTGTGCAGATACAACTCATTCTACGATTTGATCAACTACCAAAGTTGTTCCCATTCAGAACCAATTAGAATGCTTTCTTCTGTTCTCAAAATTACTGTCATTTCCCAATTTCATTGCTTCTTGAATTCTTTTAAATTTATGATTATAAATTTAACAGATATTGATTTAGTTTATGCCGAGAATATTCAAAACGTTTTAGGAGGATTTAATAAAAACATTAGAAATTACAATTTACTGCAAACAATTCTCTGTTAAATGTTTGTTTTTACTATGATTTTCTGCAAGAATAATATCCTTTAGCAAACAAATATTGAACAACATTAACACACAACAAAATCGTTTCTTTCAATGATAATGTATCATTTTAAAGGTTTCTAAGTTCTTTCAGGGACTTGTACTGCTTTGATGTTATAACCTTCAGAGCTGTTTTGGGTTAAGCGAGATTGCATTTTTGAATAAATATTCATTCTGAATTCTATTGGAAAATTGTCTATAAGTATGTGCTTGAAATTTTCAAAAAAGCTATGACCATAAATATTTTACAATGTTCAAGGATTGGTCCTTTGTTCATTATCTGAGTTGACTGGTGTTAGTTTGATAAAGGCAAAGTTTACAGTTTTCTGAAGAGTATATTCTGAACTTCCTGCATATCATCAGAAGTCTACGGAGCTGATTGAACTAATGGAACTAAACAAATCAAATTTAAGACCAAAGAAAACACTTTTTTTATTTTACTTTACTCAGATAAGAGTTAATTTACCTTATATTAAATTAGAAGTTACAGCTTATTCCTTTGTCTTCCATCTCCTATCTAAAATCTTGTCCATTTCATCAAAGCACTTTTTTTTTTTTTTTTTTTAAGAGCAAATTTAGAGTACAGTAGAACCTCATTATAACGGACTAATAGGGGCTGAAGGTTGTCCGTTTTAATGAAAGTCCGGTTTATAACAAATAATTCTTATAGGGGTGTAATGCAGCAGGGTATACATCAATGAAAGTACAATTATATATTACATATCAACCAGAAAACAGCCTTCAACATAGTAGATTGAATTGAAAAAGGTGTGTACGTATACACTGCATTAATTTTTAGAACAAGAAGGTCCTGGTTCATTTGATTGCTTACATTCATTGGTTTGAAAAAATTATTAATTTTCTGCTGGGTTTGTTTGCTGCTTATTTCTTCAGTTAATAACTGACGGAGGTGCCGTAAGTTTTCATAATATGCAAGCATATTTTCATTTGCTGATTGTTGAACAGATTGAATAACAAAATTTAAATGGTCTTTCATTTCGTTCACCTTAATTGTAGGCTGCCAATGTTTTTTAAAACTGTCCGTTATAAGCGACGTCCGTTATAATAGGGTCCGTTATAATGAGGTTTTACTGTAATTGTTTTCATGTTTTTTCCCTTTGCTTTTAAATAAAAAATATTGCATTTCTTTTTTTCATTTTTTCCTTTTCTTTAATATCTTAATTTATTTTGTTTGTTTGTTGTTATCTGACATTGAGTAATTTAATTCTTCTTAATTATTATTACTGATAGTTAAGTACAAGGAGTCGAAATATCATTAACAATTCTGCTGGAGTAGGAAAATCTTTCATTCATTCTGTGTAGTCTGCTGTTAATGAACATGACCACCTTTATTTTAAAATTTTCAATTATATATATAATATAGGACATTTTTTTAACTAGAAATTAATAGCTTTTTCTTTTCAGAATTATCGACGTGTTGCAGAAGTCTGGATGGATGAATATAAAGAATATTTATATTTGCGAAGACCTCACTATCGCAAAATTGATCCTGGTGATTTGAGCAGTCAGAGAGCTATTAGAGAAAAATTAAAATGTAAACCATTTAAATGGTTTATGGAAAATGTTGCCTTTGACCAATCAAAAAGATATCCTCCTGTAGAACCACCTGATTTTGCATCAGGAGAGGTAAATTTTAAATTTTTATTAATACAATGTTGTCTTTATATATTAACTTTTTATTATCTAAATATTTGTTTTCTATATTTTCTTTACTTACAAATAAGTTATTTTACACATACGTTGTCAATATAACTTTAAATTTTGATGAGGAGCAAATTTTATTTTTGACTTTGGTTTTACTCTTTTCATTTTCTAGATTCGAAATGTTGATAGCAATCTTTGTATTGATACAAAATTCAAGGGAGAAAATGAACGATTCGGACTTTCTAAGTGTATTAAAGATGATCCTCAGCAAGGGAATGAACAGGTACATGTGATTAATAATAATTAGTAGTACAAGTTTGCTCAGAAAAAAGTTTGAATTTTATCAAGGTTTTATTAAAGCTCAAATCTTTCTTGTATATTTGGTAGGAGAGCAGTAGTTTTCTGTCTCTAATGACTTGAATCCTAGGCACCGTATGAACTGTAATTATTAAATGGCAAAATGCTGGAGAAATGGATCCAGTAGTGCAATGGGTAAAGGACTGGAATGTGGACTTGAGGATTCTGGCTTCAATTCCCTGCGGTGATCAATAATTTTACTATTGTTTCCAGATTAAACCCTAGCCCTCTGTCAAGTGGGTACCAGGGTTCTTACTTGGGGATTAAAGAAGGGTAGGCGTCAGGCTGACTATTCGATCTCAACTACTCTTGTTGGTTGAGAATTGCTGGGAGCCTAAATCTCTTGTGCACCCAAGGACCTGAGTGGCTTGTTGCAGTACAGCTTTTAAATGCTTGAGAAAGTGGTTTACTTGGAGATTGGAGAGACATGAACATTACTGGCAGAGAGATACACAGCTCAGTCAGTAACAATATCATTAAATAAGAATCCCTAAAATAGCATTAATAATGTAGCAATTAAACCCAAAATAAATAATAAATGGTATATTTTGAAATGCAACATTATATATTTATGATGTACTGAATAACCCTACTTGTATTTTTTCAATTAATTCTAATGAGTTCGATCTGCCCAATTAAAAAAGATGTTACTGAAGTAAACATTGTTTTTTTGACATTGCGAGCACTTGGGAAAGGCAAATTACATTTGTCTGGTTTTTTTTTTTTATTTATTTATTTATTTATTTATTTATTTTTATAGTGAGCTTGAAAAGTTCCTATTTTTTTCTTAATGAATTGGAGTGGGAATTAGTTCATATTTTGTTTAAGGTATTAGAACTGGAGCTGATTATTTTTTTTTCTTTCCAGGCATTGGTCAATAATAATAGGATGTAGCTTAAATTAATTGCATGAGAAATTTCCCATCTTCAAATTACGTGTAGAATTGTGCAGTCTGAAATCAATTGAGAATCTTCTTCATATTTCATAATGGTTTTAAAATATTTATATTTTAATGCTTAATTTGGAAAGCATCAAAATTCTTTCAGGATAAATGAAGTCTGGCGTAAAATTTGGAATAAGCTGATTTTTATTTAATATATAAAAATGACCAGATAGAAACACGGATTTCGTAAGATTCCAATTCGAAAATCATATTTCTATTTCCATAAGGATAATCATGCCAATCTATCTTTGCCATTGCAACATGAAACTTGAAAGTATAGGCTATGAGCATTTTCAGCATCATAAACAAAATCTGCTTTTAGCCATTGCTTGCGAGCACAGAATATCCATACAGTGAACCATCGCTCACAGCACCATCCTAGACAATAACCATACGAAATAGGCAGTGAGGAAAATAGTGGTCCCAGACAAATATCATGATATCAATAGTTCAAAGTATGGAGGGGTATAAAAATAAACATGGCACAAAAACTTCATAAATTGGATCTCGTGCTTCTTCCTAATATAAAAAAAGAAAATAACGATGTTCATTTTGCTTTTATTTTTATCATGGAAGGTGAAGTATTCAGCTAATAGCAAATAACTACCATTTTTCCAATGAACACATCCGGCCATACTGATTTAAAATTCGCAGTTAGCAAATGATGGATAAAAGTGGGTTTCACTTACGACATATAAAATGCGGTACGAGTGTTGCTTTTCAGAAGTTTATATATATATATACTTTGGTAATGCAAGACTAACTCTCTGTTAAAAGTATTGAAATGATAGCTATTGTTATTTTATTGACAGTTGTTTGCTTTAACCTGGCATAAAGACATCCGACCTCAGAAAAGGACTGTTTGCTTTGATGTGTCGACGTCTTATGTAAAGTCTCCTGTTGTATTATGGAACTGTCATGGAATGCAAGGAAATCAACACTGGAAATATAATTTAGTGAGTAAAGGATTTAATTTTATGATTACTCATTGCTTATTTAATTCATAAGTATTGAATAATTAATCTACAAATATTAAAATCCTTTAAACCTTTTCCTTTTATTAATTATGTGATACAATACAAGGCAATTTATAATTCCGTTACACAAATTTATTCTTGAACATAATTAGCAGCTTGCCAACTTTATTTCTGCAACTTGTGACTATTTTGTATATCATTTAACTGATTTACATTTATTTTTAGGCAGCTTTTTCACTATGGAAGAGTCATGACATTCCTTCTAAATTCTTGATATTTTTGTTAAGTGATTAGCACTACTTTGCTTTGTTTCTAGTAGGTCATAGACCACTTTCATTATTAGGTAATCTTAACAGAAAGAAAACACTAATCAACCACTTAATATTTTATAGAAATTTAGTATGAACTGTAGCGTTGCAAATGCATTGCTAGTTTATGATTAAGCTGTACATACACATACAAGGTATTGTTGTCCAAGATGAAAAGTCACATGACATAATGAGCTACACATTGGATTACATTTTGCTCAATAAGTTGTGTTGATATGAAAGATTCAATCATAAAATGTTTGAACTAGTAAGCCGATTACTTTGATGGAATTGTTTTAAAACAATTAAAGGAAATCTCTAGTTTGCTGATATTCATGAGCTAACTGAGGCCTTATTAATATGACAATGAGCTAATCCTTGGGATTTCTATGAAAATAAGAACATTTCTTACCTGGATATGGATGAATGTCAGAATAATTTAGAAAAGATAACATCCCTTGAATGCATTCATCATTTGTTTAATTCTTTGAAAGAAAATGAACTGATGTGTTATTAATGTTAAATACAAACCAGATGTAGTCATTCTTATCATCTTAACCTTAATTTTTAAAGATTATTATATGAACCTTAGCTCAACATACACCTGGTATGAGATTATTTATTTATTATTTTATGTTTTATATGTAAAAAGTTAAACTAAAAATGAGGAGCAGTTACTCTGTGGCCTTGGCCAGCTTTAATCTTTTTACTGTAAGTGACTTTTAAAAGTTGCCAATACTAAAGATAATGTAAAGTAAAATAAGTAATGTAATATAAAGTATATTCAAGGCATAGTTTTTTTACCAAAAGAATCAGGACAAATTATAAGCCGTAATGAAATCACATGTTGTCCTGGGAAACTTATCTGGTGGTAATATATAAGAAGTCTCAAAGAAGATGATTGCTAGCCTTGATTAATTGCACTTATTAAAATTTACAATTTAAAATTAACACTTCTGATAGTTAACAATAAATGAATGTCAGTAAATTAAAATTAATTGTGATATTCTTCCTAAAATATTAAAATTCCTAAAACTTTTCAGGATAATCTACAGTTATTCCATCCCGTAAGTGGCAGGTGCTTAGATAGTGAAGGACTAACCAGTGACGTCTACATGAATGAATGTAAAACAAATACTCCATCACAGCAGTGGAAATTTGGCTTTGTGAATAAAACAGCACTTCGACAACAGTAACTTCCAAAACTCAACAGGTTTTGCTTAAATTCAAAATTTGAGCAGAAGCATATAACAGTTTTGTCATTTGCAGTTAAATGCAATTAATCTCTCAAACTATGTGCCTAGATTTCAATAACAATGTTTCAAAAATGATCTTCATTGAGTATGTTTTATAAGATGAACTATTTTTAAAATGACTGTTTTATGTCTAATTGAAGTTATACACAGCAAGAGTAATTTGTAGATGCTATGTAGTGGCTACCCTAGTCCATCCTTAACCACAACCTCTGTAAAACTTATTGTAAAATCTAAGATGGTCTGTAAAGTCCATCCTTTATCTGAGAGAAGTCTTGGAAGTGTTGTTGTAATAATATAGGGTACAAATTTTGGGCCTAAATTTTCTTCTGAATTTTGTCATCTCAATTAGCCACACTTTTAGAATAGGAAAAAGTATTTATTAAAAATTGAGAAACTGTCTTCATGCAAACAAATAGTATCTCATTTAATATAAGAATATTGATATTTCAGATAATTATGAAGTTCATATTTTGATGTAAGAAAGATATAATATTTTGCATTTATTGTTTTAATTGCTTCCATTTTTTAAAATTGTGTCTCAGTATTTAAGTTGAGACTATGAAGCTTTTTTTTTTTTTTTTAATAAACCTATAATAGTTAGAGATCAGGACAGTAAAGCAATCAAGTGAAGGAATGGGGGATGTTTCCTAGGCAAACTTGTAGCCTAGTAAAGTTGCCATTAAACTTATATATTCAATGCAATTTCTATTTTATTCTTTCTTCATCAATATTTTTTTACTTACTGGCTTTTTTAATATAAAATATTTGAAAGGGTAGTAAATACATAAGTAAAAGTAAGTGTTAAACAGATGAACATTGTAATAGGAGGCCTGTTGCAAGACTGAAATTGCCTTATTTTTGCTTTTGAAGTAGACAAATTAGTTTATTTATTTTTACATTTTAATTGCGAGTCTGTCTGAATATTAAACTTTTTTTTTTTTTTTTGTTTTTCATTTGTTTGAGTAGCTTTACTGTAAAGGTATTTTAAATCATTTAGGCATCATTCATTAATTTAATACTTTCATTAACAAAAAGCAATAATTCCTTGGTCCGATTGCTATTTCTTTCATTAGAAAGCAGGTTTTCTTGTTTTGTACAGGACTTTTGAATACAGTAGATGCCTATTATCTGGACATCATGGGACCAGAACTAATGTGACAACAAAAATCCAGATAATTTGTAAATCTTGCTTTGATTTTCTAAAGTAAAAGGAAGTCAGACACTTGAGTGAAGTATGTACTTATTGCAAAATACAGTGCCATGATGCTTTAATATTTTTGCAAAAAAATGTGCTTTAGAAATCGTGGTTGCACAAGCGACGGGGGATAAGTCACAATTTGGTAAAATGAAGTTGACTCAAAAACCTACCATAAAATTGTTCACATCTCTAGGCTATGGGAAAGAATGAAGAGATGGAATACAGGTGGGCATTTTCGCCTGTAGTGTGACAGTGGACTAGTGGAGAGTGACTAATGGAAGTATTTCGTTAAATATTCTTTTGCACTTTCCTCAATTTCTAGTTTTTATACTCAAACCCACTTTTACCAATATCTGTGAACCATAAAAGTAATAATGTAAATATACAGAACAGTGAAAAAATAAAAGTGGAGTAATTACTTTTAAAAGTACCATAAGAGAATATGGATATCAATTCAAAGTACTGCCAAAGGGAAAAACTTCCAATCCTCTGTTTAAAAATGGTTTGCTATAATTTTCTTTCCGTTTAAAAGCAGGTGACTATTCTTTGTTGGAGATATTTCAAAGTCATCAGTTGCCTACTTGTTTCTTTAAGTAGACCATCAAACTCGTTTAGAAGTCTATGGTTTCAACAGATAGCATTACAGTATTGCTTGTTTCAACTGTTTGAAATATTTTAATTCAATTTTTTTTATATATATTGTATAATATTTTAATTAGCTATTTTATATTTGATGTTTCTCCATTTAAATGTAAAAATACGTTCAACCAGGAAATTAATCAGTCCAAATCATTGAGATCCAGATAAATAGGCATCTACTATATTGCAAATTAAGGAGGAAAAAGTAATTTGCTGTGCCTTACAGAAGGGTTTCATTCTACAGTATAAGTTGATTTTGGATCACCCTGCTTTGATAGATTCACAATAGTTTGTGTTCAAAATTTCAGTGATACATTCCTTTCCTAACAAAAGAAAGCATTCAGATGAAGTCAAAGCAAATTAATTTTCCTCTTTCTGCACATCAATAACAAATAATTGTTTTGTTCATTTACATTTTGAGAAAAGTTAAAACTAATGTAGTAAGAAAAAAAAATGATTACATGCAAAGAATGTCTGTCTTTTGCATATATTACTACTTCCAAGATGGGTTGTTTCTCAGAACTAAATGATGTGTGATTAATTTTTTGTTCACAGGTTTTCAGTTAATTGTCTCCTGTGTTATTTGATGACTTGAGACAATGAAAAAGTACTGTTCCTTGTGAAAGATGTACATATTGATGTAAATATTTTGGATGAAAATTGCTTTAGGGTTTTATTGCTTTTAACCTGCATTTGTTTAATCCTTTTTGTGAAATTGCAATAACTTTATAAAGACATTGTAAAATTTTAATTCTAGTCAGGGAAAAAAACATGGGATTGCTAAGGTTAACAGTATTTGTTATTTTTTTTTTCTTGTACTGAAAAAGATTTATAGGATTTCTTTCTTTAGAATTGTATATATTCTTATTTAAAGGATTTTTCTGTAGATAATTTAAATAGAATGGCCATGCTTTTCTTTGTTATTTATAAAAAAAATTATAATATTTTTTTCCTAAAATTCTAACATTGACAAATAGGTAAGCATTCATTCACTAGATGCATTACCCTGATCAGAAAGCATCTGATATGTTGTCATGTTCTTTGTTGCTGTTCTTATACTTGTTTTTCAGTTACTGAAGATCAATTACAAGATGGTAAAGCTATCAGCTGTAAAATAACCTTATTGGTCAGATCACTTAATGTAGGAAGATATTTTTGAATGTCTG
>JAFIDM010000001.1:149227519-149242940 GCA_023159025.1 Thereuonema tuberculata | reverse complement strand
CAAATTCATTAGAATTGTTTGCTTTTAACGCATTGAGCCATTATCAAAAGCAATCTGGGACAGCTGTTTCGTCCTTATTTTCCTGTACTGGTTAGAGCATTTTTTCTTTAGTTGTTTGCTTTCAACCAGGTTCCACTTCCGAGAGCCGGAGGCGGAATCATAGGTACCGATACATTCCGAGCTCCATTATCAAAGCTAAATCCGGCTGATGAGTCCTAATAAGGACGAAACAGCTGTTATAGTTAATTTTCAGTCGTGTATTGCATTATTACGGGCGTCCCACGCTTTTATTTTAGCGATATTAAATCATACAATCTTGTGATTGTGGAGACAAAATTATTTCTTCCTTTTTAGTGCATTGTAAATAAAAGCCTTTTTTAAAAAATCTGTTTTTTATATATAATTTATTTTCTACTTTTTAGCCTATTTTGTAATCAAAGAAGATATTCAAATAACTAAAAATCTCCCTCATTTTCGAACCAGACATTTATTTACTTATTCTCATAAGTTTCAGATTTGCATACAAATATCTTCTCTCTATTGTTCCAATTTTGAAATATGTACAGTTGAAGCAATACATTATTAATACCAACTCTCTTGTTTGTATACCGTTAAGCAAAGTCACTATCCACAGGGCTGCCCATATGGGGTGAAAAAGCAGACAAATGTTGAGGAACCCATCCTCTCAGGGGGCCCCGAGGCCCTGGGAGACAGAGTTCTATGTTTGCATTTATTTTTAAATTTTGAACTTCTCGCATTTTCTGACTGCAAAGCCACGGCCATCTCGATTCATGTACTAGATCATCTTAAAACAAACAGCATGGCAAACACAGCAATTCTCCTATAGACTCTTGCTCTTGTCTAAATTAGTTTTTGTGCATGGTTGTTTCTATAGTAGTGAAGCTTTCTGTTCTTAATAGATTGATATCCTTGTCAGATGGTACAGAAAGGTACTTGAGTGAAAGGCGAATGGCGATTTTGTCAGATGATTCTCTGAGTACATTACAATTCAAAAGCTTTCCGATTTTGAAAGGAGTTATCATATGGCTTCAAGTGTGTTTTGAAGATCTTTGGTTAACCACATATTTGCGGGCTGTGATGTAATATGAAGCAAAGCAAATTGCAGAGAAGCAGCTAGCACCATTTGTTTTTACCGCTTCAATGAAACAGTATAAACAGAATTTACTTTTTAAAGAAAGAATTTGATGAGAAGCAGCACATTTTGCAAAGGATCTTGGGAGCTTGACTGAAATGATAATAGTGCCCTTCAATAGAGGAAAATTTTCATTAAGCCTACATGAGAAATCTCGTGTGACAGGTTGAAGGAGTTCATTTCTCGAAAGCCTTTGAAGTTAGTTCAAAGGCTTTTTACTAATGGAAATATATAAATGTAATTTGGCAAATAAATTGTTATTAGAGCAGACAGAATGTCAGGTTATGCTTTTAAATTGGGTGCATGAAAAGAAATGTGCTGAAAAGTGGAAACAAGATGAAAAATCTAATGAATAATTGAAGGTTAAGAAAATTGGTAGCTGCTTTACACGAAATAAATGTAAAGATAAAGAAGAACTTGAGCCTTCAACATCGACTAATTGTAGGCTTACAGATATTACTCCTGATCCAAAAATTCAGTGTGGACAAGGTTAGTTAAAAGATGATAACCCTATAAACGTTAAACCTGAAGCAGTGTGGGGTCGTCCATTAATTACGTGAGGTCAAAAAAAGGAAAGGGGGGTCCGGCAAAATCTCACCAAGGGGAGGGGGGGGGTTCAAAGTTTTTAAAAAACACCTCACGTAATTAATGGACGGCCCATGTGCAAAGAAGGTTGAGGAACTAGGTTGTTCAGATTTTGTTGATTTCATTATAAAAGATGACGAACTTGATAACTGGAATCCCAGTGTGCTGGACAATGGCCACACCGAATTTCAGTCGAAGATAGGGAGAAAATTGTTACGAAGGGTATGCCAGAAAATAATCTTGACAAAATAGAAGTATTCATTGTCAAGCAAGGTAGGAGATTTACCAAACACCACCTTTACTCTTATGTGTTCTAACAAGAAATTTTCAGTGATGTGGTACTGGTCAGTGTGGAGTGACAGCAAAAAAGAAAATGTTCTGTTGGCCCTGCCTGCTCTTTGAGAGTGATGGAAAAAAGTCTGTTGTGTCTAGCAAGTATCCAATACTTCTGCTAGGCTAGCAATCAAAGAAACCGGAAACCCTCTTGTAACTACCTTAATCGTAAACCTCTCCTCAAATTTAATTTCATCCTTTCTTCGTTTTTATTATTTGATTATTAATTTAAATTAACTTATAAGTACTTATTCCATATTTCTTCCTAATTTCTTCTCTATTATTATTATAAAGCCACAACATACTCACATAAATAAATGTAATAAAATATACATATATACATTTATTAAAAGAAATTTTCAAAGAGAAAACGTCTCTTCTTCTTCAGCTTAAAATGAAAATGTAACGAAATAAAAAAGAATTTACATAACAATTAAGGAAGACTACGTGAAATACAATATTACATTGATTGTTAAAAACAATTGCTATTACAACAATTATAATAATAATTTGAGAGTAGTACAAGTCATCAACCATAAATAAATGTATATATGAATATTTTATTACATTTATTTCTGTGAGTATGTTGTGGCTTAAATTAAACTTTCTTTTTTTTTCTTCATTATATTTTCTTATTGAAAAGAAGAAGATGAAACCATCAGGTCGGGTGGGTCGGTGGGCCAGTCCAATCGGTGTGATTACTGGGTCAAAACAGTGGAAGAACACGCAAGCCAATACATGAAAATTCAATCTATTAAGCGAATTCAAATCAGCTCGACACCAGTGTTTATCTATCCATGATGTTGATTTGCAGACCTGGGACATCAAGGAAGCTGAAATGTTTGATTTGCCTAATTTTAAAGCCAGCAAAACATGGTTAAATAAGTTTAAGCATATCAACAGAATTGCAATACGAAAAATAACTGCAATTGTTAGCCACAAATTTAATAGTGACGTTCGAAAACTCAATATCAATAAATTCATTGAAAAAGTGAATAGTGTAATGGTAAATTACAGTGACGATTCTTAATATCGATCAATGTAGTTTTAATATTGGACTTGCACCAAGAGTCCATTGTCCAATGTAGGAGAAGGCTACTGTGGCTGCAGTTGAATATGTAACGCAACAACACATTCATGTACAGTTCAACACTGTTCAACAAAAAATGGTGAGGTTTTACCGACATTTTTTATATGCCTTTAAGAAGCATCTGGGAACATTGCAACAATATCTGATTTTTAAGTTTTTAAACAGCTTATATACGTGACCTTCCAAAGAATTCGTTCTACTTTTGTTTATTTATTTATTATTGCTTTCTGTGATTATTGATACGAAAATGCGATTTTAACAGTCATTGAGTTTTCTACCTTTCAAATGTTGATTAATTTAATATTTTTATACTTGATTTGAATAAACTAAAATACTTAAGAGTCTGTAACATTTCATTTTAATAGAATACATATGACAGAGAGAGAGAGAGAGAGTGTTACAACAAAATAAATAATTCTCGATTACAATTTTAAGTCAATGTACGCATATTTATCCATTTGTGCGTTCCTCTATCATAATTTTTTAATCAGAAGTTTCTATAAAACTTAATGACTACTTTCCTTACAATGTTATTCTTTATTTTTATTTTTTTTTATTTTTATGGTTTTTTAATGTCGTGAAAAAAAGACAAATAGCGAAAAGCTTATATTAGTTTTTAAATTATCTATTTGTTAAAGAGACAGTGACCATTTTCTGAAAAAAATAATTTAATTTCCATTAATTACTTAAGTTTTTAAATCGGATAAATTTTAATTCTATCAATCCATGCACAAGTTAATGGAGTAGCTAGAAGGTTTAATAGGGAGGGTTGAGGCATTAAAATTGAACAGTGTTGGGACCTCATATTAGGGAAATAAGCCCTTCCTCTGCCAATACTACTACTATGTGTAACGAACAAGGTTGTGGACAATCGTCCAACATTGTAGTTCCCATTGCAGGAGGCTTCTGGATAGATATTCCTGGGGTATTGTGTTCCACACATCTAAACAGACTTTCCATAGGCCATCCATCAGCGTACAAGGTGCACGTCCCAGATTTGAGAATCCCGAAACCACAGAAGTCCATTGGGGAGGCTTCAGGTGACTTAAAGGGGTAAAGAGAATGACATAATAAAGAGAACGACATGTAAAGAGATTGACATGAATCTTGGTCTCACTCTCCTTTTGCTCATAGTACTGGACCGAGGAACGTGTATTACGGCTGGATGCCTTATCCATATGAATGTTCACCAATGGAGCGTCGTTTCCGTAAGGCTGTGATTGGTTTTATCTTGGAAGTAGACAGCATTTACCTTGGGCATTAGAGCCACTCTGATCAGTGGGAGACAATCATGAAACCTTCGGAGAACTTCACTTTGCATTCCCGCACAAAGTGTGCTCTTCCTTTATCTCCGATGTATCAAATCACCCTGGATTGGTTGGCCTTGTTCAGGTACACCCATTCTTTGTCCAATGTGATGACATACATCAAGAGCGAGGTATTGTTCGTACAGTTTTCTTGATTGGTAAAGCATTCCTGGATGTGCTGTTCAGTGAGTTTGTAACCACGTGCTTTGTGGGCCCTTGCATACCAAGGATGTTTCAGATGGCACATCCCACGCTCCGTTGTAATGTTCCTAACTTGTTTTCTATGGAACGTTGGGTGGGTGCATTCTCTCGTGTGACCATCACCCTAATCTACCGTATGGTATCAGGCAGTCTTTTACTTGTCTGCATCGTCTGAGTCCTGTTTTGGCAGTACCTCTGGCCTGGGAATAGAGTTGACGGTTTCAGCAGATTATGTGACTCATCGTACTCTACTGAATACCAAACCTCTGTCATGGCCTGTTTTGCAATCACACTGTAGGACATTTTAACATCGGAAATGGCTAATTTCTCGACAAGAACCCACTTGGAAAAGTACGGAAGTCAGATCGATTCTTGATCTTAAAATGTCAAATTCAAAAAGATCCATCCATTCGAAACTTAGATACAAACACAAACACACTCACAGATCGATTGATTTGATGAGCTTCGTTTTCCCAAGAAATTAGGCTAAAAATGTTTTTATCTGTAGTAGACTAATAAGTTTAGGTTCTTAAAAGAAAAATTCTCCTAGTACAGAGTTAGAAGTTGAGAAACGACAGTTAATTGTATTCTGACTTTTTGATCAATGATCGTTTAATAATATCTTTCATTTGGCATTTTTTACCATTCAAAGTTTTCCCATTCACGTCAATTGCATCCAATCTATTTGTGGTCTATTGATCAAAGTTTGGTTAAAGTAAAGATCTGTTGTAGGCTGATCGAGAGAATCAATCTCGGTGTTATTCTTCCATCTTAAAGCATTTATGAACATCCGAAGAAGTTCTTTTGATACAAAAAGAACGAAATATTATGGAATAATAAAGTTGTTATGATGAAAGGAGTTCAATATGAATATCATTTATGAACACATCGATCATAGGAGGAGGTGATCATTGCCTCAAATTTTGAAGGACAAAGTTGTGGAAGCACTGATGTACAAAGAAGGACTTGATGAAACTAATCTGAGTTATATTCTAGGTACTGGAAAACGTAAATTTCCGTTAATACTTTCAAATTCCTTTGTATGATTATAGTCATAAGAGGAGATGGTGGTTGCAACAAATTATTGATGAAGAAAGTTTAAGGGAAGTTGTTGAAGGACTGGCTAACCAAGGAAGGCTTAATAAAAACTGCAAACTTTTAAATCCCATTACAGACGATTTTCACTGCTAAAACTACTATAATGAATTTAACTTTTACTATTTATTTTGTTCTGTTTTTTTTTTCTTTTAAAATGATCATGTCCCCAAAAATCCCATAAATGGAGAATTATGTTTATGTCTCTTTTAGGCTGGCCCTTCCCTATCGATTTAAGTCATTAGGGCACACAAACTATCTCACCACGTCAAGGTAGAGACACATTGAGATAGATTTTCATTTCTTATTTTCATTTTTTTTTTAAAAGAAATGGGTAAAAAACGAAGACACAATGCTAAAAGAAAGGAATTCGCATCCTGAGCTGTCACCGTGAAGAGACTAGGACGGACCGTTTCGTCCTTTTTAGGACTCATCAGTCAGCCAAACTCCACCGATGACAGACTCAGAAGGTGCGAGAGGTTAAGAATCCGGTTCTCGCCTCCCGAGAGTGGGACCTCCCCCCCGAAGATATCCTAACCAAAGAAAAAAAACAAAAATACAAAACACAAATGTTCCTTGTCCTGCAATCTGCTAGTCACAAAAGCAATTTAATATATTTTTTGTTCCCGTAAAAGAAATAAAATAAAACAAGAAAGAAAAGTTTGATATAGAAAGAAAAAAAGAGGAAATAAGAACTAAATCAGCACATGAATAAATTAAAATTGCCTTTCTGTTTCAATTATAGGGAGGAGTTGGGAACAGCTGTTTCGTCCTGCTACGGACTCAACAGCCCAACCCCGCCTCCCTGATAAAAGAACCAGAACAACATTTATTTTGTTGCCTTTCTTGCTTTGGGGGGGTCACTGCCAGGTGTGGCTGTGACCTTCATATGATGATCCTGCCTTTCTGGTTCTTTTATCGGGAAGGCGGGATTGGGCTGATGAGTCCGTAGCAGGACGAAACAGCTATTCCCAACTCCTCCCTATAATTGAAACAGAAAGGCAATTTTAATTTATTCATGTGCTATTTAGTTCTTGTTTCCTCTTTTTTAATCAATTTTCACGGCACGTTAAATGCTTTATTTAGAAAGAAAAAAACAAACTAGAAAAAAAACCCAAAACGAATGTTTCGTTTCTTATTTTGTTTGCTTTATGTTTTTTCATTCACGGAGAAAGAAATGAACTGAACTAAGACAGAAAAATTATAACAAAGAAGAAACAAACTTAAAAAAATGCCAATATTGAAGAATTACGCAATTGTATATTTGTAGGAATATTGAAACAATAGAATCTGGATCATTTATAGATGATATAATGCAAATAATGAAATTTATTTTAATCCCAGTTTTCATTGTTATAATAATACAGGTTGACATTCGAAAATCCGGCAACCTCCGGACCTGAGGAGTGCCAGATTTTTGAAAATAACTAAGGTGACCAGATTTTTACATTAGCAAAGCGGGACTCCATTGACCCGGGGGGGGGGGGGGGGGGGGCGGGACGGAAAAAAAAAAAAAAAACGGAATCTCCAGTTCGCCAACCAAAAAAAAAGGAATTCAATAACCAAAAAAAAAATCGGGACTTTTTTAAAACGCCGCGGGACGCGGGACAAATTGTTAAAAATCGGGACGTCTGGTCACCTTAAAATAACGGATATTTTTTGGTTATACTGGGTGATTCATAAAGTACTGGTGGTTTTCAACGCCCCATATCTTTTAAACTACTGATCATAAAAATCTGAAACTTTTTTTTGTAAAATCGTCAAACATGTAAGAGTTATATTATCTTGTGAGTGGAATACAAAACAATCAAAAGGCTTCTTTGAAAAAAAAACAAACAAGCAAACGGAAAAGCTGTTTGGAAATTAGTCCAGTCAATGAATGATTATAGAGCGCATGGAAGGGGGGCAGAATTTTTGACTTCAGGGATGGGTTTGGGGTTCATGGGAGGTAAACATCCCAAAAGTACCCGACCCTCAGAGGTGAGCCGAAGGGGTGGGGGCGTCCGGAAGGCCGTAAATTTTGCGATTTTTTGGTTTTTCCCTTAAAACTCGAAAACTATAGGTTCTGGAGAAAAAAGTATTCTGACCTGTTTGAAAGCTGACAAAATTTCTGACATTTTTTACTCCTACAAAAATTTTCTATCTTTAACCGTTTTTGAAATATCAGCTTCTGAAAATCAGCTATTTCCGGAAAACGATGTTTCTGATCACATGGTTCGCCATACTCTGCTCTTTAACACCTCAAATCTGCTAAGATGCTACAAACTACAACCAAATCAAGTGAAGAGGATTACATTTGCTGCATAATTATAAATTCTAGATGCACAGTAATAGCTGAAATTATGGATTTTAAGATGCTGTGTTGTAATGTGATTGGTGTAATACTGGAAATCAATAATTACCTTTTATTGCATCCATTTGGCATGTTTTATCTATTTATTGCTGTAAGTTGTTCCATTTGGTATAATAATTAGTAGCTACACTCCAAATAGGGGGAAAAGGTAGGTATTTCTATAAAACAACATAACAAATGGTTTGAACTACGTCTAATTACACAAAAAACAAACAGTATGTAAAAGGTACAACAAAACGAAAAACATCTGTGAAATAAAAACGACCAACAATGTTGGGAGGGGGTAGTTATCCATAGAGACTCACTCAACATCACCAGAAGTGGAAAATGATTCCTGTAAGGTAACTGCAACTGGATCGAATTCTTCCGCCTCCTCCTCTTCCTCCTCCTCCTCGTTGATAGGGGCCCCGTTATTGCAGTTGCGCTGGCAGTTGTGGCATGCTGCAGAACAATTCAACGATGCCCTTCTGCAGCTCCATCTTCCAGAGTCGCATTCCTTTTTACATCGACAAAATATGACTTCTAAAATTTCGTCGGGTGCAGCATTTTTGTCGCAGAACCTAAGCACCAGCTCCCCATTTTTCTTCTCCCAGTCAGGTATTCCTTCACTGCACACATGTGGGGCCAGTACCGTTCCCATCCACTTTTGTATTTGATAGTACACTCTATAGGAGTGGTACTTCGTGGCCCCTTCAGTTGGTGGGCGTGTAGAAATGTCCAGATTGATCGAAGAAGCTGATTTGATAAACTATACGCATCTAAGGTACCTTTACGCATCTAATGACGACTCCTTAGATAGAGCACCATACCATCTGAGTATGCAATTATTTCCAGCTCTTTCGATCTCGGAGGGTGTAGACGAAGGGCTGGGAAACACCTTAGCTGCTTCCTTTATTAATTTGTCCTTCTGGTATAATTTAACAAACTTGATTTTGTTCTTTCTGAAGACTGCGAGGTGGTATCACAGCCTGTGAAACTAAGCAGAAAGAGAATGTGCTGCAGCCTGAGCTGCTGCAGCACTTGAGAAGAGTATGTTGCTATGCATACCTTTTCTCTGCCAGGTTTCACCAGAATTATGTCACGATCGGGAGGGGTTTTCGCCAGCGACAGGACTGCCAAGTCCACACCTTCGCCTATCACAGCCACTGAAGAGTTTCTGATTTTTCAATGGCTGCAGATATAATGCTCACATCTTCTACATCCTCTGCTTGAAGGGTGTTAATGTCATTTTCCTCCATTTTTTTCATCAGTAGCTTGATAAGAAGGTTCTTGTTGTTGGCGTTCGAAAGGGAGATTTCTTGCTTCACTCTAATTTCAGTTTCCATAGTAAACTGAATATCCACGCACCGTTTGAGTCGATACCTACGATTGTGTTCCGACACTTTAGTACTTGTTGATATGTTGGTGCAGCTATCAAAAACTACAGTACAACTTCTTCCAGGATAGTACTGTGCAACTTCTTTACAAATCGTACGTATTCATCACAAATAGATGATACTGTGTTACTATCGTGTTGCCAAACGATCTTGTGGATAAGGAATCCCCCATCAACAACTGTCGCATGGTTTCTGAATTGAACATCCCTTTCGGTTGTTGTAAAGAGACTGTACAAGTTCGCCTTGTTACATTTTCTCATTTCACCGTCCTTGAAGAAAGCCATAGGGTAAAGGACCAACCCCATATAATTCATTAGATCATCGTCTGATTTCTTGCTTATGCAAATGCGTTGAAACAGTAAATAGGGATTGACTGCAATTTTGTTATTGTTTATTGTGATTGATGAACTCATAGAAGAAAGAGGAAGTGCTTGGTTTTTTCGGGATAATTTTAGGTTGAAAATGGCACATTTTCCATTTTAGACATTGAATTCTTCCCAACTGTAAGAACATCCTAACAGGAGATTGTAGCATCTTCTGTAATCCCTGTTGCAATTGCCAAATGGATGCAATAAAAGGTAGTTACAGATTTCCAGCATTAAAACCTATCACATTACAACACAACATCTTGAAATCCATAATTTCAGCTATTACTGGGCATCTTAGTTAAAGTATCCCACTTTAAGCCTATACAGGCTTTTGGGGTCACGGGAGGTCAGGCTCCCAGCGTTTAAAGACCAACGGGACGAACTTGAGGTCGGGTGGTCAGCCCGACGTCCGCCCACTGTGCATCTAGAATGTATAATTATGCAGCAAATGTAATCCTCTTCACTTGATTTGGTTGTAATTTGTAGCATGTTATGAGATTTGAGGTGTTAAAGAGCAAAGTATGACGAACCATGTGATCAGAAACATCGTTTTCCGGAAATAGCTGATTTTCAGAAGCTGATATTTCAAAAACGGTTGAAGATAGAAAATTTTTGTAGGAGTAAAAAATGTCAGAAATTTTGTCAGCTTTCAAACAGATCAGAATACTTTTTTCTCCAGAACCTATAGTTTTCGAGTTTTAAGGGAAAAATCAAAAAATCGCAAAATTTACGGCCTTCCGGACGCTCCCACCCCTTCGGCTCACCTCTGAGAGTCGGGTACTTTTGGGATTTTCACCTCCCACGAACCCCAAACCCATCCCTGAAGTCAAAAATTCTGCCCCCCTCCATGCGCTCTACACCCCTTTTTGAGCATTCATTGACTGGACTAAAATCAAAAACCGAGAAATCGAGAAATCCTTAGGCTTTTTCATCGAAGAAGCCATAAACATTCTATCTGACTCTTGCTGCAAATCTTTCAGCAATTTGATTGGGGTAAGGGGGGGGGGGGCAAAAAATCTATCACTCGCAAACTTTAGAGTATTTTAAATCACCACTGAAGGTAACTTGTAGAGAATTTGTAGATAACATGAGAAATTTGTTAGTTAAAAGTGAATAATTCTTGTCGACATATTGATTTTCTTTTTCTCAAAATACTAGGCCATCTCCCGTGTACAGATTGTTCGTTATAGATAGTTGAAGAAGAGATTTATTTAGATGGACGGTAGTTGATATAGATGTTAAATGAAGATCATAGCTTATATACGATACTCCTGGCGACGAATTGATTGTGACTATTCTTTCGACTGAAGATAACCAAATTCTGATGACTTGTGAATCTAGACAAATTTTCCTCTTTGGCGGAGATTTCAGACAAATTTTACCTGTAGTCAAGAATGACCGAGATTACGACATTATTACAGTTCTTTGAAAAGATCTCATCCTTTCTCTCGTTGTCCATTTCGATACTAATTGATTATCGATGATAAAACGATGGTTTATATGAGATAATCCAAGAATAATTGATTCCAATGAAAGGGGTTAAAGCAACATTTTGAAGTTTTGAAGACTCTTTTCAAGCCATCTCTTTTTCAAGCATAATAAAATTGGAATAAGTAGGCTACAACAAAACAAAATAGTTGGAAGCTTAAACAAATTTCAAAAACACGTGAATCAATAAGTTTAGTTGTTTTTACAAAAATATATTAATAAGGTACAATTCAATTATTAAAAGTAATAATAAGAAGAAAATAAAATTTAAGATAATCTAACAAAACTCGATTCCAAAGAAAGCAGTTAACGCATTATTTTGAAGTTCAATAATGCTCATTTTGAATTTGTCGACTTCCTCGTGACAATAAAAAATGAAAAACCGTTTTCCATTGTTGCACTAACATTGGGGCACAACAACAACACAACAATAGGGACCGTGAATGTGACTGGTGCTGCCAGTGGCGGCAAAATTTGGAAATATTGTCATGAAAGCTTCTAACTTGCTTTACGAAGGGTTGCACACATGTCTTTCAAAAAATTTAAATAATGGGCAAAAGCAACACTAATTGCTGCGTTGTTGGATGTAGTAGTACTTACAATAATACAGAAAATGTTCATTTTTATTCTTTTCCTGCAAGACCATTTGAACAAGAGAAAAGAAAGCAGTGGATTTCAGCAATTCGACGAATATCGTAAGTGTGCTTTTAAATGTGGCGATTGCGAAATAACAATTGACTAAGGATAATTTTATATTCATTATTTACTCTGTTAATATATCAGAAATTAATCATACTCATTTATAATTTATTACCTTATAATTTATTATGCATGACATATTAATTCGAAGCTGTCATTGGGGAAGGGCAAAAAAAAAACCACGTGGCGAAATAAATTTCTAGTGATAAGTTGTTGCAATACTTTTCTAGATTTTTATATATATATATATATTCTAGATTTCGAAAATTGAATAAAGGTTGAATCTTTATGAAAAATCTGTGTGATATATTTATGGCAAATTTAAATTAAGAGGCTACAGAAACCGTTTAGTAAAAAACTTATCCAAGGCATTGGCAATTTTTTTTTTTTTTGAATGTATGGAGGTTGAAGGCTGACAAAAAAGGTATTAGTTTACAACTTTAATTTTTTTAACACTTCTGAAAATTACAGAAATAACTTTTTTTATTTAAGAAATATACTTTTTTTTTATGTTTGTTAGCCCATATTTTTATACATTAATTTCTGGGGTACTGATTCTGTTGCGTTAACTGATTGTTTTCATTATTTTGATATTCCTTTTCAATATATTTATTTATCTTATACTATTTGCTAACACTCTACACAAGATTTTTTACTAAGTTTTCACTACTGTTTATTTATATTTTGGTAATAATAAAACAAATAGGTCTCTCTGTTTGCCTACACTAGCAAGCAAATGTAAATAAATAAGATATTATATATATATCCCTGTCATCTGTCTTATGGTGTTACTGAACAGATCTTAGCAGAATATGTAGTTTAGTATATTTTTTTTGCAGGATGATAGAAAATTAGCCTCGAATTAGATGTGTGCTCCAACAAGTCTTTATACGATGGAAAAAGAAAAATATTTTTGCCTGATTAATATTAAATTCACAGCAATTTGTATTTTTTTAAATAACTAAACTATTTTCTTATTTCTTCTAATAATGCAAAATTTATTAGTAAAAGTTTTGCCACATCATCATGTAATAAACTGAACAGCTGATTTTTACAGTAAAACTTTTTTATTTTTATTATCTTTAAATAATCTAACTTTTGTGTAATTATATCTTTATAGAAACACTTGGGTGGGAGGGGGGGGATAGGTGACACAAGGGCCTAAGTGTCCCACCCCCGACCGACACCTGGCCCTTATATTTAGGGCCTTTCTCGGGCACTGAAGTTTGCCGGTGTTGGGCGTATCTCTGCCGCGGACGGGTGAGTCGGCACGGCGCGGCGTGACGATAGCGGTCTCCAGAGGCGGTGGCACGAAAACAAAACTATTCTGTGTTTTTACTGATTGCTAAGTTAATCATGAATTGCTGAAGTAATCAGATATCTTTGTGATTTTTTTTTTCAAAGCTATACTTAATAATTTTGAATGAATTAGATGGTCTAAATCCAATCGGAATACTAAGCGCGCGCGCACACACAAAAAAGGTATGTAATTATACTAAATTATCTCAATTTAAAAATGTGGAAAATGCACAAAAATATGTGAAAACGCTGGATTATTATGCCTGATTATTATGTCCATTCTTGAGAATCGATATGGCTATAAATTACTTTGAAAAAGATTTGTAGAAGTCGCAAGGTAATAACAAGCTATATGTTCGCAAGGAAATATGGCTGCCTGGTACATAGCGGTTGGGACAAGAATCGCCGCCAATGGCGCTGTCGTCGAAATCGGCCATCTGTGCACGGTCCCTATTGCGGAGATATAAGTCAAAAAACAATATGATAAGAGTTGTAGTCCCTATGGCCTAATGGATAACACATCCGACTTCGGATCAGAAGGTTGCAGGTTCAATTCCCGTCGCGGAAATATGAAAAAATTATTTCTATTTTCCATTCGCACAGAAAACTGCGCCAGACAGACAGAGAAATAAAAGATTTTAGTAATATAGATTGGGGGGGGGGGCTACTCCCCCCCATCAAGTTCCCCCTATGCAACCCCCCCCCCCCCCCCAAAAATAAACAAAAAAAAAAACCCCACAAGAACTTGGAAATTATCTGCCCTCATTGATTATTATTTCTGCTCTTCAGTGCTACTGAAGAGGCCTGTGTTCATATTAAAGTATATTGTTGTTAATCAAAACATTATTTTCTTTCCAACAAAAAAAAAAAAAAAAGCTTAGTATCAACGTTTGATTAAATCAATAGTATTATATTAATAACTCAAATTACTTAAATAACTTTAAAAGTTTTACATCAAAGAAAACAAAGACCGCACATAACTAAGCAGAACACAAATATTCATTGAGCTATTTTTGGTATTTGTACTGGGAATCGTCACCCCCTTTTATTCTTGATGTCGTTTTAATTGAGGGGTCGTTGATTTGTATGTTTGTCCGTTTCGTATATTGTCCCATTTCACTGAGCTAGGTATACTGGGCGGATCAGACTGATGTGAGGTTAACAAACCTCGAAACAGTACTGTCTTCGATTCCCAGTACAAATACCAAAAGAGCTCAATGAATATTTGTGTTTTGTTTAGCTATGTGCGTTTTTCTTGTTTTCTTTTATTGTAAAAATTGTTCTAACGCACGTTAAATTTCATTTGTAACTTTAAAATTTTGTATGACCCATTTACAGATACACTTTGTTTCATAAATATTAATCTTTTCCAACAGATTGAGAAAGACTATTAACTTTTTATTTGAGAATTTCAGTTTTACATTCGTCACTCCTTTTTTCCTAGCAAGTAAGTATAAATATAATGAAATTAATTAGAAAAATTGCAGCATAATACTTTATTCAAATATATTTTTACCACGAAATAACTAAAATACAGTAATGTAATTGAATTAAATCACTGCAGATTCTAAAATATGATTATAACAGGAAAGATCCGCGTTTATTATAATAAAAAAATTTCCTGTTTTCTGATGAAGTGTATTGAACGTGAGTTCAATAAAAATAAAAAAAAAAACATTTCCCGTTATCCTCAACGAACGCTCAACGAAAAGTTGGCCTCGTCAACGAAAGTATGTCGTCATGGAAAACTGTGTTTACGTCAGCTATTATGTGGCTGTTACCAAGACAACAGCACATTCACCGGCATGCGAACCGGCGCCTCTTCCTATCGACTGCATTTGCGGCAAGCAGAGGTTCTGCTGCTGAAATGGGGGTGATTCTTAGTTTTTTCTTTTACGTTTTGTTCATCTTATATGTCATTTGTGATGTCAACTGGTTTATTCGGTTCTTTTATTATGTTTGTATACTATATTTGCTGAAAAGACGGCGTAGTATTTTTGAAGAATGCTATAATTATGGTAACTAATATTATTTAAATAATAACGATAGACTTATTAATAATTAATGTATTTTT
>JAFIDM010000001.1:149113402-149193587 GCA_023159025.1 Thereuonema tuberculata | reverse complement strand
TTTGATGCATCTGAAAATGTATCCCTTTCATTTCCTAGGCATTTGTATGATCAGTGACTTGGATTTCATGCTTCATATGAACAATGCTCGATATCTAAGAGAATTGGATTTCAACAGAGTTTGGTATTGGGGATGCACAGGTAAGACCACTTAGGGAATAAAAGCCAGTCTGTCATTTTCATTTGCTCTTCTTTTTTCTTATTTATTAGTCATTCATGAAGGATTGTTCATAAAGTATCTCAAGTCTTGTAAAAATTACTAGTAAGTTTTGCTTGAAATATGGAGCAATATTCAAGTTACATGGTTTGAAACTCAAAAGTTATTTAATTTTGATAAAGATAAATAACATATTAAGTATTATTTAAATGCATTCATTTTACAAATAATGTGAGCAATTATAAATTATAATGAATACTGAGGATATAATGATAAACTTCAACTTAATTTTTGACTTTAATTTTTTAATTTTAATTTTAGGGAACAATGTGTGAATTATAATTGTAAGTATGGTATATTTCTGTTACACAAAATAATATATACCTACCTACTACTACCATCTGGCATTACAGCCCGTTGTGAGCCTTAGCCTCCTCCACAACTTGCTTCCAAACTCGTCTGTCGACGAAGCTTCCCCAACCTTTCACTTTCATGATAGTCAGATCTTGGATTTTGTTATCCATCCAAAGAGAACATGATCAAATGACTTATTTAAAAAAGTAAACCTTGAAGCTTTCACAATTATTATTAATATTGATATAATGTTTACTTTATAACAGTGTAGATTGTTAGGGTGGCTATTTTTGATAATTAATAGCAGAAAGAAGGATTGAATTAACTCATTCCTTCTTTTATTTGAAAATGTACTTTGTAATTGTAAATGTAATTTTTCTTATAAATCTTTTATAATAATATTGAAATATATAAATATGTTTTCTCTGGTAGTATTTTAACAAAATGGCCAGTTACTCTTTGAAGGAAAGAAATAATTAAATGCAAGATTGAGATTGCATAGGGTTTTACAAATCAGGGAAAATACAGAAATTTTCTATACAGTTTCAATTCTTCATGGAGTAGCATCTTCAGAGGGTGGGCAACATATGACAAGTGGGAGAGAATGAGGAATTGTAGGAGCCTTAAGTGGGATTGGATTTGAGGGAGAGTCAACTACTGGACAAGGATTGGGGAGAGGAAAGAAAGGGATTACGAATAAAGTAAGAAGGAAATGTTACAGTGAATAAGATCAGGAATTAGGAGGGGTTAAAGATATAATTTTTATTCCTGTTATTATTATTTATTTAGGACTCTTCAAGGAAGCAAGAAGACTGAAAGGCAATATTTTACAAAGTGGCTGCAGTATTAGATACAGGAAACCAATAACATTTCTGCAGATTTTCCGCATTGAAGTGAAGGTAATCTTACAGTTGTAATTACAAGTCTTTAAATTATAGATTATTGTATCTAAAAAGTCATTGTAAAGTTTCATGACCTTGGTTTGTGACATGAAATTTTACAATGAAATTTAGATCAATGTGTTCCAATCAGTAGACAATGAAGATTTGTACATTATTGACAAAAATTAATTTGTGTAGAAATTACAATGAATATGTTAATGTGATTTTGAGGGATGAAAGAATCTTTTCAACATAAATTCAGTTTACTTTTAATCAGGCTAATTCTGACAGAATACTGTGTAGTATTTGGAATTGCAAGATAGTTTGACACAAACTGACAAGAACTGTTTTTAGCCGGATCACTTTCATATCAGTAGCAAAGTGTACTTTAATTCAAGGAAACTCATGAGAACAAAAACAGTGAATAACGCTATATAATTCACCATTTTTTATGCTACCATATTGATGCAAAGTCGAAAACCTTCACGGATTGGTCAGTTAAACTTCACTGTGATTGACTGACCCGGAAGGACAAGACTTCACGTGATTGGCTCCCTCTCCCACTGGCGGACTGAAGAGGGATCTCCGACCTCGCATGACTGTCATTGGGAATCTGGCCTTCGGGCCTTTTATTGCTTTGACTTGTTTTTGATATCCACTTACCTTGTATATATACTTGTAAATAAATATGTATATATTATGCCGAAACGCCAACCATAGTCTCCACTATTTTCGACCAACATCAATAAACAGGACTTGTCTGTTGCTATCATGTTTTATCTTTCTTTATATCTTGTGTAGTGGCTTCTAATGCATCTTTATTAATTAATATTCTTATTAATTAATATACGAGGGTGATTCAGAAAATAATGCCTCCAAGGTGTGATACCTTCATTTGTGTGTCACAGATAGCACCGATACAGGTATCAGTGGAAAGCTTGCAATGTCAGCTACAAATGGTGGCATCAGTTTTCAATATAGTCCCCATTACAGGCAACATACTTGCGCCAACACCAAACAAGGTTTTGCATGTCGTCGCCGAAGAATTGTGCTGGCTGCTGGCGACACCACTGCCGAACTGCTGCTTCCACCTCCTCGTCACAAATGTAGCGTTGACCCTTAAGGTGATCCATAAATTTGGGGAAGAGCCAAAAGGTGCAGGGCGCAAGATCTGGACTAAACTGCTGTCATACAGCAATGAATGTTGCTGGGTGCACAACCTTCCGCAGTCAGCAATTCAATGACAGCCTGTTTCATTGAAACCACATTGTTTCAACCGAATTGTTGAAAACCGAATTGTTTCAACCGGATGTCACCACTGGATGTCATGGATTTCTCCATTACTCTGGAACGAGAAAAGATAGGAAGGTGCAACAAGTGACCTTCTGTAGCTTAAACATCAGTGCATTAATG
This sequence comes from Thereuonema tuberculata, assembly GCA_023159025.1. Classification (NCBI taxonomy): domain Eukaryota; kingdom Metazoa; phylum Arthropoda; class Chilopoda; order Scutigeromorpha; family Scutigeridae; genus Thereuonema; species Thereuonema tuberculata. The sequence goes on along the minus strand of JAFIDM010000001.1, from coordinate 149,190,783 downwards.
ATAAAAACTTCAGATTGTTTGCAGTACTATTGGCCAAGTGATGGGCTTGGAGGCATTACTTTCTGAATACCCCTGGTTATCCCCATCATCATTATAATTTTCGATGATTGTCAATTGACTGAAGAATAAAGATCACTTGAAGTTTTTCCTAATTCTTTCATTCAACAAATTTCAAACGAAGCTTTTGATTTTATCTACCATGTTGGACTATTTCTTGACCTTTTCTTATTTCTATAAATCTAGTTTATAGTTTTGTTATCAATCTATGATTGTTTCTTCTGCACATTTTATTTCAATTTTATTATGACAGTTATGATATCATACTGACTTCTATATTGTTTATTTATTTATTTCTCAATCACATTATTGATCCATTTCTGTGTAATTTTTATGAGCTAATAATAAATGCTGATGCTGTATCTATTTAAGCATAGTGACAGAACTTCTTTCTCTATTAAAATATATTGGAAGAAACTCCATCCATGTTTGATTCAGTAGCTAATTAGTCATGTGACCTTCCATTCTGATTTATTTTCCGTAGTTCCTAATTTTGCATTAATGGCCTTTTATTTCTTTGGCTTTTTGCTAAAGAAATAAACCATTGATCGGAATTCTTTTTTATTTTTGCTTCTAATCTATTTTTTGTCGCTCATTAATTACAGTTTCATAGAATCTTGAGCAGAGACTACTATCACCCACGAAGCAACAGTGGCATAAACAATAACCATTTAATGTTGATATATTTGTTTTCTCAATCTCATGTTCTTAATAAAATCAGTAAACTCCCTGTCTTGTAAAATTCCTTCATTTTATGATATTGATATGGTAAAAAAAAAAAAAGACAGAAAGAGAAGTCGGATACAGCACCATGTCATAGGCATTATTTCTAGTTACCATCTTGGTTTTACGTGATCTTCTGAAAATTATTTTATCAAAACAAACACACCCAGACAACTAGAGATTCCCTAATAATTTAACATTGTTTACAGTGCCTACCAATGCACCAGTACCAAATATTATTGTTGACAAGTATATTGTACTACAGCTATGTGTCAGGTCTTCCTTTCACCAATAGAAAACGTTTCAATCCTAAGAGTAGATACAAATAAAAAGAGCTTTTTTCAGTGCTAATAAAAATCAGAAGCCAATAAGAACTAATTCTTACTGAGAAAACATTTTTATGCTTCTGATAATCATCTCTCTTAGATTTGTGCATGCATGTTGTTTCTTATTCAAGTACATGAAGTGAGAATAATTCAAATTATGGATACAGTTGTTGTTTTGACTTAGCACCATTTTATCAAATGAACACCATTGATTTTGTGTGCTGTCTTTGACAAGGTTAAGGCTTCTCTTATTTACCAATAAGAAATAGCATATTCTTGGTATGGGTTCTTCTGTGGACCATCCACAGAAGGTTCTTTTTTGTAAGTTAAGACTCCTTGAGTCCTGAATAGTTACCAGGCATTAAGACTTCTAAACTAGGAAGGAGCAACTGTTGCTTGTTTTTCATTTTGCTGTGGGTTGCAACACATTGCTTAGTAAACATGAGATCTTAGAATGGTCTCCCTGATATCATTCAGCTTTGCTAGTAGGTTTTACTAGGGTCAGCTGTGTAGTCTAGGATATGGGGTTCTTTTGCTCTTATTCAGACACATTCTTGTGTATTCTTGGCATTGATTTGAAACTTTTTTGTAGCTTTCATGTCATTTTCTTTTTGGACACCATAGTAAATTGGAAGCACAATTCTAATTTTTCTTTTTCTTTGATACATACATACATAGCCTGTATGCCCTGTTCCACCAAGTGTGGGTCTAGGGAGCCAGATGCCAGCCGCCAGGCCGGATCTGGGCGGAACAGAATCTTTGTTCCGAGAATTTCAAGGGGAGAAGATACTGAGGTGCTTTCCCAGAGCTAACCCTCAGGACGCCATTACGGAATGACGTCAGACCGAAGAGAAAGCGAAGAAGAGGCTGACACACAGGAAAGGAAATTGAAACAGCCATGCCCTTGCCGGGATTCGAACCCAGGAACTGGCGCACTGGACGCCACGGCTGGCCGCCGCCGAGACCGCACGACCACGCCAGCACGGCTTTCTTTGATAACAGAAAGTAATTCCCACACAGTGGATGTAATATCTCCAAACTAAATCTGTTTCTAATACTCTTTTATCTTCATTTTTTTACACTCACTAACTGAAAAATTTAGCAGAGATATCTCCTTTTCTAATTTCCAAAGTGTTCTTCATGTATTAAATTGACTAACTATAATATGAAGATTTATACAGTAAGAGCTTCTTGAGCAGCTAAACAAGTGATTCCTTGAAAGTGATTCATACCATGTTAATATCTGTTTCAAACCTTAGGCATTTGAACTCTTTCAAAAGCATCACGAAAAAGAGTCTGACTGTTGATGGTCTCAAGAAAAAGCACTGCTGAAAGGCTTATCTTCTGAGGATTCATTGACACCACCAAGAACCCCAACCCAACACATTGTCCTGACCTTCCACTTCTGGAAAACTTCCTATCAGATGATAGCAGCCTACTTACATTGTAATATGCAATCACTACCTACAAAATCCTTTGAGGTGTTTCAATTTTCAGGATGTTGAGGAAAGGCTACTTGTCTCAAATGCAGTGAATCATCATAATTTCTGTTGCCACTCTCTTCACACCTCCAATAAAGTCTCAGTATGCCTTCTGCTTAATGGAACATTCCACAGACTTCTTTGTTTCCCACTCCATCCTTAACCTTGGTGGAGCCCAGCATTACCATCAATACAAAAAATCACAGCAGAAATATTATCTGTCGACATTCCATAATTCTGAATAATATGCAGTGAATCCAAGCAAATTGTCCAGTAAGATTCCTCACAGTGCTCTGTATCTTTTCTTAATGTCAGTTGTCTCAAAGACACTTCGAAATAGGAAATAAAGGATTTAATTTTAAGAAAATTTGCATTGAAATTGGCAGTTTTTATGAACAGATTTTGTTGCACTTGGACAACCTTCTTCTTCACAATTTGATTTCTCCAGATTTTCAAGCCATCAATGGCAAACAGAAGCTGTTCCACTAGATTCTTGGTTTTAAACTGAGAGACATCTTATATTCCCTTTTCTTAAATGAACTGTATTTGCTTTAGATCTGTAAAAACACTACTTACCTGGCAGAATATATTATGCAGTGTTACACTAGTTGCTATTTTGGAAATTATTCTTGTCATTTTCCACAAACATTTTGTTTGGAGCATTTTTGTTGATTCTTGACATAAAGCCATTATCATTCCTGTTTTTATACTTTCCTAACTTATTACTAGTTGCACTGTAATGCACAATTATATTAAATATTAATAATTAAAGAGGTTCTAAAGTATTTTTTATTATTTAAATACCAACAAAATGTCCTTTTTTTTTTTTTAACATAGGTAATATATTGGGATGAGCGCTCGATGTATTTAGAACAAAGAATTGTAACCACCCATGATAACTTTGTGAGAGCTATTGCTTTATCAAAGCAAACTGCAATTGGTGTTACTATGACAGCTGTTGTTGAAGCCGCGATGGGCAAATCTGTTTGCAGTCCTCTCCCACCACCCGAATTAATGAAGTGGATGGAAAGTAACGAAATATCAAGTATTAAATTGAGAAAGGAATTGGCAGCAGAACCAGGAAACCCCTTTGCTGGTGCAGATGTGGTATCAGGTCCTCTGACAAGTGCTGGATGTGCTTGTACTCATATGGCTGCTTGTACTTGTAGTAAAAAAGACAGCTAAGTAGCATGAGAAATTTCAGCAAAATTCCGAAGTGTAAAGAATTCCTTATCTGCTTTTTCTTGTTGCTTCACAGTAAAAAAATCTAGCATAAGCGGTATACAATAATAACGTAGTAAAAATCTTCAACATTATTTTACTTCTGAAAAAGCATTGTTAGCAATTAGATTGATTTGTCATTCCACACTTATCTGTTAAAATTATAAAGGAGGAACTCCGTAATATTGTTGAATGTAATTTCCATTATGTGCTTGAAATGTTACAAATAGAAACAATGATTTATTTTAATGAAGTTTCCACTGAATGGAAGAATTTAGCTTTTTTTTTCTAGTCATTATAACAGGAAAACAATATTGAAAATTTATTTATATAGTTTATTCTTGTATTTGTTTGCACTTTTTATGTATATTTTAATGTAATCGTAAATATTTTATAAATATTTTTATTTTCCTCATTTATTTTAAACAGAAGAAAAACCAAACTCAATTCAGTGTCCCATAACTTAAAAAGTACAAATAAAATGATGACAATTCCCTTCATGACAATTTATAGAACTTGATAGAATATTTTATTTATACTACATAAATATACTTAAAGCTATTCAGGAATTCTTCAATATGCAAACTATTCCTTTATCCTTTAAAGTGCAATAGTAAGTTGATAATCAAATATTAATTTAAAAATTAATTAAAATTGTAATCATTGAAAAAGTTCATTGTTTGGGACAAGTAAGCCTTTGAATACAGTTTAAGGCTTTGGATTATTTTTTATTCCTGTTGACAAAATAAAAGTGGATTTAAAATAGAACATTTATTAAACTAATTTGATTAAACTCTTAATAAAACTGATTCATTAACCTTTAGACTTTTAAGTTTTTCCTCACAAAACTGAATAATAAAAATATTAGTAAGTTTTTAAAAATTATTAAAAATAAAAGCTTAAGCGTATTAAAATTTTGTTTACACTCAAAATTTCTTACAACTTTTAAGTGCATTTAAATTTACTTTTATTGTAAATAGTTCCATTACTACACATATCACTACTTGTTCCTGATGAAATTCAGTTTAAAGTTTAATAGTCAGTTTATTAAGCATTCATTCTTTCTTTTTAACTTTGACTTTTTGACTGAAAATTATTTTTCACAGGAAATGAAAACTTTAAAAAGTACATTATAAGAAACAATGAAGTATTTTTCAAATGAGGAAATCCAATTAATGATGATCAAATAAGGATTAACATCTCGTAATTGCATGTTGTTACAAATTTTATTTGCAAAAACTTATCAATTAAATTTTAAAAGAATAATTATAAATAAAATAAATAGCCAAATGATTTATCCATTTTTTGTTTAATTTCATTTCCATTTATTTTGTCAGAAATGTGGAAATGTTTTAAATCAGATTTTTGTTCTGGAAGTTATGATCTGTCTGCAGTCAGTATTACCATAATGTTTAGTTAAACATAAAAAAATACTTTATTCATCGTTTAAATGAAATGTAAAATTCTTATATCTAGTCAGTTGTTTTCTTTTGTTGATATTGGATTACAAGATGTGTGAAATCTGTTTTATTTCAGCTATTAATTCTTGCTGTTTGATTGTGTTGTTGCCAATATTGCTGTCATACTTACAAGGACTTATTACTTACCCTCGCACGGTGTTACATTGCTAAAAATATTATTATTAAATTCATAATCTTGTTTAGTTTTTATGAAATGAAAAAACATAATTGAATTTAATCAATCTTAAATAAAAATGTTGGAAAATGGAAGTTTTTACATAAGGTTTTTCTGCCCCAAAAAATTTAGAATATTTTTTCATTTTGTTTTCTGCTCTCTCTAATAATTGTAAGTTGAGTAAATAAATTTATGCTTGTGAAACAAGGATAGAATAAAAAATAAAAATTGAAATAGAAGGGGGATACCAATATTTGGTACTGGATATATTCATACTAAACTGGTTGAATATATAGAAAAATTCAGTAAATGATTATTATTCAAAAACAATCAAGAGTTGACTTGACTTCTGAACTACAGTTTTGTCATTTTTGTTTTGTGTTACTTGTCAATCATACAGTATCAATGCAATTAATAAAAAAAAAAAGTATTTAATCCATTTTAAAGATATTATTCTAGAATTTAATAATAAGTATACGTTTTTTTTGGCCATAAAATACTCCAATGATTTCATTCCTTTGCTGTATATAATTCTTGTAAAATAAAAAAAAAATATTTACAAATTTTTCACATATTGTATATAGAATATGGATAAAGACTAAAACTGAAGTGCTTGTAGCAGAATCTCAGGAAATGGTTAGGATTCTTGATAATTAAAAAAAAAAAGGTCCTAATCACTCTACCAAAGAAATGTTCTGCTGTCTAAATAAACTTGAATTTCTTGTTAATTTTTTAGAAGCTTTAACTCTTCCAAATTGTTATCCAAGATATACCCCAAGTCACTTATTTTTAGAGACTTTTATTAGTGTTGGCAAGTGTAGGTGGTAGACTTTCAATGATTGTTTCTTTGAAGAGTAAATGATAAACAGTGTGTTGAGAAATATGAACCATGAAATCCAATAAGTCAGTTGTAAAGCTGTGAATTTTTTTTAATACCATAATTTAATTCTTCAGTTAAATTATAAACATATTATTTATTTTTTCATATTTTTATCTTGATATTGAAGATATCAAGAAAATTTTCATTTTACTAATAGTAAAGGATGCTTCATAGATCTATCCTATGTCAGTCTTTAAATCCATTAATGAGCTTCGTATGAGTGATAGATTGTTTACTGTTTTGGTTGTTTGTTTTTTTTAATAAAATTTATTGCTTAAAAACAGTTTTGTTAGTCTTGTTTTTCTTTTAATTTTTAACAGTGCTTTATAGTATGCTCTTAAATGAATGCTCGGAAGTGTCAAATAAATAAATAATGGCATTAACAGACTTGACTGGAAAATGAGTATTTTTCAAGATATTCCAATCCCGCAACCTTTTTCTATCATCTTCATTCAATCTTTCATCAATTCTAAGAGAAATTGGAAGTCTCTTCCCCTGACTACCTTACAAGGGTTTCTCCTCTATCAAACAAACCTAGTTCAGTCATATGAAAAGCTGTTGAAATATTGTGACAGGACTTCACGTTGAGTTTACTAAATGTTTGACTAAAAGATGAGATATCAGTTATCTTTTCTTCATCAATAGGAACAGAAACTAGCAACTTCAACATGTATTCCAATGTATATCCTGTATTCTGCTAGATCTGACTGAAAGGAGTCAAATGAGACACTTTATTAGGCACAGCCCTTTCTAGTAGCATCTTGTGCCTCCTTTGGCCTTCAAAGTAGCCTGAATTCATCTTTGCATGGATTCTACAAGATGCTAGAAGCATTGTAGAGGAATATTGTAATAATTGTTTTGTGCATTTGGACAGAGGCACAGTCTGGACGTTAACTTCTACCTCATCCTGAAGATGTTCAATGATATCCAAAGACTGTGCAGGTCACTGAAACAATGAAACCATTCTATGGCAATTTGGGCTTTGTAAGAAAACAAATTATCCTGCTGGAAGTATCCATCTGAGAAAGAATAAACTTTAACTGTAAACGGATAAACTTTAACTATGTTGGTATCAGGGATCCAAGGTGTGCAAGGAATTTATTTCCCCACTCAACTTTACTAAACATTTTGGGCCATAAACTTGTATTGTTTACACGAAATTCCAAGCCTTCTATAATCATGATGCACAAATATGGATTTGTCAGACCAGGCAACTTTTTCAGTCATCAACAGTCCTGTGTCAATATTTCTTGTTCTTTGGGACAATATTCACGCCCGACTTCGTTGGATGTTGTAGCCCATTCAAGATAAGATGCAATGCATTTTTATTTCAAGATGATGAACTGCTTACCATGATGGAGTCATAATGTGATTTGCCTAGCTTGTCTATTCGCTTGCATGATTCTGCTCTGGGCTTTCTGATCCACAAGTAGTTTGTTTTCACACCAATCTCTGGATGTCTTTATTATTAAAGCACTTCTAATCCTAGAAATTGTGGTGTGTGGAAAGTGCTAGATGACAGTCGTTTGAAAGATGCAGTCGTGTCATGTTTGAAGTCGCTGATTATGGCAATTTTTCTATGCTTAACATTCTACTAGAAGGACTGTTCTACCTTATTTACACTGAAAACTGCAATAACCTGATTTACAATGAACCATTTAAATAAGGTGTGTTGTACCTAATAAAATAATATCTTGGTGTTTGATTGGAAATGACATACTTCAACTACATGAAGTATTCAGCTACATCCTTCTACAGACCAACTTATTCCAGTTACTATTGAATCCATGACAATCTTAAATGTAAAATTAACTTCTAAACTTCTGTGAGTCATGAACAATAGTTGCTGCATATCATAGCTAACACTGAGGTCTTAACTGATTAGATGAAAGAATTCATTTACATAATAAAGAAGTGATCGTTTGAGAACTTTAGATGGTTTACTGTTCTAAGTGTGGGAATCATTTCCATATGACTGATCAATTGTTATCCAGATTGCTTTTTGTAATAAAACCTTTACCTTATTTACTTACACTTCCTAATGTGAACTGAGCTTTCTTTGATTAGGAACTATTCACAAAGCATTCATTTCCTAACTCTAAAACTACAGCCTGTACAACAAAATTTAACAAAAAATTTTCGACTCAAAATTACCTTTGGAACCCGTATCTTTTTGCTTTGTCTACCATTTCCAAAACACCCTGTATAATTAAATATGTCTTCCTAACAAATTTGATAAGAAAAAGGGACAACAAAAAAAAAAAAAAAGGCAACAGAGAAGCTATATTCAGGAAGCTTCAGTTTAAATATTATAGCTGAAACAAATAGTTAATCATTTATTTGAACTTTATGTTGACTTAAGTGCTAGACGACAACTAATTAAGTTTGCACTGCAGATATAATATTAAATGGTTAAATTATTATGAAAACAAATGTGTTCAAATTATATCAGCTATAATGTCAGTATAAGAAATATTTTTTTTTAATATGCAGTGTTTTTATTTTTGAATTTTAAAGAACACAAACAAAATGAAATATATGCAACTAAACTTTGCATGGTGGAACCTTGATGGTATATAAGGGCGACTTTTATAATTTGGGACTCCCTAAACAACAAGAAATGAGACAGACCATCAGAAAAAAAATGTTTATTGTCCTTCTACATAATCTCCATTAGCAGCAATGCACTTAAGCCAGTGATCGTACCAAGCCTCACAACAGCTCTGGAAGTCTTTTTTTCGACATGCCATTCAGTGCAGTGATCGTAGCTGTGATAATGTCATATCTGCTTCTGAATTGTCATCTTTTAAACAGCTGCTTCATTTTTGGGAACAACTGGAAGTCACATGGGGCAAGGTCTGCAGAGTGTGGAGGGTGGGGAAGACCTGTATGTTCATTCGACCAAGATACGATGTAACAACAATGAACCTGTGGACAGAAGCGTTATCGTGCTGGAGAATCCAGGAATTTTTTCTAAACATCTCAGATCTTTGCTTACAAAAAAGCAAAGATAGCCTCACGCAGTAATTTCAAAATATCAAGGTACCAAACGCCAGTAACAGTGTGGCTCTTAGGAAGGAATTCGTAATGTACTATGCCAGGAATGTCGAAGAACACCATGAGTATGATTTCCCTTTGCTATGCTCACATCTGATTTTAGTAGGTCTTCTCTGCCCCGAAGCTAACCAGAGAGAGGACTGTTGTTTTGTGGGAGATAGCACCATGTCTCGTCCACGGTAATGATGTGGTCCATTTTGATCGTATCTCTGTCAACACCATCATCTAGGTGCCCACACATCACCTTTCTGAACATCAGTTAACAGATGGACAAAACATTGCCAGATGTACCTCAACTTCAGATGACATTTGATAATACTGAGACACACGGAGGCTGATATACCAGCTTGTAGTGCTACCTCTTCTGATATTTGCCATGGGTTCTCCTATAGAGAGATTAGAGAGATCAATACTGTTTCAATGATCTATTTAGTTTTCACTGTTGGCCATCCTGGTCGAGGATCATCTTCCAGTGATTTATGGTCTTCTCTGAAGTGTTTATACCAATCAAATAATCTACTTTCACTTCGACATCCACTGCCGTAGGCTTCTTCCAAAAGTTTAAATGTTTCAGTAGTTGTTTTTCGCAAATGTTGACAAAATTTTATTGATGATCTAAACTAGAACATCGACATTTCATCAAGATAACCAGTTAATCTCATTTAAGACGTTCCATCCTCACGGCCAATGATTGTTGCTACGTTTTGTTTGTGGTATGACCTAGTTCCGATAGTGGATAAACATTTAGTATAGGGAGTCCAGAATTAAAAAAGTCACTTCGTATAGTATTTTTTTTTAAAATATCCAAATTTATACTAACAATGTGTCTAATTATTTATTTTTTTATTCAGGATGCTATAACCACAAAACTAATAATGAAATGATAAATGAAGTGTTACTTCAATTCTAATCAACATATAAATCTATGGATAAAATTATGATCAAACATGCCGGCTGTGCAAGATATTTGAGCCATTGTAAAGTAGTATATTTTAGCAGCTTCATAACTTGATGTCTTTCAATGTTCATAGCCTTGTTATCAATCATTTGTGTATCTATCCATATATGCAAAAATTCATGAAACCTGTTATTGATCAACCCCAAATTTCACTGAGATTGAATGAAAATTAAAAGGCCATAAGTTTTAATTTTTTCATATACTTTTTACAATGATTTCAATGAATAAAGATTTATTAATGTAGTTGCTGCTTTTAGAACAATGAAAAGTGAACTTGCCTAATAAATGTTACAGTTTATCCTACATAGTCTCTCTCTCATTTTTTTTTTTTTAATAGATCCAACCAATGATTCACCTTTATACAGACAGAAGGAACACAGCTAAACACAACTAAAATTCAACAATTTATTTATTTCACTTAAAAATATATCTTTTTTTAACCCTTTGAGACCTGATTTTTTTTTAGACATCAGAAAAAATAATTGATTTTTTACTGTACTATGCCACGAATGTCGAACAGTAAAAGAATGATAAAAAACACAATTCAGTAAAAATTACATTGAAATACTGTTTTATTATTTTTTTACAGTGTGTCCATTGCAATGGACAAACAGACTCAAGGGAGTATAATCATCCAATATGAAAGTTTTTAAAGCAGTTTCTATCCTTTACAAAACAAAAATGTACGTTGCATTTTTGACAGTATATATGTGTTTTCTTCTTGCATCCTGCCATTTTGCATCTGGAAGGTTTTTTATTGTTATCAAATTCTGCGAAATGATTTGTAAGATCATTGGCAATTTCTGCGGCAGGACGAATTTCTGTTTTTAGTCTTTTTCTTTTTGTCAACTCTTCAGTTCTTGGTCTGCCACGTGATTTTTTTATTTTCTGCTCCCATTCTTACTAGAGCCTCACCGATAAGTATTTTAAAAAAATCTAAAGATTTTTTTTCATCTAAAGCTTTGACATCTTTCATGTATTCCAACCAACTATTTACGCAGGCGAAATCAATTGCATGAAATAACACTCGTAGTGTCAATTTCCTTGATTTCAGAAAAACCCTATACATGCTAATTAACATATCTAATTTATCCACACCACCCATTGCCTGATTACACCAATGAACAATCTCAGATCGTGCCACAGACACATACTTGTTTTCCTGTTTATTCCATCGTTGCACATTATCTTGAGTGTCACATCCTACAAAATTTGATGCCAAGATTACGGATCTGCTATTTGCATTTAACAACTCGACCATCCAAACTTGTAACTTCCTCAGAATAGCTACGACCCTTCTTTTGGATATCTTTGTCTGATATAACTGGCACATTAAGAAAACGCCAAATTCTAGCTGTTCCATCAGCAAATATTATTTTATGCTGAAGGATTTCTAGTAAATTGTAGAATGTAAAATGATTGTCAAAATAGAGAAAGCAATTTTCTTTCTTTATTCTCTCTGAAAGCTTCAATACAACTGATGCCCCGAATCCAAATGTTTTTATCATATCCTTATGGATTTCTGGTGTACTCCCTTGATATATGATGAAATCATAACCTATTCCACTTCTTCTACACAACAAAAATATTTTTATTCCCCAAGGGTTAGGCTTTCCTTTACAATATTGTTTCATGGCCAAATGGCCCTTGAAAGGTACAATTTGTTCATCTAAGCACAACTCACTATCTATTTCCAGTTATCTGTTTCTTACGCAATCAAAAATTGGTCTTACTTTGTAAAATTTGTCTGGACAATTTTGAGGCCTTTCTAAATTATTAATCACATGGAAATTTGATCTCGACTGAAAAAAATCTTTCTCTACTCATCGCATTAACAAACAAGTCCAAATGTAAAGCTGATTCCCAGTACATTCTTACCCTGGGATATTTGAGGCATTCCATCATAATATGAAGTCCTATGAAAGCCTTAATTTCTATAATATTTGTAGGCTTAAATGTTGTTCCTTTCTGCAAAGCATACATATTGGTTTTTCCAACCATATTTTCTAGAAAGGTAGCGGGAATATACTTTAAAAAGTAATTTATTGTGACTAATTCTGGCATTGTATTATATTCATCAGACATAATTTTACCATCAGGCAATGTAAATGGTTTTATTATACAGCTAATGTTTTGTTTTGTTGTAAACATCCAATCTGATGGTATATTATTAGTTTCTGTATCTACTAATTTATATCATCTGCACTCTCATCGTTCTCTTGTACCGGTACTTCTTCTTCCTGACCTCTTCTAATTGTATCAGCACCTGTTATTGATCAACCCCAACTTTCATTGAGATTGAAATGAAAATTAAAAGGCCATAAGTTTTAATTTTTTTCATATACTTTTTACAATGATTTCTATGAATGAAGATTTATTAATGTAGTTGCTGCTTTTAGAACAATGAAAAGTGAACTTGCCTAATAAATGTTACAGTTTATCCTACATAGTCACTCTCTCATTTTTTTTTTTAATAGCTCAAACCAATGATTCACCTTTATACAAACTAACAGAAGGAACACAACTAAAATTCAACAATTTATTTATTTCACTTAAAAATATATCTTTTTTCAAACAGTCATTTCTTTTTCTGTATAATAATGCACCAATTTCCTTTATCGTAATAGCTTTCGATAATTTCTGAGTCAATTATATCTTTACATAAGTTAATTAATTCACCTTGCTGGAATACATGATAATATCTCAACTGAGTTGGCAAAATCTCTGTATGTGGATCATTTTTGGAAGGCTTTATATGCCATGGGACTAAAATATCTTGATGTTCAAAATGTGTTCTATTTAAATGTACAGGCAATGGTAAGGTATTCCTAAGTTCAGTCTCAGACTGAATATCTTCTGCATTAGCTTCACTTGTACCAGTTCTATTTTTCTTTTCAATAGAAATCCCACTAATTTGTTCATCAGAATAATTCTCAGAATTATTATCATTAATTTTCTGTATCGAAATTGCCTGTTCGTCTTGTTTCAGTTCAGGCAAGACTTTACAGACAGATGTACAACCAGTGGAATTGTATTCCACATTTTGATGTTCGTGGGATTGTTCAGAAGAATGATGCTGCTTTTGTTTAATTAATGCCTTCTGTTTGGCTGCTGCTCTCGATGCTTTTAAGTAGCCATTTTGTTCAGAATCAATGTCTTGTTCCATTGCCCAGACGTAAATTAATGCTCTTCCTCCAGGACGAAGAAGATTCATTAAACTTGTCACAGCCTGAATTCTTCTTGCCTGAACAGAGAAAGAAACAAAAAGTGATAAATTATTATTATTATTATTATGTAAAAGTTTCAAACCTTAGGTTTCCCCAGCAAAGACAACATGGCGAATCAAGGACCAAAACACATATTGCCAAGTGCAAAGAAGTGTGCAAGAATGATTAGAGATGTGTGGTTGTGTCCATAAATTTCATATCTATGCGTGTTGTGTTGAATACCTCTCAACCTTCTGGAGTTGGGCATAAATGTTTTTGTGAAGTCCTAGTGTGCTGAGGCTGTGGTGCAATGTTTGAGGCACCAGTGGCGGGTAGGACGATGGATACAATATATACTCGGTCCTGCTTCCACTGCTTCTGGAGCTCGTGTGCTAGGTCAGTGTATTTACTGATCTTGTCTGCATGAGTTTTCTGCATGTTCTTGCTGATAGGCACTGTAATATCAATGAGATAGATCTGTTTGTTGACCTTATCAACAAGTGTGATGTCAGGTCTGTTGTGATGTATGGTTTTGTCTGTGTGAATGGGGTCAGTCCCAGTACAGCTTATGTGAGGGTGACTCTAATACGCTTTGTGGTGTGTACTTGTAGTATGAGGCCGTGTTCTTATTAAGTGAGTGTTTGTGTGCTAGCTGTTGATGAACAATCGACGCTACCTGATTGTGTCGGTGGAGGTAGTCTGTTTGCGAGAGAAGGGGACAGCTTGATATTATGTGGTCGATTGTCTCATAGTGTGGCGTTTCCTGCATGTGTTGTCATGCGTGTTTGCATCATGTAGAATGTTCATTATTATTATTATTATCCCAGGTAAAAGTTATCCTTTTTGCTTATAAATTACATTCCTGAAAATTAAACCTTAAGATAAAGATACTGTCAGTGCAAGCTGGATTAAGTAAGAAAAGTGAAATAATAAACAAACTGAAACTGAATTTCTGCATTCTGTTTAAGGGGATTTGAGACAATAGTACTTTAAAATCAATATTTCTCAATATCTAGATAACCCACTGGGGAAAAAAGATTAGATTTAATTTACTAACAAGCAATAATTGAAAACTAGAGAAGCAAAGTATATTTCTATTTGTGAATATTTAACTTTTTAAAACTAATTACTCATATATTATTTTTTTATTAATTTGATGAATATAAGTAATGCATTTGTGAGTAAAAATAACATTGCAAATCTTTAAGACATGAAAATTTAAATAGTGAGTTATTATTTAAACAACTGTTATTATACATAAGAGATCTGATAAATACTGAAAATTAATACTGAAGTCACTCAAGAACTTTAGGTGATATTCCTGGCTTCATAAGGATGGGATAGGAAGGTTTTATGAATCCATGGAATTACTGAATATTGTCATATAATGGCAAAGGAAGAAATATTTATAGCAATATCTTAGCCAGTTAAAGGCAATAATATGGAAACTAGGTAAGTCTAAACTGAAAAACTAACAAACTAAAATGAATATAATATATGGCATTTAGGTATACAACAGCATAACTCAAGTTTGGGAAGCAGTTTCAATGGATTAGGTAGTCAATCAGAATAAAAAGTTTATTAGTGGAAAAGTAGGAGACATCTACAAAAATTATACAAAAGTAACAATTTTTTTATTTTTTCAAATAACATTTTAATAATAAACTAAAAACTCTTTACATCCCAGGCGATATTTTGTGATCCTAAACATATGGAGATTAGGCATGAAGAAGTGAGTTCCATTTACGTTCATGAAATATCGCCTGGGATGTAAAGAGTTTTTAGTTTATTATTAAAGTGTTATTTGAAATTTTAAAGGCTTTGAAGTTTGTTTAATTTGTTTTAATGATTTAACTAATTCACATATTAGACTTGTGCTTCAAATGAAATATCAAAAACAAAATTAGAAATGTCATTTTCTCTTCTGTCAGTAGGAAGAGAGATTTGGGTAAACAGAAGAAAATAGGTATTTTGTCTTTTGATCAAAAGGCTGAAAAACTTTTCTTTTTCTTTAACAATCTGATATAGAAAACAAATTCCACTTCTGATGAGGGAAATATGTCAACAATCAACCATCTACCTCAATCTTTAGAGGAAAAAAACTCAAACAATCTTAAAAGTGACAAAGCTATCTATCTATCTATCTATCTTCTGCTGGCTCTGCCGTGGCTTTGACATCAGTTTCCGTCCTCTTATTATGTATTAATGAAGATGGGTCATTCTCAAATTAAGTGCCAATATCCTGAAGCTGGCAAGAGTTTAAAAAATATTTTCAAATTTACATCAAAAACACATGACCAACAAAAACCGCATTTCAACTCTCCTTTCTCAATAAAAGGATGTTATAACATGAATTTTGTATGATTTACGCCTCCAATTAGATTTTAAAATGTCTGAAAATCTCAACTGCGTTACCTGCTCTTAAGACTAAATCACCCCTTCACCTGCAACTGTTATGGTATTTTCAATTTGTGAAAAGCTGTCCTAGGCGTGACCGAACCTGTCAGGCCAAGAACCGTTTCGATATTATTTACCAATTTTACAGTATTTCACGTTTTTTATCAACTGTGTTACCAACTCAGAAGGTTATCGACTAATTTTCTTTCTAAGTAGTTGTCCAAATGATTTGAATCGTAACCAGGCTTTAATTAGTCTACTTCTATCTCTGCTGATACATGGTTATAAATTAATAAACATGTTTCATATACTAAATGAGATATTTTAAGTCTGACTTATGTAACACTAATGAGAATGGGTAACACTAATGAGAATGAGTAACACAAATGAGGTTTTGAGGGCAGTAAACATATTTTAATATGAAAATACAACTTTTTTTTTTCATTTAATTCATCGATTTTTCGTGGAAATACGGTAAACAGTTTTTCTGTTAAAGTTTTTAACTTTTGGTGTATGTAGAATTTTTAAAATATTTCCAAATGGTTCTGATAAACTATCGGACTCATCGACTACAAATCTTTTATTACTGTCATCTACACTCTTTAGTCCAATGAGTTGCACTTCGTCTTCACCATCTACAGCTTCAATGACGCACACATATCGGTACCAGACCTTTTTCCGCCCCCCCCCCCCCTCAAATTTTGTGAGCACAAACAACCCAGGTTCAAATTCGTCATTTTGATCTCAAGTTCTTCAAAGCACTCCTCCTGGGATTTTCTTCATGTTCTGGTTGAGAAGAACTGAGCTCAGTTTCAGTCGCAGTGTTGTCATCAGTAGTTGTGTACACATTGCTAGCGCTAAAGCGTTTCTTCGGTGCAGGGTCATCCAAAAGAAGGTTTGCTGATTTCATTGCAAAAATACAAGAACAGTGATCACTCAGTGTGTTTTTGTCACAAAACATAACAACTCCCGGTACTTTAATTTGCCACTTGTGGAAGTGGCAAGTTGGTGAATAGCGGAGATTCCTTTGATAGGGACAAGATCTCCTGGGATTTTGTCCCTGGTTTGTTTGATGTCTGCTTCTGAGACATAAAATAGTTGGACGTTAGGTTTTCCTTTGAGAGTGTCGAAAAGACACATTGCGTTCAGAATGTCCTTGCCGAATTTCACTTGGCTATCCGCTAATTGTTTTATTACAACCCCCATTCCATCAGCCGCACCCTTTTGCTTTTCTGTGTTTTTTCGGAGCCATTGTGTTTTCTGCTGGAAATTAAAAAATATTAACTATTATTTCCACAGGTTGTTGTTAATTCCTCATTGGTTTTACTCTATTCTCATTTACGTTACTTCAGCTTGGTAACGTAGGTGATAAGTTACACAGTTGAGTTTTCCTGCCTTTCGGTCTGTTGCAGTTAGTTTAGGTTGCTATTTGCGGCAGTCTTTTTCTCTATGAGGTCAATAAGTGCTGACGCTACTGTGACAACAACCAATTTGTTCACGTGCAAAGTAATTCATCTAAAAATAGCGTAACAAAGTATAGATATCTAACTTTTCTTACCTTACTTAAGAAATAATCAGTTTCAGGAGGGGTTCAGCTGATCGTAGCCGCCATTGTTAACATGGCAGCAGACACGACAAAGACCAGCGGAAATAGTAGTAGTGACATCTATTTTAATTCGCGCGGTAAAATTTGAATTTCAGGCCAAAACTTTAAAAGTAACGCAAATGAGAAAATCTACGGTACGATTTAAAAAGATTCATTTCCAAATTCATAATAAAGGACTTTATTTAAATTAAATTTATTTGAAAAAGTGCACATCCATACTCCTTATGGTGAATATTTGTTTTAATTGTCATTTTAAATAACGCGTTTTGGCTAGTTCAGAAAGCCCACAATGTGGCGAGGGACATGCCATTTGACTACACAACCTTTGTCTTTATTAAAATTTATAGACAAATGCATTTATTTCACAAATATGTTATGGGATATTCTATTTAAAAATTTATTATATTTCTCTTGGCCTGAAACGAATCACACCTAAAATACTTTGTGTTCGTTTTATGTTAATCATATGGGCGGGACACCGAATTGGCACTTAATTTGAGAATGACCCAGATGCTTTAAGGAAAATTCCTTTCTTAAAGAGGCTATCAGTGATCAAATGGACTTCTCTCAAAGATCTTCTATTCACTTATAAAACATTAAAGAATCACTAGTTCAGCAAAAAAGTTGTTAGATTTGTATGAGAAATATTCAAATATAAAATTTCAAGAAAATCAGAGAGATCCACTTGAAGTTTTTCCCTTTCAAGTTAAATCAGGCTAAAAAAAAACAAAAAAAAACCAATCTGGCATCAAATGTGGGTGGGTTTGGATCTAAATAGATACCAAAAGAAAGTAATGAAAATTCTCCTTAGATGTACTGTGCTAAATTTTTCTGACAAGGACAAACTCCTTGAACTGACTAAAGCCATCATGTTTCAAATTATAAAATGAAAAGAATCAATGAAAAGAACCAATCTCTTTAATTGTAAACATTGTCACAAGGATGTATTTTCATCAAATGAAGATTATCAAATGATATTTATATTTATCTGCTGTCTAATTTAGTAAGTTTTCTGAAGAACTGAACCTCAAACTTATTCAATAAATGTAATTTCTGAAACAGAATCACTTCAGAGTCCTACAGATGGCAACTGAAAATAGGAAGCACAGCAGTCTGACTCATAAAAATCCTCTAACATTGCTACCCTTCACTATTATCAAAAGTATCTCTGAAGGACAATTTGAGATGATAGCAAAATTACTATGTTCAATGATGAATATAAATACTCATCTACAACACACTTTTTTTTCTAGGAAGCGAAAAATAAGGAATGCAATCATTATAATATCATAAGATTCTTTTAATTTTTTCTATTGTTGCATTACCCACTCACTTAATAGAGGCAATAAGCAAAGAAGCAAAATATAATAGAAACAACTAATTCCATGAATATACCTGAGTCGATAAATGATGAATTACAGCTATACATATACAGGCATCAGCAATTCCATTTCTTAACGGCAGAGATAAAATATCCGCACAAAATACTTGAAATCCTTTGGAATGAGAAATTCTTGCTAAATTTAAACTGTTGTCACAGCCAAGCTATTTTAAGAAATGATAAGATTGAAAACGAATAAATAAATAAATCAAAAATAAAACATTAATTATTTAATTTATATGTTTTAATCTTTAAAGAACTGAAACCAACCAAGCTATAGAAACCAGTTCATTATGCTCATTATTATTATTCGCCAAATTTCTTCTTTTTGTAACAAATTATGATGGGTTGATAAATAAAAAAATCAACTCCTGTAAAATTAGATTGGCTTTTTTGTATTTTTGTTTCTTCTCACAACATTCAGCTTGTATCTTACTATTAATACGCATACTACTAAGAAGTTGTGATTCAACTGAAAGAGGACTATCTACTAACAACTGCTAATTTAGTAATAGTAGTCTGGTACCCGAGTAGTTCTGAATTCTTCTTTTTAAAGTTTCAAATTTTAAAAATTTACCAGACCTTCACCAGCCGAACCCATTACAAAAGAAATTAAACTGGATCAATTATTTTAATACAAAGGCCATGTCCTGAAACAGTTTGTGTTTAAAAAAGATGAAATTATAACTATTCTGAAGTGCTTTCTCCATTTTCTTTTATATACAAGGTGGCCATAATTAAAATAGCTTGATATAAATACCAGAGCATTACCAAATTCAGTTCAGCGTTAATTAGAAACTTGGAAACAGGATTCCACAAAAAAAAAAAAAAAAAAGTTTAAAGAGTTGCCGCTCATAGAGGAAATATGGCGTTATTGTAGTGCAGGAAGCCAATAATAGCATAAAATGAAGTTAACCACTGGCATCATAGATCTATAAAGTAAAGGAAAAACGTCATAAATGCATTCCTATTGACAGTTGTGCTCAACATACACCTCACATTACCTCATCTTGTATTACTTGTAAAGTTATTTTATCTGAACGATTGCAATGCAGTAGCTGTTCTTCATGAGTTTAGAGCCTGTTATAACTTGTATAAGGTTCTCTATTGGCTAATGCAGTTAGATCGATGATTAGTAAATGATAGAGAGTTGTTAATGTTTTGTAATTGTTAAGCATCAGTTATTCCTGTACTTGTTTATTGTATTTTCTACTTCTGGTTTTGTTATTATGTCTCTGTACTTTGTTGCCGACATGTGGGATGGCAGAAAGAAAGCTCAGTCACTTTTTTTTTAAATTTAATAGAACTCTATTAAAACACTAAGTTTATGTTATCAATGTTTGCCTTATCACTTCATACTATTAATGTTCGTCTTCTGGTTGAGGATTTAATTTATCCAAACATATTGAGAATTTGTTTATCTTGAAAACAAGTGTGATTTATCAGATTTCTGCAATTTCAAAAAGATGTGTTTATACTTGCAATCTCTGGAATATTTAAATAACAAACCAACAGTTGCTTCACAATGATTATAAGTGACTGATGTTTCTGGTCAGAATAGAGATTGATGATGATTGGCCTTGGAAAATTCTTTAGGGAGATTAGCAGTGGTAAAAGCACCCAAAATTTTGAATCACCTTATGAGCTCCAGGATATCCCAGTACATTCACACTGACAATTACTGCTTTTTGTGTGGCTTTACAGCAGATTTTATAATAGGGCCATTCTTTTTTTGAGGATATTACTCTCACAGGACCAATAATCTGTTCCATGCAGTTATAAAGACATTAAAGACAACTTCAGCAATGACAGGATGGCACCATTTTTATGTAAGATAGAACAATCCCCACATTGCACGATGGATACAGTAGCTTCTACGACATCACTTCACAGAAGACAAGAGTGATTACTTGGGTTTTTTCCCAGTGACATGGCCACCTCACTGCCGTTTATTATTTCATTAGATTTTTGGTTTTGGGATTACCTGAATGTCTATCATGGCAGTGTCTTAACTAGGCAGCCTTAAAGGACAATTAAGCACTGATTGAGACAAACATTCCTGCAGACGTGTTACTTTCTGCTATTCAGAACGCCCGTGTATAGGATGCAATTTCTGGTCCACAAGAACAGTGGCCAAATTGAAACAGGTTCTCCTCTGCAGGTGCTCGAGTTGGGCAACAAGTTTTTGATAGCACTTATATCCCACTAACTTTCAGATCTACTGTGGCAAACTAAACTGATATTAAATGTTTTATTGCTGTGTTATAAAAGATAGTTCATTGCAATCCTTGTTATTCATTTGTCTGTCCATTTTCATGTTTGTTTTTTTACATTGTACAATGCCGTATTTCCCTATTGGCAACTTTCTGAATTAATTTTTATTTTGCTGGAATTCTGCTTCCCATGACCTGTTCATCTCCCTACTGAATTTGGTGACATTCTGGTTGTTAGATCAAGCTACAGACAAATCTCTGGATAGGGAAGTTAAACATGGCCATCTAGTATTGTATATTTAAATTTTGATCTTATGATAAAGAGGTTTTATATCAAGAAAATGCGATTCCTGTTGTTGATAATAAACAGCTGAATGAGAAATACCCAGTATGCAAATTATAGTAATATAAAATTTTAAAATAGTCATTATCTATTGAGTGTTTTAAATAAGCATTATCATTAAAACTGAAAAAGAATAAAGCTTATAAATCTATCTACATGGGTTCTTCTACATTTAAGTGACTGGTGAAAGTCCATACATAAAGACTGTCATTTATGTGAAACAAAGCTATGCTTGTTAAAGTTTCAAGGATAAATAGAAACCTAACAACAAACAATGTTGTAAAACTTTCTGTAAACATTATCACCTAATCACTGTTGTTTGTTCATTTGGAAAGTACTTTATTTCTTTGAAATTATTTTACATCAATTTAATAATTTTGATATTTGTTTCCTTTTGTAGCTTCATTAGATTTCTATATTTATTGCAACATTTTGCATAACATTTTTTGACTAAATTTCAATTCAAATAAGTGATCATCAAACAATCAATGAACTCAATACGTTTTACTAAAACAAGACCAAATGTAAGCCACAGATTACATAGTGCAACACATATTCTCTGTCCTCTTAATAAAAACTGATTTTTTTAATGTGTTTTTTTTAACTGCAATTTTTAAATCTAACCTCAATTTGTTCCTATAATACACAGTTTCTTTTTTTTTTTTTTAATGACATTCATTTCATCCGCAAAATGAAATTTTATGTTATTTTAAAAGAAGGTTTTAAATAGAAATTTAATTATTTTTTTATTTAAGAAATTCATAAATTAGTTTCTTTCTCAAAGTTAATGTTGTTATATTGAAGTTTGCTGCCAGTAGATCCAGCACTTACCATAGAAGCATTAGAATCTGCTACCATTTTGGATTTTTCAAATAATGTAATTATTATTGCTAGTGTTGTCTTTTTGTACAGAAAATACAGACATATATGATAAAAAAAAGTGAAAGGCAGAATATAGTGACAGATAATGTTGAATTTAACTGAAAAAGGTTATAAAATGAAATTTTACCTGAAATACTTTATTTTGTTGGGAAAAATATTTTCCATTTCCACAGCCAACATCAATTAAGATATCGCCAGGGTTCAAACTATCTACAAATTTCTTTACCCGAGGCCAAGGTGTATGCCTTGTTTCACTAAAATGTGGAGCTATGATGTTATAAACCTAAACAATTGAGATAATATGATTGTGACAATCTTTTAAATAAAATTTCTAAATAAAAAATGTTGATCTACATTAACAATAAAATTTGACACTTTATTATTATGATAATTATCTATTTTATTAGTATTTAGAACATTTTTAGTCAAAATATTTGGGGCAAAAAATTGTGATTTTTTTTTTTTTTTCAATAGATAGATAAAAAAAGATTAGATAAGAATTTAAGGTGAAAGACTGAATTACAAAGTCTTACTTGGGAAATATCTTGAAGTTTATCCTTTTCTTTGGAAAGCAATGAATGTTTTATAATTAAAAAAAGAAATTTATTTCCATTATGTCTGAAAACAATTTAATTTAGATGAAATTCATGAATTCACCAATCAGATTTCAAATAACACATTTCCTTCCATTAATATTAGCATAATTCTGCACCGATAATTCTATCTTCATTGTAGACTTGCAACTAATAAGTTTTTGGAATATGTAATCTACCCGATATGTTGAAAACTGATACAGTAACTTTTAAAGGTTTCAATCACAAAAACACAACATCCCCACGAGATATTTGTTTCACTTTGCTGCCCTTTAGTGGTAACCTGAAGTTTGACAAGATATTGCATGTTAATAACCAGGGAAAGCAATACAGAAGACTACAGGCACAGATGAAGTGATCTTCAAAGGAACTGGTACATCTGGATCTATGTTTAATTCGTGTATCTGGCTTGCATGTTTTTTTTTCTTTCTCTTCTTCTGAGTCAATGGCAAATGCATTCTATGTAGCACTGAGAAATTCATCAGTCCTGTTTTATTCTCTTGAGAGTAATCAGAAACAGAAAAAAGAAAAGATTATTATAATTAGGGATCTTCAACAATGATAAACAGATGCAGAATAAATTGTTAGAATGATCATGAAAAATGTGAAACAATAGACAAGCAGACAAATAATAAAGCCATATTTGAAAGAAACAATGCCATTCTAAAAATTAGTCCAAAAACAAGAGTAAGTAAGTAACATATTAATAGAATATGGTACTCAACGGGCAAAGGTCAACTAGACAGATTTGAATAAGCAATGTTTAACAAAACATCAGACTGAAAAAAAAAAAAAACATTATCTAAAATTTCTCAGGAAAATGTTTTGAGATATGGAGCCTTAAAAATGACCACGGAGATTTCTGTGAGCTAACATATCAGAAAGTCATAGACACAGGCAGCAAAGTGTTTTAAGTGATTCAAATTGTCACCTTCTTCCTATAGCCACTTATAAAGGCAAATCGGTAAAACCCCTGTAAGTTTGAAGAAGGAACAGAAATGGATTTTTTTTTACAACTACAAAGATATTCACAGAATCCACAGAAATTTAACTATTTGCAAACGAGATTTCATTTAGAAAATAACATTTCCATCAACCATGGTCATTAAATTGTAAATGGTAAAGAAGCTTATAATGTCAAAAGGAATGGAGGTATTCAAAACAATGTAAAAGGAAGATGGTGCATTTATGGAGTTGTTTTTTTTTTGGTAGAAACTTGAAAGCAGAGTATAAATGCACTTGATGAAAAAAACATGACCTAAAAACAAAAGAATAGGACAACAGCATGTAAGAAAAATTTAAACAATTTTAGCCCAAAAAGTTTAATCCTTTAAAATTTAAACATTCCTAATGTACAGGTCTTGAAAATAAAAATACATTACAAAATCTAAGCAGTCTCAGATAGCAAGGCTTTAAGAATTGTTAAACAAGAAATTCAACTATCTTTTTTCAATAATTTTTTCTGCCATTTTTATAAGATTGGACTCTTCAACAACTCCCAAAATAATACACTTCAATTCAAATCATTTTTAAACCATTTCCTTTCCAAATCATATTGTTATTTTTTTTTGTGTGTGTGTGTACTTATCAAATGATGCAAAAAATCCTACTACACCTTGAAGACAATACAACTCAAAGATATATATATACCATTAACCATGGAAATTTGCCCAATTCTATCAATATCTAACAAATTAGTTCTTCCAATCTAAATCTTTTTCCATTCTCTAGAACAATATCTACGAATGAGATTGGGTTTAGAGAGGATCATGATACAAATATTAGTTTATTATTTGTCACTTCCTTCAAATGAGAATGGCTTAATGACAAGCTGAATTTATTTTGCAACTTCCAACTGAGGCTTTTAAAGACATTTAAATAACTTTATGTTAAAACTGTTATTTTTCATTATGTTAGGTTTTTTTTTTTTCGTAATAAAATTCTATGTTAACTTTAAGATTAAAATGCTGCCTGCCAACAATGAAATGTGGTTTCAAAGACCACTAAAAAAACAAAAAAATAAAACTGTACCACAACAGGCCTTGCAGGTTCTTGGATGCGAGAGAGATTTAAGTTCCCAGCGATTCTCGACCAACGGGACTACTTGGATGTCAGATGGTCAGCCAGACACCCGCCAGCTTTTAACCCCCGAATATGAAACCTGGTATCCATTTGAGAGAGGGCTGGGTGAACCCTGGGGTCCATCTGGAGGAAATAATCGTGAAAAAAATACCCAACCACTGCCAGGAATTGAACCCGGGATCCTCCAATCTGCAGTCCAGTGCCTAAACCACTGGACTACCAAACACCCATCAAAGACCACTGCAAAATAAAATTTACAAACCTCTTTGACATATGTTTCTTCCATTGCAGCAGCTTCTTCAGGACTCAGACTCTGAATGGTACTTTTTTTCAAGGAATTCTTCTGACTATCGCACTGGATTTTGTATTGGCAACAACACTCTTTCTTTCTAATCTTTCTAAATGTAAAAGATATTCTAGTTTTCCTTTCAAAGGAAGTCAGGGAACCATCCGTCATTGTAATGACATCTATTTTCCTAGGAGTAATCCTAAAAGAAAACATGCAAGCTTAAACAAAAGACAAAACCTCAAGATAGATACAGGCAGTTTTAATAACTAGAATGAAACAAAAAGTAGATATTCAAAATTAGAAACACTAATAATGTGATTTACATATATGTCTTACTAATTAATGATTCGACAGTGCCAGATAATAATTAATAATAAATGTAATTTACATAAACTTCAAATTATCAAATAATGCGCTAGTTGTGTTTCATACCAACATTCCAATAGTACAGTCTGAAACAGTTGCTATTGCAAGTTATGACATTTTTCAATGTATCTGTTGGTAGCAATGTAAAGTCTTAAATTTAATTTTAACTTTGACACTACTGGGCCGCAGCAAATATACCGGCGGCAGGTTGTGCACCCCTGCTCTAATTCAAAAGGATATTCCATTGGAAATGAAATTAACATGCCCCTGCCTTCAAATCAACATAAACATCACCCAAACCAAGCAACTAAATAACTCTTCCAACACAGTATACTGGATTCTATGTAACCAATGCCCCTCTGGCTATGTGGACAAACATCCCGGCCCCTATCCACACGCATTAAAGAACATAAACAAGCCTTCAAAAACACAGACCCACACGTTCGTATACTGTTACGCACTACAAGATATTGAACCCCCACCCCCCAACTTATTCGCTGCTAAACTCCTTTCCCACCACAATAAACTTTCCCACTGACTCCTAGCCGAATCCTTCTACATAATCCAGCTTAAGGTATACAACCCTATCACTGGCGGGCAAAATGCCCGTCACTATTGCTAAACTTGCCTAATCCTTTCACTTCCCTCACTCTTAATATGCATTCCCACCCTAAGTCGCCTTAAGTGTTTCTGTGATATCCTATATGTTGGTATCATTCCTGATGATGGAATACATGGAGTATTCCAAAGCTGTAGGTTTACTGCCATCTTTTTTATTCTCTTTTCATCATGTTTGCAAATAAGTGAGTTTTATTTATATTCACTTCCTCTTTAAAAACAGAGCAAAAAAGATAACTGCTTTCTGCTTTCTTTTTATATAAATGAGAGAAATGAATGAATCTCAAAATAAAATAAAACAATAAGGATTGCATATATATGTACCACAGCTTCAGAACTGCTAATCCATACAATGGAAAGAGATTAATTTCATGAGCTTCATATTAGCTAACCTGATTTTTAATGATATCTTTAAAATATCCATGTCTCTTAAAACTATTTATTATATCCATTTAATGCCTGTAATAAATTTGTGAATATTTAATTTATTATCTAGTTCACATACTTTTTGCAGTAGGTCTCACCTTATCAAAAAGGTTTTAAACTATATTTCGTTTCAATTCATCATATGAACAAAAGAATGCTATATTCAAAAAGAGAATTCTAAAAATACTTAATGGCCTGATTTCATTTTGATTACTTAGGATTCAAGTTTTACTTTAAATAACTTTTAACTATTGTATAAAAACATATGTTATCTTTAATATAAAAGATGTATAACAGTACCAATTTCATACAAAATAAAAACTGAAATTCATTGTTTCCATGAAAGTTAAACATTCTGGAAGCAAAGAAAAAATTACAATAATTAATCTTTAAATTAAAAAAACTCTTAAAAAAAAAATAATTAAAAATGTGAGAGAATGAAAAGGCTCAACTGATGATCAATGTTCAAAGCTTAAAACTATTATTATGAAACGGCTTTTTGTTGATTAGTTCATATTTCACTTAAGAAGCTTCAAAATGTGAGTTTATGATTTTATTTTTAAATACGCTTGATAAAACATTAACCTACCCATGGGTCCACAAATATCTAGATTCTCCTGTCATAATTAGAACACTTCGTTGTGGTACTAAGACAGGAATATGTCTCCCATCAGGATGATAAAATTCCATGATAATGTCAGAGCCAAGGCTTAAGGAAATGATTCCATTTTCAAAGGCTGAGTGAGTATCTACGTGGGGAGGAATACCTTAAAAAGAACACAATACTAAATGTCAGTATTAAAGCATAGTTTATTGAATAAAGATTTTAATATGAAGAGTTTAATACTGAGTGAATAAAAAATATCCTGAGCTTAAATAAGATGTCTCATTGTTTTCTTATAAATATTTGATATTGGAAACAGAAAAAGTGGTAAAAATAAAGGTATTTTGCTATTCTCATGCAATTTTTATTTGTCTTGTTTTAATTAAAAAAAACAAACATTAAAGCATGTATAGTTTGGATAAAATGAATTCACAGCCCAAACAAATCTCTCAGTTTTAGCTATTTAAAAGTAAAAAAAATGATTTAAAATATCTTCCATTTTCAAGGAAGACAGTGAACAAAGACAAAATAGGATGGAATGAGAATTCAAAGCCAATCAAATGGAAAGACATGAGGGCTTTGAATGATGAAATCAACATGGGTGTGTGAATGTTAAGAAGTTATAAATTGGAAAAAAAAAAAAGAATAGATCGAAGAAATGGGAGTTCATCTGTGTGGGTTTCCATGACCACATGCAAAAACAAACAAACACCAACTTCATTAGTTGCATTAGGGTTAAAATAATATATAGAAGTTGGCAAGTGTTTGTGTATGTATCAATAAGCTAGTATATTAAGAAAAACAGTTTACCAAACTTTTGTTTGGCATATAGTTACAGAAAAGGAAAAAAAAACAAACACTTGGATATAATCAAGTTGGCATTGTACATGTTTATTTTCATGTATGCATGGAAACACATAAATGAACCCCCCCCCTCCCAAAATCAATTTTACTCAAACATTCATCTCACTTTTCTCATTCAAACATATAACATACTATCTTTCCCCTCATCTGATTGCTTCTTAATTTCAATTTGTCCCTTGAATCTCAACTCCACTGTAAAGGCAGATAACTTTAAAATCTGTAAATAAAATTTAAAGTATTGCTAGTATGGATTAATTATTCAACCCTTTTTATTCTTAATTTATTTTTGATGCTTTGTTAATTGTGGAGGTCATTGTTTTGTCTATTTGTCTCTTATGAACCGTGTCCTACTTCACTGAGTTTGGAATCCATCTGAGATAGGTTATGTAACCAGAAACAGAGCTGTCTTCGATTCCCAGTATTAAAATGCCAAAAATAGCTTAGTGAATTTTGTTTCTGTTTCCTGACTGAATATTTTTGTCTTTGTGCACGTTAAAAAGTGTGCTTTGCCTTTCAAAATCTAAGCCAATTTCTATGAATAATAAAAAAAAAATCCTCAAAACAAAATTCAGTACTTTAACATTGTAATCTTAACTAGGGAATCTTTTTATATTCAAACACAGAAATAAATTGGATAATCTCCTTGAATAATCACCAAGCGCTATAATTTTCATTATTAAACAAGTACAAACCTTGACCAGGTTGATATTTATTTACAGTTAGCTGATCAGGGCATTCTTTTATATGATTATCTTTTATAAGACGATCCAGCAACGGCAAGCAAACTTTAGGGATACCCTGAGATAATGGTCTTCGCCAATCAATATTGTTAGTACCATACTGAAACTCATAACCGAAATGCATAACTTGTCTATGCTTCAGAAGTTGATTTCCTAAAAAAAAAGTATAAAAAAAAAATACTTTAAGAAATTATTTGCAATATTCGTTTTCAAAAACAGCATATAATTTTAACATCAGTTTTAGTATGTGGAAATTATTAAAAATTAACAAGATTTTATAAATATATTGTAAACCCAATTTTTTCTATAAAGTAAATTTTTTGATTTAAAAAATAAAAAAAAGAAAGTTTTCACAAATAAATACAGAAAAGTATAAATGATTTAAAATTGCCAAATGATAGCACTTCAGTATTCTATTATCTGAAAATTCTTCTAATCTTTTAATATTTAAAGAAAAAAAAGAAAGATTTTAAACTTATTCCCTTTCTTTTGCATCTATCCAGACAAGATTTTCATAGCATTTCTTTTTTTTTTTTTTTTTGAATTAAAAATGACTTTGAGAAACAAGAATTGATAATTCTGCTAAATGCTCATAAGCCATACAAACCATCTGCTGACATTGGCCTTAACTGAAGCAGATCAAATAAGGGTCATCTAAAATATGTTAATACATCTGTCCATGAAAAATGTCCACAAAGACTACACGAAATTGGAAGTTAATCTGTAAAAAAGACTTACGATAACTGATTGTGGCAAGGATATTGAGCCAGTCAGAAGTTACGAATCTACACGTAACCTTATCAGTGAGGAATAAGTAAATTATATGAAAGCACAATTTTCAGTTAATAGAAATAATCTTTACAAATTGAGTGATGATATGATGAGATATGCTGATTTTGGAAGGAAGTTTGTAGACATGTTACTGAAATTGATTACAAGGAAAAGAGAGGTTGAAAGAATCTTAAATATACCAACTGCAGAGTCTTCACTGCTTGGAGAATCACTGTCCAAGAATTTTTAGGTGCAAAAATTTACATAAGTAATGTAACCTGCTCATAAGATCACAGTAAATGAAGAAAATATTAGAATTCAAAATTCCGCATTTAAATATAAGGTATAAATGAGAATGGACTAGAATATTGCTGCCTGCCGATTTTCACCGCTGGCCAAAATCGTCAGCAACGGGGTGGGTGGGGGTCAGGTGAGGGTCGATGTCGACTTCACGGCATGCGTTGGACGGACTTCAGTTCACTTGGCGACGGGAAGGGACTGACTTGCCGGCCTGGCAAATCGTCTTCACCTCGGGGAAGGTCTGTCTCGGTCTTCGGACTTCGAATAACTTCGGCCTCTTGTTTGCCGGCAACGTCTCCTGGCGTTGGCCGGCTCTGAGCGAGGTTAAGCGGGGAGTCTGCCAATCCCCGCTGAACTGAACGGCGATACCTCTCGTCTGCCGCCGGCGTCGTGACTTATGTACGCCGGGCTTCTCGGCTTCCAACACGGGGAGGGCAATTCTGCTGTCCGCGTTGGAGATGGCCTCAACTTCTCTGGCTCCAAACGACTATGGAGAGCTTCTCCCGTGGCTGGCTTGCCACCACACTAACTCAACTACTCTTTCTCCGGCTTGGAGAAACACTTGCGGCTCGCTTGCCGCCAAACACCAACTCGGTTCTCCTAACTGGAGACCTTTGCGGCTCCTGCCGCTGAGACGAACTGACTTTCAGGCGCTCCGCGCCTAGTTTTATAGGCGTAGGATAGGTCGACTCGGCCGAGGTACGCAGGGAAGGTCGAGTCGACTGCGCTGAAGGGGGAGCGGACAAAACGCCAGGTAACAATATCATATGCACCAGGCTACTGCAGTGTTGGAAGGAACACAGAAGTGATCATAGACTATCAATGTTTGTTTGCTTGTTTTATAGTGCGCATCAAGTGCAAACTTCGAGTCTGAAGTGTTAGTGCACAATGGATCTTTAAGGAGAATTAACATGGAGAACCCTCTAGCAGCCGCCACTGAATTTCTAGGGAATAGATACTGAGGTGTTTTCCCATTGTCTTCCTCAGGAAGCCATTTAGGAATGACTCCAGATCTGAAGAGAAAGAGGAAGAAGCAGACAACACAGAAAAGAAATTGTTTTCAAACATCCTTTTAGACTGTACAATGTGGAGGTATTAAGGTAGTGAGGTTAGTTGATGCTGATAGAC
This sequence comes from Thereuonema tuberculata, assembly GCA_023159025.1. Taxonomy (NCBI): domain Eukaryota; kingdom Metazoa; phylum Arthropoda; class Chilopoda; order Scutigeromorpha; family Scutigeridae; genus Thereuonema; species Thereuonema tuberculata. Next base: position 149,159,636 of record JAFIDM010000001.1, on the reverse strand, counting down.
TAATCTTACACATATTGAGGGATGCCAGTCTGGAAAATAAACAGTTCTGCCAGCAAATCCTTAATCCCCTGTCCATGTTGGACCCCCGGACAACACAACCTTGGTTCTAGCAAAGGGAAAGTGATGAAAAGCAAGTCTCTCCGGTGCTTTATTCGGAATCTTCAGCTAAGGGAGTAAACCATGACAGAAAATCCTGGTCTTCCAATGTCATGGGAGTTGAGTGTGAGGTTAACAGCCTCACACAATAAAATTGATTTTGTTATAGAACAGCCTCGCTAAGTGTAGATGACCTAGGAGTGATATGATCCAAAGATCTGAATATTGCAACAAACATCGCCATTATGTTCAAACAATGCTAAGGAGTGGTAAAATGATGGAAGTGGCAAATGAAATCGCAAAGTTTAAGCTTAATCTTGTCGCACTGCAGGAAATAGATGGCAAGGAAATGGAAGAACTGACATGCCGGAATTCATCCTGCTACACAGTGGCCCCAAGAAGAGAAGTGGACTGGTTTTATGATGACCAAAAAGTTAAAAAGTTTGATGAACTTTGAAGCCAAAAATAAGAAGATATGTAAAATACGACTGAGAGGTAAAATTAGAAATATAATAATCATAAGTGCTCAATCTCCCATGGAAGAAAAAGAGGATAAAGAAAAGTTCTATGATGCTTTTGAACAAATATTGTGATGTATAATTTCGCCTGGTCCGTAACGCCTAGCTGAAGAAACTATTGGAAGAAAAATGGATGGCGGTTAAAATATTATCGTCTATTATATGCAATATATTAAAGAAATTACAATTTCAATCTTCATTTGCTATTTCTAATACTTCCTCCCTTGTTCAGAAAATTAAAAATTTAAAATTCAGATCTAATTTCATTTTCTTTTCTTTAGATGTAGATGCACTATCTACACCCACCACTTATGATTTAGTTTATAAAGCCATTCAGCATGTACAGTACAAATTCCATCATAATTTCACAAATTCACAAGAATTTGATTATATTTTCCGCTTAATAAAAGCTCTTTTTAATATGCAAATTTTCATCTTTGAAAATGATATTTATAGCCAAACTAGCAGTCTTTTTATGGGTCTTTTGGCTTCCGCCCTCTTAGCCGAAATATCCAGGGTCTATATAGAGGACTCTGCTTTTACCATATACGATGAAAGAAATTTAGTCATTCATTTATTTTGTCGGTATGTTGACGATCTTTTGTTTTATTCTGAAGAATCAAATTTGAGCAACATATACGACATTATATTCAGTATACATCCTGCAATTAAATTTAAAATAAAGAAAGAAAGCAACAATTCCATCCCATTCTTGGACGTTCTTATTGAACAAAGAAACTGCACTTTTCACATCTCTGTATTCCGCAAACCCATGGATCAAGGTTTCACCCTACACTTTCAATCCTTTTGTCCCACTTTCTTTAAAACTAATAATAAAAAAATGTCCGTTTTATGGGCTTTTTCTATTTCAAGCAATCAAGATCTCTTTAATAACGAGTTGCACAAAATATGCTCCATTTTCCAAACAAATGGATATCCTGCTAATTTTGTAAACCACCATATTTCTAAGACCATTCATTCAATATACAACAATGACAATCGAAAGGCCTGATTTCATGTTCCTACCTGTCCATTCCATTTCATTCTGTCCTGTTCAGATATTTACAAAACTTGTTAAAGTCATTTAATATCCGTCTCACTGCAACCGATGGGTTGCAACAACATCCGTCTCAAAAAGGGGTGTTAGCAGTTGGAAGAAGAGAGTTGAAGATATAACTGGTTGGAGGAATGTTGTGGAGAAAATCAAGGCCCATAAAGGGCTGTAGTGCTTTTGATGATGATGAGATACTGAGGTGCTTTCCCATTGTCTTTCTCGATTTAGGAATGACTCCAGATCTGAAGATAAAGAGGATGAAGCAGACAACACAAGACAGGAAATTTTTCAAACATCCATTTAGACTATACAATGACACAGCTATAACTCACAAGAAACATTCTCAAATTATATTAATTAAGCACCTTGTATTACAGTCGAACTCACTTATAATGAGCCCTGAATTCGGAAATACTTGGTTGATACAATGTTAAGTCTATAAGAGCATAACTCGCTTTTAATGAGCAAACCCGGTTATAGCGAGCAATATTTTTGTGATGAAAATGGGAGAGGCAACTGAGGAAAGAAAAGCGTAAAATTCTCCTTTTAATTGATAATTGTAAATTATCCCAAAATCACTGGACTTACAAACATCAGGATTTAATTTTTACCACCGAATTCTACAAGTGTTATCCAGCCTGTGGACCAAGGGGTCATCAGAAGTTTTAAATCAAACTTTTGTAAGCACTTGATTTTGATGCTTCTCGATAGAAGATAAAAAATAGAAACAACCTCAAAAGTTAATGTAAACGTACTCGAAGCGATATGTTTACTGAATGATGCATGGGAAAATGTTACAACAACATGCATTACCAATTGCTTCCGTAAAGCTGGACTGGATATTTCTCAAAAGAGCAAATCACTGAGGAAGAAGAAGAAGAAGTAGACGACTTGAAAAATTTGGAAATAAATAGAGAAGAATTTGAAAATTATGTATCTGTTGACGCCAATGTTATCACTTCCGAGATACCTACTCCCGAGGATATTGTAGCGGAAATTCAAGCTAAAAAAATAATGAAAGTGACGATGATAACGACGAATGTGGAGAAAAACTACAAACTTTTTTCAAAGCCAAGGGTGCAAATGACGATGTTTTTCGGGCCATAAGTCTTCTCTGAAGAACAATAACACAAGAAAAAGACAAAAAGACAGTTCAAAGCAAATTAACTTCTTTTGTACTGTACAGAAATAAAAAATAAATAAAGTAAGTATATATATATAATATAGTAAATATGTATGAATTTTTATGATTTTTTTTCACGAACCCGTTTTTTACAAGCACTCAGTTATAACAAGCAAATATCGCGGTCCCTTCGCGCTCGTTATAAGCGAGTTCGACTGTATTATAATGTAATAATAATTACATTATTTTCATTAAGTACCTTGTATTTCCTGTTGATTCTTCCATTCAATACTTTTAATGATTTCACATTCACTTTCTTCATTTATATAGTTCCTCAGTAGTATTAATCCTGGAGGCAATTCTTGATGCACTGGAACAGCACATTTCACAACTATAGAATAAAGAATACAAATAATACAGAATTAGGTAACTTATAATTGTAAGTAGAATTCTTAGGCATATCTTACATTTACTTCTTTTAATATCCGAACAAGGAATTTACAAAAAGATCTGATTATAAAATGAGATTTTAAAATGTATTGAGAGTATATCTGTACACACAAACAGTACAAACTACAAGATGTTTCTCTAGTTTTAATTAATTTCAGAATATAATGTTACAGTCTACAAACATCTGACTTTTAATAAAGACATGTATTCTTCACAGAAAAGATTTGATTGATGACTTGTATTCCTAATATAAAAATGCTGCAAATGATGAGGTCAAAATGAAAAGTATCTGGGATTTAACATACACAATGAAGATCATATGGATGAAGCCTATTGTCTAACACTTCAGGAATAATCATCAGATCTAAAGAAAAGAAGAACAGCAGAATATAGAGAAATGAAAAAGCAGATATAGGTAAGAAAGGTAGTGACTGAGACCACGAGGAGCAAGAAAAGGAGAGAGGCTGCTTTAGAAGGGATAGCTGGCATGCAGACAACTAGAGTCCGTCAAATGAAAGAAGAACTACCAATCAGAGAGAACTACTACTCATTTAGTGTGTACACAGTTCTTAAGCCCCACCCTCCCTCGTTGACTTGTGAAACATTGTGCCAGGTTTGGATTCTCAGTTCAATTCAGAAAATAAAAGTCATCAACAACAGTTATCCATGGTGTTTCCGGCAAAACAATCCTCAATCAAGCAAGGCAGATCATCACCAATGTGTACATGCATTTCAAGACGTCAGCAGGTAAAGAAAAGAAAAGAAAACTCTAGAAAGATACCGCTGATGCAACAGGCATAGGGACTTCGACTGTCTGACGCATTGTTTCCAAGGCGGAAAGCGGAGGTGGGTTTGCTTTCAACACTCCCGGTAAGAACAGACCCTGAATTTAAAAATTATTAGAGTGGACAGTTTTGATCTGGGAGTTATGAAGAGATTAATCCTTAATAAGAGATAAGAGACAGTTTTATCAAGAAAGAGCTGCCTACTCTTTGATCCATGCGTTCTCTGTTTGAAATCAAGAAATGTCATAAGCATTATAACTTTCATTCAAAATAATAAGTTCTTTTTATAAATGTACTTCAATACAATAACTAGTAAAACATTCTAAGTAACAGATTAACAATTTCATTTAATATACAGAATCAGAAATGAAAAAAAAAAGTGAATAAAGGAATTTGAAAAATAAAACAGAAGTGCGATGAGGAGGGAAACTATAGTTGAAGAAATTAGACACATGCAATCGATAAGCAGAAGAACAATTTTGCCCGCCTTTTTCCTATGAAAATAGGTGTGGCCCATTTTTCTTTAGTTGGACAGACTTTAGTCAGGGACGAGCAATCATTCTGAGTATGGTGTAGAGACACATGCCTTCATTCGGATTGATTGTAGAAGATCCAACTTTGAGAATTTTGGTATATAGTACTAATATAAAAAAAATATTCATATCAATATCATTTACTCTGAAATTTAGGAAAACTTAAGATACTGATTAATCTGAAATCCAAAGGTTAGGCAATATTTTAATCATAATTCACTTTCATAAGTGAGCTGTGATGATCCTAGCTATGTATGATGAAATTGTAAGCAGCAGAAATAGATTCCTAAATTCTGTTGCTAATGGATCAAGGGTATGAAATACTAATTTAACTTATTCAATGAAACATTTTTATGAAAATGAAGGAAAATAAAATGGGATTCAATTAAGATAACTAAAATATTACATCTAAGCCTATAGCAATGAGTCAGATCATCGTATTAAATAGTGATCTATTTAATAATCTTTCTGCACATCAAGTTGTTATTATTTAGATTTCAATATACTCTTAATCTCTGATTAGTTATTTTATGTTGCTCATAAATAAAACTGATTAAATGAAATCTCATGGATGTCTCTTCACTAATAACTTTTATAAAGTAACTTCTAAAATTCTTGCCATTTCACTATAAATTCCTAATTAGAAAAAAGTTGGAATAAACCATCTTAACAATCTGTCATTCATTTGTCTTTTTTATTTTGTTTGTTCTTGTTTTAATTTAATGCTTATTATTCAAAATATCTATAAATGAAGTTCAAATTACACAGTTTGGCAGAATTAAGTTAACTTTAAATTAATTCACCTCTAGAAGAAGAGTCATAGTAAGGTTTAAAGTAATTCATTCAACTATATTTGTTCATTTGATAATGTAGTAACAGAAATAAAAAGAAACTATAAACAAAAATTTATGTTATTATAAGAAATATGCAACACAGAAAATAACAACAATGAAGCTGCCAATGAGCATATTACAATAGGCATTAAAATAAAAATGCACGGATTGGACTTCAGAGGCCAGATGAAGTTGAGTTTCAAAATAATGAGAAATATACATACTCCAAAGAAATGTACCCTGCAGATCAATTTTAATTGGCTATTTGAATCTGCAGATTCAATAGACTCTGGGAGCAACTATTTCATTTGCAGTAATCAATAGCACTTACAACATTATTCATGAAGTTGCAAATACCTACTATCAATGTAAAATTTTGATTATCTTAATTTTTCAAGCAGTGTAATTTAACTACTTGATAATTGAGAGGAATTAAGATTTATAAACTGAAAAAGAAGACAAGAATTATGATAATAAAATATTTTTAACAGTAAGCATAATAAAAGATAAATTTAATAGAAATTACCATCTTTTACAAATGCTAGGTGCATTTTAATTTGCCCTCCAGTTTTTCCAGGTAAAAATGGAGTCCCTTGAAGATCCTTAAGAGCCTTCTCTGCTTCCAAGTCATTTTGAAATGTAATAAAGGAGTAAGGCTTGTTTGGAATCATCACTAGGTTTTCAATTTTTCCATAATTTTTAAAGATTTCTCTTAAATTTTCTTGATTTGCTCCAGTTATTAAACCAACGTTACTAATGATAATATGCTGAAATGAAATTCATAGTTTGTAAAAATTGCTAGATTTATTTGCAAAATATTCATTACAGACAGTAAAATTAAATATACCAAGCTAACACAAGTTCTTCAGCCCAACATCACATTGCGTTCCTAGAAATGATCTTATTAGTGAAAGTGAATTAATTGAGGAACAATTTTATCACTGAAATTATATTAATGCTAATATATATTAATGCTAATGCTATTAATTAATGTTATATTAATGCTAATTATAACAAAGAAAGTTTTAACTGTTCAGTGAAAGGTCTTGGAGGTGCAAAAATAAGGTCTATCTAGGATACAAAAATGACAGTGATCAAACAAAAGAGACGACATAAAACCAATAATGAGTTACTTAATTTTACACAAGTCTAAAGAGAGATTTCATAGAAGAGTACAAGTTGTTAAGAGTAATGTCTAATTAAACTCTGATATGCATGACTTAAAATGGATTGAAGGCTAGAAATACTTAATGTTCTGCTATCAAAACAATACTTTTAATAATCAGAATACCTTGAGAAATATAATGCACATAGGACAAAAAAAGGAAAAAGGAAGAACAATACATTCAGGAACAAAAACATATACCGTATATGCTCCAATAAACGCCGAGGCTCTTATTGTCGCTGGTCTCTAATAAGCGCCGGGCTGCAGAGGGGACACAGCCAAATAGTAGCCGGGTCTTTGATATTTGCCTACCGGTACTAGTTTAAGTGTCCGTATGTCGTGCATACTACCTTATGGTACATTGCCTTACAAAATGCCGCCGAAACGGTCATTTGACATTGCCTTTAAGATTCGCGCGGTGGAATATGCGAAAGAAAAGAAACTTCCATCATTGCGGATTCGGACGACGAATAGCAGCGAAAGGTACAGAAAGACATTGCCATTTATCTTTAACAGTCTTATGTAGCATGTGAAATTCAAATAAAGTAGCTGTTTGTAATATTAGCTGGTATTTACATGTAAAAATAATACGTTCTGAAGGATTTTGTTAATAATGGCGGCCTCTAATAGCAGCCAGTAACCGAGGCTAGTTTTGCAAATAAACGCCAGGGGCCTCTATTGGAGCATATACGGTATATATATTTGACTTCAAATGGAAGCAATCAGATAAGTGAAGATTTCTGACGGTTTTAAATTGAAGCAAATGCAGAAACGACAGGGTGGCGTACATAAAACCAGCCCCAATAAGCATTTCTTTTGTATTGTATTATTACTTTGGGTCTAGTTTTTGTGCACCACCCTGTAAAATAACTGGAATTTTAAAGTGTATAATTGTATCAAGACTCAGTGATTTAGCAAATGGAAAAACTAGGATGGGGAAAATTTGTGATTGGTATGGATAAGAAAAACAAACAAAACAAAATATGATGAAGTATTTTTTTTGTGTCAGATAACAAACAACCAATTTCATGACAAAAGAGGCTATGCTAATGCCAAACAGAAGTATAAAATAATAATAATAATAACAACCACAGATCCTCTGCACCATCAACAAGAACATGCAGAAAACTCACCCAGACAAGATCAGTAGAAACACCGATTTAGCACAAGCTCCAGAAGCAGTGGAGGCAGGACTGAGTATGTGTTGTACCCATCGTCCTGTCTGCCACTGGTCTGGTGCCTCAAACATTGCACACAGTCTCAGCACACTAGGACTTCACAAAAACACTTATCACAAACTCCAGAAGGCTGTGATACTCAACCAACACACATAGTTAGGAAATTTATGGATACAACCACACATCCCTAATCATTCTTGAACACTTTTTACACTTGGCAATATGTGCTTTGGTCCTTGACACGCCATGTTGTCTTTGCTGGGGAAACCAAGGTTTGAATCTTTTACATTATATGTAATTATTATAATCAATGTTGACTGTAGAAAAGAATAATTTCTGAACAACTGAATATTCACAAAATAAAAGCTAATCAAACTGGGATTGAAGTGTGAGACAGCTGGGAAAAGTGTGTTGATTATACCTTAGACAGTTTCCTTTGGTATCAGGAAGACTTGAGTGGTCACATATCAGAGGAAGGAACAAACATAATTCACAATAAATAAAAAAAGATGGCAAATGATAATTGTGAAATTACTTGGTTATTTCCAATAATCCAATAGTAACTCTAGGTATGGCTCGATGGCTATCCAATAGTGACTACTGCACTTAACAGGGATAATCAGAAAGAAACTGTTAAAGAAGAAGAATTGTAGAAAAGTAGAAGCAAATCGAAATCTTCCAGTGAAAAATCCATAACAAACATTAAGTTTCTCACAGCAATCTACAGTAAAGCAAAAAATAAAAATATTTATCAAGTTGAAAAGAAGCTTATAGACTATCTACAAGAATTTTTAGTATTAAAAATATAAAATAAAAGATTAAAATCACACAAACACTATTTTTGTATAAGAAAAATAAAAGGGTGAAATTAGTTGGACATACGGTACAACTTAACTTTCAAGGAACTGTGTAGTAACTTCCAGAATGGATACAAAATCAAAAGTGAAACTTCAAGAAGACTGGCATTAGAAAAAAATGCAATTACTGAATGAGCTGAGACGTAGCCTCCAAAAAGATAAATGAAGTTGAAATTAAAATTTACTAAAAGTGCCACTAATAAGGAAAAAGTAACACAAGGTCTGAAATGATCAAATTTCAATGAAAACCTTCAACTCTATAACATTCATCAAAACATTTCTTCAACAATTTACGAAAGATTAAATCCTAATAGGTACTATCAAAAGCCTTGACAGTAAGTACAAACAAAAAGACAATTATAGTAGTCATCAAAATTTCTTTAAAGAATCAAGGAACACTAACAACCTCCTGTATAATACTCATTTAAGGATATAATCAAATTGCCATTTAGTTTAACGTATCCAAAGTTTCAAAGAACAATAAAATTATACAAATGTTAAATTAATAGTATATAAAATACTAAAATTAAAACTTTTCATTGCAAGAGAGCACATTATAATCATTACAACAAAAACAACCTGCTCACAAATATAGACAGAAAGTGAGAATAAATGAAACGCACTTATTTACAAACATATATAACAAAGAGAAGAGTATAAGAACAAGAAAAAAGAAGCAAGCAAAGTTGTTGCAGAGGAGAGGAAGAAGTGGATGGTTAAGTGGACTGATATGATGGAGGAGGATAGCAGAGGAAATAGAAAAGTACTTTACGGGATGGTTAAAAGTAAAAGAAGAGGTTTGAGGGAGGATGGGGTAATGGTGGATAAAAACGGAAAGGAGGTACACAACAGGGAGACACTTAAGACAGTGCGGAAAGAGTACTTTGAGGATTTGCTGAATCCCAAGAGTCAAGGAGAGGAAGACAATGTATCGGAAGATGGAGATGACTACACGGGAATAGAAAAGGGCCTGACATGGAGAGAAATAGAAATGGCTATAAATAGAATGAAAGGAGGAAGGGCACCAGGGGTGGACGAAGTGAGTATTGATATGGTAAAGGCTGCCGGGGAGATTGGGATACAGTGGTTGTATAGGGTGATGAGAGTGGTGTGGAATGATAAAAAGACCCCTGAGGATTGGAAAAAAGGACTAATTGTCCCAATTTTCAAGAAAGGGAGCAGAAAGGAGTGCAGGAATTATAGGGGAATCACACTAATATCACACTGTGCCAAGATTTATGAAAAGATTTTGGAAAGTAGAATCCGAGCAAAAGTTGAGAAGGATTTGAGAGAAGAGCAGTATGGTTTCAGACCTGAGAGATCTACAGTGGATCTCATTTTTGCAGTGAGACAACTCCAAGAACATCACTATGAATTTGGGGAGGATATTTGGATGGCCTTTCTAGACATAGAAAAGGCGTATGATAGTGTGTGTAGGAAAAAGGTGTGGGAAGTAATGGAGAGTATGGGGGTGGATAAAGGGACTGTTAGTAGAGTGAAGGAGATGTATTGTGGAAGTGTGAGTTGTGTGAAAGTGGGAGGGGAAAGAACTGACTGGTTCAAACAAAAGAGTGGTCTGAAACAGGGTAGTGCACTGTCACCCCTGCTCTTTATCGTGGTCATGAATGAAATTTTGACGCGGATGGCGGAAAGAGTTGGGGAGGATAAGATGAAGGCAATGGTGTTTGCAGATGATCTGATGGTCTGGGGAAACAAGGAGGAGGAGATTCAGGAGCAACTGGAGGCTTGGGAGGAAACGGTGGGAGAATATGGAATGAGATTCAACACGGGTAAATGTGAGATTCTGTTGACGACCAGGAAAAGAAATAGACCGGTGAGTGGGATTACTCTTGGAGGAGGACTGCTGAAGAGGGTGGAAAGTTTCAAGTACTTGGGAAGTGTGGTGGAGGAGAATGGAAGAAATGACAGAGAGATCACAGAACGTGGCAGACAGGCAGAAGCTTTCCTAAGATGCGTCAGGAGTTTGGTGTGGAGTAAGGATGTCCCGCAAAAAAGTAAAGAAGTGTTGTACCGATGCTATTATGTCCCTATACTGACATATGCATCGGAAACTTGGGTAATGAAGAAAAGAGAGGTTAGCAGATTGACGGCTTGTGAGATGAAATTCCTGCGGGGTAGGTTAGGAGTTACTAGAAGAGATAGGGTGAGGAACGAAAGGATTAGGGAGATAGTGAAAGAGGAGCCCCTGCAGGAAAGGATTGAGGCATCGAGATTGAGGTGGTATGGGCACTTAAAGAGAATGGAGGAGAAGAGGATTCCCAGGAGGATGCATGAGATGAGAATACAGAAGAATAGACCAAGGGGAAGACCAAGAGATAAATGGATTAGAGGAGTGGAGGAATGTGTCCGAAAGAGGGGGGAGGACTGGAACAGGGTGACAGCGGAAAGATGGTGGGAGATAAGAACTAGGTGGAGAGGCTTATGTTCCCAACAGACCCAGCCTGAGGTTGGAAGCTGTAATGGATGAGAGAGAGAGATATAACAAAGAATTGACAACGATGGCAATAAACCGACAGTTTTGGAATATTCTGCATATTCCTTCATCAGGGACGGCACAAACATACAAGACATTAAAGCGACATTTAAGATGACACGAGATGGGAAGGCATGGTGAAAGTGAAGGAAAGGAGAGGATTAAGCAAGTTTAGTAATAGAGATGGGCATTATACCCGCCAGTGATGGGATTATAAGCTTTAAGCTAGATTATACGGAAGGATTCAGCTAGGAGACGGTGGGATAGTTTATTGTGGTGGGAGAGGGGTTTAGCAGCAGAGAAGTTGGGGAAGTGTCCAATCTCTTTAAAGTGTATAACGGTGGGCGAACGTGTGGGATCTATGTTATTGAAGCCTTCATTGCCATTTCTTTGTTATACATGTTTGTAATTAAGTGCGTTTCATTTATTCTCACTTTCTCTTTATTTTAATACACAGACGTTAAGCTTCCTTGTTCACAGATATAGATTTCAAATATCACAAAAAAGGAAGCTTAATGGATGCCCGCCAATGTAAAGTATAATCCCTCTAATGTGTAACATATATAACAGAGGAGTTAAGATCAACAGATGATTTGAAATAAAGGAGTCAATGAAATTTTACTATGTGACCTCCTTGCCAGTCTGCAATTAGTGATTCGTGCACAAATCTGAATCCAGGAATCTTCAAATCTGGAATAAGATATGGATGCATTTTATAATGTTCACCCGCCGATTTGAATGGCAGGAATAAAGTCTTCCTCTAATGGAATGATTGATTTTAGAATAGTATCTAAAGATCTATCTTGTAAGAACACTAAGAACTTGATAATGACAAGTAGGATTGATATTTTCAGAATTTCAGTAATAATTGAAGGTGTCAGAGATATAGTCATAAGCCACTCTAACTTAGTTCTGAGTTATTAGCAATTTAAAATTTTGACAAAAATCTGTAAATCTGCAATTCAAACTGGAAAAATTCTTTTTATATTAAATGATACTTCAATATGTAATGAAACATATTGTAGTATATGGAATGTTATTTTTGTCACTATATGTTGTTTTTCTATTTTTTGAATTGTCACTTAAATGGCACAGTTAAAAATCCTTCAATCTATCACATACTGCCATCTATTATGAAAACTCCAAATTTCTTTCTATGGTTTAGAGAATGTAGTGACATAAGAATCTCAAAAATGGCGAAATGGTGGCTTATGACTATATCTCTCCGAGCCCTTCAATTAGAAATGTAAAAAAACTGTAGGAACATGGTATAGAACTTCCTGGCTTGTTCCAGAAAATTACAGATGCCAACAACTTGTCAAAATTATGTAAAGTTTCAAAACAGTGACTTCTGGATATAATATTGGATTTTTTGTTTTTGTTTATAATAATGTTACAGATCTTACAAGATATTCTAAAGAATTCTGTAGAAAAATATCCAGATAACTGTAAATAGTGGACACGGTAGCCGAGTGGTAAGGGCACTTGGCTGCGGGTTGGAGATGGCGGGTTCGATTCCCGGCCTTGGCAGACGGCGGGAATTTTTCCACACTCCATTCTCCTCCAAACGGGTCCTAGGGCCTACCAACTCTCTGTAGAATGGGTACTGCGTTTCTTTCCCAGGAGTTAAAGGCGGGCGGCGGTCAGGCTGACCTCCCAACCTCAACTTCGTCCCCTTGTTCAAATGTGCTGGGAGCATTACTTCCAGCAGCCCCAAAGGCCTATAAATGGGAATCTTTAACTAATAATAGATATGAATCATTCAATATTCTAGAGAAAAATCAAACTGATCCTCATCCTATATATAGGAAGCTTGATTTGAAAAACAGACAGTGAAATCTTTATTAACAGTGTTGACTGCTTCAAAATATCACTTTATTAACTTTTCTAAGGGGTTCAAATGCTCAGAGTAAATATTTTAACTGACAATGCTCAGAATCGAATCACATTGAAGATATTTACTAGGATTCAAAGTCCCTCTTTATTTTAATTTTTAAATTTATTAATGTGCACTTTAAAAAGACAAGGATTACAATAAAAATAAAAGTTAATTTTTTTCAATACATTTTTAGGCATTTCAATGGAACTTTCCAGCTTGCTAGCTCTCCTCAGCAAGTTATCTGGTCATCAGTGACTTAGAAGCATGAAATGCTCCATACTGAGAATTTTGTCAAAATTTCAACATTGAAGAAGAAAGCTGTAAGTAACTGAAATTTAACACCATCTATCCAAAATGTTACACCTCCCTGGCCAATTTTTAAGTTCCCAGATGAAGAAAAACCATTAGATTGTTCTTTCTACTTAAAACTTCAATGATTTATTTTTAAGGATATAAATTCAGGCTGAATTCCAAATGTCCATTCAATATTAATGGTAGTAATAAAAAATAAGATTAATAAATGTGTATTGTAAACTTAACATAAGATGAAACTATAATAACTTATAGCTATTTAAGAAATGCAATATTTCAAGCAAAAAAATAAAATAAAAATAACTTTTCTTATTTTATCAGTTAAAATATAAGGTAACTCAAATAAAAAATTTTTAGTAAAAAGTTTCACTAATCCTTAACAAAGCTTATTAGAATAAAATACAAAGATGTCTACATGTTATTGTGAAATCCACCAAATAACACAATAAGCGTTATTGTTTCTTTTAATTATTTGTGTAGGTAATTTAGGTTGTCATACTTAAATTTCAACGTAAGTGGCTTTGCTGTAAATTCCTATGATTTTTTTTTCCTAAATGCTTTTGATGAATTTATCAGCTATATTTAAAATCAGACGTGTTTACAACAAATCTCTACACTAATAATTCAAGTCATTCACATAGTTATCTAACAACCTTATAAATTCGTTCATTTCAGTTTACTGTATTTTAATTCACAATTGTTAAAGTAAAAGCATTTATTAGCAATCACTAAAACCATAAAAAGGAGAGTAAATTTGTTTGTGGGGAAAAAAAAAAAAGCTTAGATTAGTATTCCTTAAGTGAATGAAATTGAAAGATGTACCGAAGTTGGCTTTGCAATCAATTCTATTCCATCGTTCAATAAAGCTTGTCTCGATTTTATCTGCTTTCTTTGGCTCTTTTTTTCAGATTTTGATAATTTCATTGTACAGAAATTTTCTCTAGAAATCTGAAAAGCGTTTCTACACAGAAATTTGGCTTGCTGCAGCCCACTCAGACCAGCAACTTTCGTTAGTGGGGGTTTCGATAAATACCGGAAGTGTCGGCCCGCAAGGCTACTTTAAAAAGATTTTCAAAATTCCTTTTGAATTTATCATATTAAATTAAAATTAAAAATAAAGAATAATATTTATTGAAAAAAGATATGTAGTGATTAATATTTTTATTTAAATATGATATGAGTTTTAACGATGTTTTCCGCTGTCATTTGATTACTACTTCCGTTTAAGCATGTTGTTACTATTTCTACTTTTATGATTTCAATGGTCAAACATGGCGTCGATTTGTGTGACAACAGATAGTTGTAAAAATTGGGAAAAAACTGGAAAAAGTGATTTGTAAGTATTGCTTAGTAATTTTAATGAACCTTTAACGTATAACAATCGAAATCGAACAAATTTGGAATTTGTGTTTTCGTAAAATTCTCGAATACAGGAATAACATTGGAAGGTAGTGGATGTTCCTTTAAACATCCGTGATTTTTCTCGTTGCTACGAATACCAGTTTAAAGCGATCTCTGCTAATATCATCAGCCTCATTTCATTTTTTTATATAGATTTTGCATATAAAATCGTGTGTTGATAAAGGCGATTCGTTGGACTATTTGCAAACTGGTTGCAGCATATGAGATCCGAATAAATAAGACTTAACGATATTAAGTCAAAATTAATTAAGAAAATCGTAACATAACTTTTGAAGATGTGATCGTTATTTATGTAACATCGGAATCAGCCCGATCCCTTCATAATTCTCTCCTTAACTTCACTAATGTTCTCTATTTTATGGACCATTATTTTTTTTTGTGTGTGAAAGTACTTTGAGAGATTTAAACTTGCCTCAGTATTATATTTCACTTAAGCACTAAACTACTGGAAAATAAAAAATATAATGATTTAAATAACAATTGGCAGTAATCGATTATTTTGTCTAATGCTGTATCTGGTATATATAGCATTACATAAGACAAAAACAACTTCGGAGATTTTTTTTGTTTCCAAATTCTTTGAAAATGTTAACATTTCCTACTAGTTTCAAAATTGTACGTTTAGTTGAATAGGCATAATTTAAGTTAATAATTGACATTGTCCATTGTATGAAGTGTATGATAATTCTTGCAAGCAAAATCACCTTTCTGAGAGATGCTGTATACATTTATGTAGCTATGTTTGAATAAAGCATATTTTTGGATGAATTCGGCATGTCAAAGTTAGAAATACAACGGTTGTATTGGGACTTTTATATGAAGTTTTAAAGGATAGTTTTACACAATTTAAAAATTTTAAATCCATCCTATGTAGAGCAAATATATAGCTTTGCTGTCATAACTTTTGCTTCAAAATAGTCTACAGATATTGGTAAATGAAGCTTTGGATTGAAATAATATCTATCTAATTAAAGACTGTTAATAAAGTTGTAAGGGCTTTTGTTTACTTACTGTCATTTATTATCGCTTAAGGATAATTTAGAAAGAAGTCCTGTTGCTGAATGCCTTTGATACACTCAAAATTAAGAAAAGCACTACTAAAATATGCTTTGCAGTGGTAATGAATGTTGTTACTGATTATAAATTGAGCAGTCTCAATCAGATAATTTGTATTTTCTAAAATGCCAATTGATATTAAAGTTTTAAGCATAGTGTCTCAATCTTAATTCTTTGTAACGTAACATCACTAGGTTCTATTGGGAAAAATAGTAATGATGTCAGACTTTGTTAGAAATGAAAATTTCTTTTTGATATCTGTATGAATCATAATGCATATCAGTAATAAGTATTTTTTTTCCTAAGTTGTATCCTGGAAGACTGTTCAGTTAAACTTGCCATGACATCAAGTTTATTTTTTTTATAACTGTCCACATTTGCCATATTCAGCTTAAGTCAACCGTAATATTAAGGACTTTCAAGAGAATTGTGTATTTCTTTTGTTTGCTTTTTATAATAGAAAAGTTTATCCAGTCTTTCCTTCTAGTCCTGATAAGTGATTTGTTTTTTGCCTTTGCATATCTTTTCTGAAGGTTTTTTTTTTTTTATTATTATTCTATGTGTCTAGCATTGTTTTAATCTTAAACTGATCCTAGACAACCCCTGCCTTGATTATGGAATTATTTGAAATGGAAAAAAAAAAAGAAAAAGAAAAGGGCAAGCACCAGTTGGGAATGGGATATTAACTATATCTGTCATCACATATATTACTATGTCCCCCTCTTTGTCATCAACCATCTGCCATGGATAAAATCAAACTGTTATTTAAGAGACTTTGAAACATGTCCTAAGCCAAGACTCAATTATGCCTTATATCCAGGCCTGGAATCAGAAGAAAAATCCTTTTTTTTTTTACTCTTACTCCAATTCCATAATCATAGTAAAATAAGATTCTGATTCTGCAAGAAAACTACTGATTTCAGGACTGGCTCTGATTCCCTTGCAGTGATAAGTAGTCAAAAAATTGTTTTTGCCTCTTGACTGTGACTCTACAACCCTATTTAAATCTTTCTCAGAAACTTGTCTCTTTCTAAGTCATCAGTTTGATTCAGCTTTCCCATGAATATACTGAATAAATTTTCTCTGAAATATAAATTGCAACATTACTTTCATAAGAAAAACCTTGGCCATAAGACATTCAATTGCGAGTGACTGCATCACCTGACAACCCTTGCCCAGGACTGAAGACAATGGTGTCGAATTTCCATGGAAGTCGCCTATACCCACGATGGGTGATGAGGCATCAAGTCAAGTCAAGCCAAGAAAACCACTATTTACCAGTTAACCATATCTGTTAACCATACCATCCATGACCATATCACTTTCCACTTGTCAATTTTAATGATATTTGATAACTGCTATTAGTTACTAGATTCTGCCCAATAGAGAGGTGTAGTTTATTAATATCTGTAACCATATTATGCTGAAGGTACTAGTTTTCAGTTAGGACTTATGTTCTATGTTGAATTATATGGAATGAATCTTTAGCCATTGCTACTGGAAAAAGGAAGAAATCCAGCATCTCTGAGCTTTTTTTTTTTTATCTGGTTGGATATCCCTGAAATTATCATTTATATTTTTCCATTCAATTCCTATGTAGTTATAGAATGGAAAGATCTTGCAGACTGCATCTACTTATTTGAGAACTATCTGCTCAAGTAGTGCTGCATTAATAATATTTGTAAGATTATTTCTCAATTAGAAATAAAACACACTATACAAAATTGCAAAGTCCAAAAAAGATTTGCTATTGTGGATCTTATGGCTTCTTTACGCATGCTTGAAAATCTGCCATTGGCTAGTTGCAGCTCTGCAAAACAGGCATCACTTTACACAAATAAATAAGCTTCCAATGGCAAGTCTCATTTTGCTATCATTGTTATCATAATTAAAAATAGCAGTAGGCTAAGAAACGAAGAGGTTGGATTTACAGCTTCATTTCTATAATTAATTCTCAACTCATCCTGCTGCAAAGATAAAGAAAAAGGAAAAACAAAAAATTCCCAGGAAGCCATGGATGGAAACCACAAACAAAGGACAAACTGATTTCAGTGTGAAATGAACACTGTTGTAATTTTACAGATAAATTTTTCTTGCTGCTGGGGATACTGGTGTCGAGTATGTTTCTAAACTTGCTTCAAATTAGAGCAAAGTGGAAGGGTTTTTGAGGAACTTGCTGGTTTGAGGCAAATTTTTAAGCTGTGTAAAGCTCCATTAGGCTTCAATATGTGCTTGTCTTCTCTCTGTTCATACTTGTTAGTAGTTGGGCTTAATACTGTGATAGCTAGGTTATTATATGTGAAAAAAATGTAATCATCTACCTTTAACGTTTTGTTTTTGAACTTTAACAGTGCTAATTATTGAACAGTAGGCATACAACCTTAGAATGATTGCGTGTAATTATTTTTTTCACACACAAGCACTTCTTCTTATTAAATGCTGATATTGAATTGTCTTTTCAAACACAGTTTTTTGTTTTAATTTGTCCTATTGTGTTTCTCAGCCAGTCCTTATTTGACTGAGAAATAAGTAATGGAAAATTAATTGATAAACAATAAATGAAGAAGTAGGGCCATTATACATCTACAATCATACGGTTATATTCAGTTTCATAGTATTCAAGTCGTGAAAAAGTTCGTGCATGTTTCATTTTCAGAACATTGAAAAATTTCCAATTCCAAAATGCCCTTTTTATAGGGCTCATTACAGAATAACTAGGGCCAATAAGCTGTGAAATTGTAAAGATTTGCAATGGTAATACAGCCAACTTGCAGGAATAAGGAATTCCTTTCATCATTACTGTTTTTCCTGCCTTGTTAAAGATTGACTGTTTTTTTAATCTGATAATTGCACATCTTTTCTAACCCTTTTTCTACTTTTCTAAGTTATTACAGGATAAATATTAACACCTATACCTAATAGACAGATCTGTATTTTATTTATTTAGTTTTTTTTTTTTTTTTTTGTATAATAAAAAATAAAAACAAATACTACTTAAGTAATGTTTTATTTCAGGGATGTCTGATTATGATAACTGAACGAAGCAGTCTGTAGAAGTTGATTGTTAAATGTGCAACTTAAGTTTTATTTTGTTGTTTCTATTGAAGATCTCTGAATTGTCTGCATTATGACGTATATCATACGACAGGGTAAACCTATAGAGATGCATTGTAATTTATTATTAACCAGTTTTTTTTTTTTTTTTTTTTTTAACTACTGCTTTGAATAGTTTGGTTCTGAAGGAGGAGTGGGATATGATACTGTATAGATCTTTGTTTAAGTGATTTTTCCCACACTGGGGTGAGATTTGCTGGATATTTTTGTCCAGTGCCTCGGGCATTCTTCAGGAGATGTATATTAATTACATTAAGGTTGGGGCAAATTTATTAACTTCCGTTGTTAGATTTCCACCAACCTGAATGTAATTAATATACATCTCCTGAAGAAGCCTCGAGGCACAGGACCAAAAATATCGAGCAAATCTCACCCCAATGAGAAAATCCCACAAACAAGGATCTATACAGTACTGCTTTGAAGTTCGAATTTATCACTAAATTCCCTCAGTTCTGTCTCTGAATGCCTATTAGCTGAATATTTTAAGAAGTTTCAGCAACCCTCTTGATTCAGTATCAAATGCAGTTATTCTTGAAGAATTTGAGTATTAACAAGTTCTCTATGTGGCTACAATTTCAAAGTTTATTCATCAACTTTTTCTGATATTTCATGTTCATCTGGTACTCTTGGCATTTCCTGAACCAACAGTATTATCATCTGACCTACTGTGACCAACAAGCATGTCTCTATTCAATGAAGATGTGGTGGACTTCATCAGAAATTCATCAATATTGGAATAATGAAGTGGCAATTTCGACATTAAATTTCTTTACAGTCACCAAACTGTGAAATTCTATGATTTTAGGATTCTTTATTTTCATCATTTCTTGCTTCCACAACAGTCTTTGGCAGACTTTCCATTGTGGATTAATATACAGGGTAATTCATAAAGATAAGACTTAACTGATAATTCACTTGATATTCCTAGCACCATCTTTGTTCTTTAGCAAGCTGAACCTTTTCCTCTATTTTCCTCAGAACCAAGGGAAAGCTGAATTTTAAAATCATTTCTTGATTTTTTGTGAACCATCATCACTTTACTTTTGGCAGAGTTAAATTTTAACTTGAACAAGTTGCACCAATTCAAAGCATAATTAAGGATTTCCTGTGCTTTAAAACATGCAGTAGGAAGATCCTTATGTTGAATAACTAAAAGCAAATCGTCAGCGAAGGCAATTTTCGAACAACTTACTTACTTACTTAACGCCTCATCACCCATCGTGGGTATAGGCGACTTTCATGGAAATCCGACGCCATTGTCTTCGGTCACGGGCAAAGGTTGTCAGGTGATGTAGCCACTCGCTATTGAAAGTCTTACGGCTAAGGTTGAACGGGCGTAAGATTAAATTTTCGGCCTTCCGCTTGAAGTGACGTATAGTTGTTAGACGAACACTTCCTTTTGGCCGCTTCCAGCCCGGACCCGGCTCTGCAAGCAGGGAGATTTTTGCGATACGACCTGCTGGCATTCTCAACGTATGGCCCAGCCAATGCCATTGTCTGAGTTCGACAATGGTAGATAGATTTTCTTTGAAATCACATCTACGGCGAATTTCCGCAATAGTGATTTTTTCAGTGTACTTGATTTTGGTAAGACGACGCAAACAACAATTATGGAAAAGGTCCAGATTTTGTTGGTGAGTGACCTTCATGGGCCAGGTTTCACAACCGTACAATAACGTTGGTAGGATAATGGCCTTGTAAATGCGGACTTTAGTGTTCAGGCGAATGTCTTTCCTAGCCCAAAATTTCTTGAGCGAGCACCAGGCAATAGTTGCCTTTTGGATTCTAGCACTTATTTCTGAAGACACATTCCCATTGCCCGTAATGTTGCTGCCAAGGTAGGTGAAGTGGTCAACAGTTTCAATTGGCTCATTTTGAATGTGGATGGTTTGGCCGTCAACTTGGTTGCAGCACATCAAAAGCTTGGATTTTTTGCTACTAAGGACTTAAGCCCAGACTAGCAGCTTCCTTTGCGACTCTATCCACCATACCTTGCAGTGAAACCAATGAATCTGCGATCAGGGCAATGTCATCGGCGAAAGTAAGGTCAGTCAGAAGAAAGTTTTTAGGGTAGATAATGATGCCTCCCGGATGGTTATCAAGCGCTTTCGACAAAATGGCATCAATTCCGATGTTGAATAAGGTTGGTGACAGAATACCACCCTGCCTGACTCCGGAGTTCACAATAAAAGTGTCACTTTCTTCATTATAAGCTTTTACTTTGCAGAAAGTATGACGATAGAGAGCCGTTATGATGCCACATAGCTTGTTAGGGATTCCGTCCTGATGCAGCAGCTTCCACAGACTTTCCCTATGAATGCTATCAAAGGCAGCAGCAAAGTCAAGAAAGGCAATGAAGGTAGGTTGCCTGAACTCGTGACGCAGTTCAAGTAGATGCCTTAGAGCACTAATATGGTCAGTACACCCCCTGCCTGGCCTAAAACCCGCCTGGTTCTCACGGGTTCGAGGATGGCGTCCATCTTTAATGCGATTCAGTATTATGGCCTCAAGAATCTTATACGCCAAGTTAATCAGTGAAATTCCTCGGTAGTTCTTGCATGCTGTTTTAGCACCTTTTTTATATAAGGGGAGAAGTAAGGTAGTTTTCCAATCGCTTGGAATTTGTTCTTTCTCCCAAATTAGACCAAAAACACGTTCTAAAGCATTGATCACATGAACACCACCAGCCCTAAAAATTTTAGCGCTGAGACAGTCATCACCAGGGGCCTTGCAATTTTTCAGTTTTTGGATGACCGTCGCAATTTCAGACTTGGATGGTGGCAGATCGCTGATGTCATAAGGCTGATGAATAGGAGCATTAGCATTTCCTGTGACGGGAGCAGCAGGTTGAGGACGGTTTAACAGCTCTTCAAAATACTCACGCCACCTAGCCAGTCTAGCTTCACCATCCGTAATCATGTGGCCGTTTTTATTGGTGATACACTGGCTGACAGGGGATGAACAATTTCCAGCAGTAACCTTGACCAATCTGAAGAATTTTCTGTAATCACTGTGATGTTGAGCTGTTTCCATTTCCGTGGCTAACCGATTAAAAAAGATCTCTTTATCATGTCTAGCACTTCTTTTAACATCACGGGCAAGTTGAGCAGCCAAGGGATGATTATCACTTGCAAGAGCTAACTTTCTTTGCTGGGAAAGCTGGATAGTGTCAAGTGAGATCCAGTCATTTAACTGGGGTACAAACGGTGGAAGGCATTGGTCAACCGTAACTTGCAATTGTTTTCGAAGGAGCGACCAAGATTCATCGATAGATTGTGGTAAAATGTCTATTTTTTAATGTTTCATTCTCAAAGGTTTTCAAAAAGTGGTCACTTACCTTGGGATCATGGAGGCTGAGAATATTCGGGCGTTTTGGGGCATGTTTACGCATCCTGTTTTGGAATTTAAGACGGAATTTGGCAGCAAGTTGATCGGTAACAACCAAGGCATGATCGGTAACAATACTGAGACTCCAAAAAGACCTGCAGTCAGTAATCGACTTGCTCCATTTCTGCTTGATTAGAATATAATCGATTTGATTTCTCGTTGCCCCATCAGGGCTTACCCATGTTTGAAGATGCCGCTTCTTATGGCAAAAGAACGTATTAGCAAGCATGAACCTATGATGACTAGCTAGTTCAAAGAGACGTTCGCCATTCTGACAAGTGCTTGTATGTGGAGTGAAACCGCCAGTTACTCTACCTTGCCTCCTGTTTCCACCAACTTGGGCATTAAAATCACCCGCTACGACCAGGAAGTCCTTCCTGGGAATTAACGACAGTTCATCCTCTAGCTGATGATAGAATTCTTCAATTGTCGCCAGATCATTAGCATTCGTGGGTGCATAGATCGATAATAAGGATACATTTAAAGGACGGCTTTTGACACGAAGATTGGCTAATCGTGAATTTATCGGTTTCCAGGCTAAGACTGCCCTTGCGGCTTTATGACTGAGAGCAAAGCCGACCCCAGCGAGTCCAGAACCGTTAGATGGGCCGCTGTAGAAAAGTTGTATAGAACTATTCTGGTGTGGGACTAAGATCTTGGTAATTCCATTATTAGGCATTCTCAATTCCGACACACAACAAATATCAATGTCTCTATCGTAAATGCTTTTTGCGAGCAGGGCTTGCTTTCCAGTTTGAAGCAAAGTTTGCACATTTAGGCAGCCGATGTTTTTTAGCCCTGAAAAGATCCATGGAAGCTGTATAGGCTGGATATACCCGAGGGGGCGCCAATCCCAAAGGTCGACAGAGCCCGTTTAGTGGTAACAGGGAGCATCACGAGAAGGCCGGGTTGTCGTTTGATAGTAGAGAGGCTAGCAAAAGCTTGTATATTTCGCATCAACTATCCATACTCCCCAAGTGTTTCGAACAACACTTAAACTGTGATAAATTACAAAGCAAGTCATTCATAATAAGATTCCAGAGAAAAAGTCCAGAAATAGATCCCTATGGACAACCCTTTTCCAAGGAAAATTCTCTGGTAATATTTCCAAGAGTAAAAAGTGCAGAACGTTCAGTCAAAAGATCTTTTAATAAATTAAGTAAATTTTTGGAATATTAGACTTTCTAAGTAAGTGAATAATTCCTGGCCACCAAGCATTATCAAATGCACCTTGAATATCCAAGAAAACCATAATAGTGAAAAAACCCTTCTGTTTACCCTTATTTACAATGTCACACAGACGGACCAGCGCATCCTCAGTAGATTTCTGAGGGGTGAAACCATACTGATCCTCATGCAAGACTTTATTATGCCTCAAATGCCAATTTACTCTATTCATCAAAAGCCTCTCAAGACACTTACCAAGGCAAGGAAGAAGACTAATACATCTAACATTGTTGAGATGCATGTGTCCCGAGTCCGTATTTTTTGGAATGGGAATAATCTTTGCTATTTTCCATAGGTTCGGAAAAATACCCAACTCTAAGCATTTGTTAAAAATCCTGGGCAACAGGGTGGGGCTAACATCATGAAAAACCTTTATCATCTCATTTATGATTTTATCTGGACCCGGCATTTTGTTTGCCTTCAGCCTCTTCACCACATTATCTACTTCAGCTTGTAAAAAGGGAGGATCATCCGTACTGTCATATAAGTTCTCCATCTCAGCACGAATAAGCTTATGAGGCATATCATCATTACTCGCATCATCCTTCGGGAACGATTTTTGAATAATAGCATCTATTGTCTCACCAAAGGAGGAAGTAACATGCCCCGAAGACAACTCAATTCCAGAAATCTCAAATCTTTTTGTGAAATTTGTTTTAATCCCAGACTTAAAGATCTTCTGCCAAACATTCTGCACCGTAATTTCGATAAGAAAGCCTTCCAAGAATTTAATTTACTCTCCTCCAGCTTAAGATTATAGGCTTTTCTAATCTCCAAATATTTATTTTTATAAATATCTCTTAACATTTGATTTTAGCCCTCTGGGATCTCCTCCTAGCTGCATTTAACCGCTTGCGCAAATAAAAGATTTCCTTTTGAAACCCCCTGCTTTTTAATATTATAATACGGAATGGAATTTCTAGCGTCTTTAATGAAAAGACTTTGTAACTCTGCAATCATTAAGTGCAAATCGTAATTTCCCAGAAAAAGTTGAAGAAACTCTCTAATATCATTCTCGCAAAAGTTCCTAAATTTATTCAAATTAGCTCTTCTAATATTAAATAAATCTGCATCACAAAACTCAGTTTTCTTAAATGGAAGAAAGGAAATCTCATAAGTAATCATTCTGTGATCAGACAACGAGTCACTATCAGGAATGGACCAATTTCGTACATTCTGTTGGTATTAAGAAAATAAAATTTCATTCACGCTTTCTCTTCTAAGAACCTGTGGTCTTTTTCTATTACTGTAAAAGCACTTATTTTCGCGAAAATGAAGACATCGGTGTTTTCGCGAGCTGAAAATTTCGCGAATTTTATATGAACAGAACCGAAATCAACCGAAAAAAATAATTCGCGAGGCTTAAATTTTCGCGATTACGACGGGCTCGGGAAATTCGCGAAAATTAAAGCCTCGCGAAAATAAGTGCTTTTACAGTATTTAATGATGTTGGAAACTAACAATATTGCTCCAATCTTTAGCTTCTAATTGGTCTCAATTTTTTTGTTTTAACTGTTCTGTCAACTGAGTGGTTTATGGTCTTCACTGAGTAATTGCTGAAGACCAAAATCGCACTGATGCATGTACACACATATACTAATGTATATAATCCTGTAATTCACTTGCTGATTTGTGATCCTTTTCTGATTGACATGCACTTCGTATCATTGACTTAATGATCAACTTTCACTCATGAAGTGTACAATTGGATTACGCCAGTATGTGAACAAGAAAAGCTTTTTGATAGATTTTTTTTTATTATTATTAAGTTTAAGACCATTTTCACATATGTTGTATAGATGTTCTATAGATTGCAGTGAAGCCTTTCACACTTGGCCACTTAGTCGCTTTTGGCCGTGAGGCCAGAATTCTGGTCGCGACATGATGCGATTTTTCACGCGGCCAGACTGGCCGTATGACCACCGTCATTCTATAGATTTCAATGGAGCCTTTCACACAAGATGCGATTTTCGTTGCAGCCAGAAGGTCATTTCTGTTTATTTCACTTTGAGAAGTGTAGAAAAACATGATTAAAACAAAACTATTTTAGAGAATGAGGCCTTTGACACTGAAAAATTCATATTAGAAGTTTGTGAAAATTTATGAACAAAGAACCTTTTTTTTTTAGAAATGTATTTATAATAGAATTAACAAAAATTTATTTCTATAAAAAAAATGCTCCAAAACAAATTTATTTTGAAAACAACAGCATCCAATGAATCTGCATGATATTTAGAAAGCAAAAATGATTTTTTTAGGAAAAACAGGAAACACGCACAAATAAATAAAGGTAAAAAATAAAAGTTATATTTAAACAGATAAATGTACATGATTAATTTCGGCTACTTCACATAGCCCTTGTCAAATGTGATATATACATAAAAATCACACAATATATACGAAAGTGTTGGATCGTCGTCACAAAAGGAGCCAATCACGGTGATCTTTGCTATGATACCTGGAAAACGTCCCACTGGGCACACTTGTTGTTGGGGATGCCGGTTTACAGGGATTATCCGGCTATCAAGCACAAAGTGGTCAGTTAAAGCGGGCTAGGAGATAGCGGTGAAGGCAGGATTAGTAAGATAGACCAAGATTAACGGGCAATGTGCGGTGATTTTTTGAGGCGGGGAGATGCACTGAAAGACAGCAACTTGGCAAGCGAACAAAATAGAGAAAGAAATAATAAAAATAATAATAAAATAAGGTACTATAAGTTAAAGCAAATATAGACAATATAAAACAAAAGTAAAAACAAAAAGAAGACAAAGCAAGTGTCGAAATAAGGAAGGCCAGGGGCCTAGTTAGGGTTTCAAGACGAAAGTCAACACTATACACAGAATAGGAACAATAAAAATGAGAAATCAAATGTATAAAACCATAATATTAAAAATGACAAATGAAAAACATAGGAGTCGAAAAAGGGAAAGGTCAGGTAACAGTTCAGTCCTGAAGGCGCAATTTACAGCTTTTCACAAGATGTGAGACATTCCAAATGCCACGAACGGCAGTTACCCAGGATAAAAACCAAAACGAAGGCGCAAAGTGAAGAGAGTATAAAAGTAAAAATATAAAAGATATAAAAAAATATAAAAATAAAATATAACAAAAAAAAAAAAAATAGATAAAAACAAAAGATAATAGATACAAATAAAAAATAAGAATAGACAAAAGATAAAAATATAGAAATAATAATAAAAATAATTAAAAATAAAATAACCAATGAACATAAACAATAAACAGACTTGAAACTGAACGTAACAAATAAAAAGACGAATAAAAACAATACAATAAATTAAAATTAAAAATTCACTAAACTTATAAACTAAAAAAAAAAAAAAACTTATAAAACATAATACAATAAATTAAAAATTCACTAAACTTAAAAACTAAAAAAAAAAAAAAAACGACTAGAACAACACAGGTCAACATGAACGCATGGTAAGCATCGTTATGGTTATGGTTGCTTATTGGTGGGTTTTTTTCTTTAGTTGATATGCAGATACAGCTTTGATTGAGACTCCTGCATTGTAGCAGTTAGCGGTCTCCATGATGAGGATTGATTCCATTGTTTTTCGGACGAAGAAATTACTGGCAGCTCCTAAAATGATGGGGTTTTTGAGATCGGGTTTGTGGTTTGTCTGTTTTACATGCAAGTATGTAGAATACGTTTAGTCTTTTCTGCTAATAGCGCTTTTATGTTCGCCGATCCGGGTTCCCAAAGCTCTCATTGGTTTCACCAATGTACATACATGGGTGGCCAATGCACTTTATGCCGTAGATTACATTGCAACGATTTTTCCAATCATGGTTGTTTTCAGCACTTTTTTGTGAGAGGATCTTGCCGATGGAGTTCTTGGGGGAGGAAGTAACCGCAATGTCGTATTTTCTGAGGACTCGGGCAATGTGGTTGAACGTCGGCTGGTTGTAGGGGATGGAGATATATGCGTAAATGTTTTTATTTTGAGTTCCCTGATCATTGTTGTAGATATAATAAAACGTTTCTTTGACGTATCGCTTGATGTACTGGTGTGGGTATCCATTATCAGTGAGCAATTTATGGATGAATTCGATCTCTCTATCCAATGCGTGAGGTG
Organism: Thereuonema tuberculata; assembly: GCA_023159025.1. Lineage (NCBI taxonomy): Eukaryota > Metazoa > Arthropoda > Chilopoda > Scutigeromorpha > Scutigeridae > Thereuonema > Thereuonema tuberculata. Next base: position 149,132,056 of record JAFIDM010000001.1, on the reverse strand, counting down.
TGGAGCATATGTGGAAAGCTCTCCTTACAAAGGTTTTTATTAAGTTACTTTTGAACCTGTTGGGGACATTGGAGCGATAGTGAAGAATGTTCCCTGCATAAGTGGGTTTTCTAAAGATGCTTGTGATGATTTTGTTATCATTATCCTGTTGCACAAGTACGTCGAGAAAAGGAATGGTTTTTTGTTGTTCTACCTCCAATTCCATTTTTATGTCTTGGTGTATTGTCTCGAAGTGACTCTTGACTTCTTCAATTTTGTTGCTGTTGGTGCAAAGTAGAAGATCATCAACGTAATAAAAATGATTTTTATTATGATTATTTGATAGCACTAAAAAAAAAAAATTAATCTCAAATAATTTTTATTGTTTTAAAAAAATTAGGCCTAACTATTGCACTAATAATAAATATCCTAAACACTAATCATTATTTTATGATTTTTTTTTTTTTTTTTAACATTTAGGTGGGTTTTTTTTATGTTGAAAATATCAAGTAATACCTTGACCAAAAATTTGACTTTTTGAATTTTAATTTAATTAATTACAGAAAGTTTTCAAAATTAAAAACAAGAAACTAGAAATCCCAGATGCTTCACAAGTTCATATTTAAATTTTCAGAATTTTAGGTGCATTGGTAAAATAAATATATAAAAGAAATAAAAGGTTTGCAGTCGCCTGAATTGCTTGAGTCACTTTATTGAGCTTCGTCTGGTGGAGTGTATGGCCGTGCTGCCATGGTCGCTTCGTGTGAAAGAGTGCTAAGATGGAATTTTCATGTTTAAAATACCACACCCATATACAAAATCTCAAGTATTAATTTTTCTTCCATTTCCCCCCATTATAATGTTGCCAAAAGAGTAACCAGAAGAAAGTTGAGGTTCTATTTTTCTGTGTGCTTATTGTACATTGATTTGAATATTAAATAACTTTGAATCATATGCATTGGTATTTTTTTTTATAGATGTATTTTGTAAAATATAAAGAAATAAGGCATAAACGTGGATAGAGTCCTGAAACGTTAGGACTCTCTATCCCTGTGTAGGCTTTATTTCTTTGTTTTAAATCTTACATTATTATTGCAACTCAAGAAAGTTACTTGCCATATTAAATGTAACATTATGCATCTTATCACTCCAAATAAAATAATACAATGATTGCAAGCTTTGATTAACAATTATTCACCATCAGGAAGCTTTACCATGTCTCCAATTTCATTTCAACCATATCTTTTGGTTAATGGATCAGATTCCCTATAAATAGTAAAGCTATTTCGAAATTATAATTCTGTTAGCAGTGAGCAATAGCCCACATTGTTACATGAGAAGACTGAAAGCAAACCGATTCAAATACACTAGACTCTTACTAGTCCATCTATTCCTTGCACATAGAGGTGTCAGATTATTGAGTGTGTATAAAAATTTAGTTTAATTCTTCATTAAATTCTAAAGTTACAAGTTTACAGCAGATAGCATATATTTAAAAAAAACGAAACAAACAAACATAAATAAGAGAAAGCATATGAAAATGGTAAAAAAAACAACCCCAAAATGATCAGTATGTACTATACTGTCTCATCTATAGCAATGAATGATCTTTTCGTATCAGTACAGAACACGTGAAATCTTACATCTTCAATCCAGGGTAATCACTTCAACACATGTCTCGGATTTTTGTCTGCTTTAATAAGATTCTCATTGATGGCATACTTTGACACATTTATGTCGGCAATCCACATGTCTGGTTGTTGCATTATGTACTGCAGAAGATATTGGCAGCTTCGGCGCCAGCAAGGAAATTGAGAAATCTTTATGCTCTCTGACTCTGCAGTGTCCTCTTCCTTGTCACTTTCATCTTTTTCCTCCTGTGCACTTTTGATGAATTCTTCATCTGTTAAAGCTAAACTAAAACCTTTCACATGTGGCCCATATGCCACCACAGCACCATCTGGGTAGCAACAAATGATCTAAAAATACCCCTGCCTCTTTTACATCACAATTGGAGCCAGAGGCTGAATTAACAAGAGTCTACTGAACAAAAAATATTAGTGGCAAGGGCTGTACTGATACAAGGAATATACACTGACTGCTCAATTGAAAGTGGACACCTGTGGTATGGAACAGATGCTTTATTTACAGCGTGTCTAATAGCACATACTGTGGCCTTTTGCCATAAGCACATTATCCACACGCCATGGCAAGCTCTACCCCAGTTTCTGTTAGCAAGCAACCAATCTTTTTGCCTACTCCTCCTTCAAAGTCTGCACAAGTTGGATGCGTGTTTGCAGTCTCATCGGACGTGCATGAATCCGACGCTCCAATTCATCCCACAGATGTTCAATAGGGTTGAGGTCCAGACTCTGGTCGGGCCACTGAAGTTCCTGAACATTATTCTCATGAAACTAGGCACTGACAACACAGGCCTTATGGTATGGCGCATTGTCGTGCAAAAACACAAATTGCCCTTCACCGAACTGCGATCACAACATAGGAAGCATGGAATTGTCTAGAACGTCCAGATACTGTGTGGATGCCATGTTCCCCTCGATCACAACCAACGGACCACGAGAAACACAACAAACCATCACAGCACCACTGCCAAACTTCACTGTTGGGATAACACACTCATTTGTCCACTTTCAATTGAGAGTCAGTGTAGCTGTGGGCCGCACAGTAAAGTTTCTTATGGTAAAAGAAAATAATAATTAGTTTTATTTTCAGTTACTTTTCTTGCCTTCAAACTTAATTAAAAATTGGAGAGATTGGAGACCATTTCTCAATATTAAATTGTGAAGCTATTTAATCTGATTAGTTAATTAATTTGAATTCTATCAAAAATGATCTTTGTATCAACTGGTGATGCCAAGAAATCTCAAGAGAAGCATTGCAAAAAAAAAAACTAATAAATACATTTTTAAACTTTTTACCATTGCTTTCTGTGAGAATTCAAACAAAAAGGGACTTTGAATAATATCATGGAGTTTATGATGAGAGTTTGTTTTTGATTTTAAATTGCACACTGATAGAACTTTGAAATCCATGAAGATATACTTAGTTGCAGTATTTATAAATGTTATATCTTCAATATTTCATCCTCAACTAACAAATCAAATTTTAAGGTATGTTTTTGTTTTTGGTAAATAAATATTATTTCTGTACGGGCTGCATGTTGTACAGGCTTGATTTTCAAAAACCGTTTATTATAGGCAACTATAAATACACTTCCAATACTCTGTTGATTATTCTTCCATTCAACAAAGAATTAGTTGAAGGCAACACTAAACAATCCCTGAAATTCTGTCTTAAAATCATTACATATTAAAATACTACATTTACAATAACTTTTACTGACTCCGTAGGGGGCAGCTACTGTAGGGGAGGATTCCTGTAACATCCTTCTCAGCTAAACCTGGCATTTGGAGCACCTTGAATCACACTTCATTGGACCCAATTTGGCCAGTTCCGGTGGACATTGATTCAGGAAAATAGTGGCAAATGGACAAAATTGTGGTCTGTCATTGCTGAATGGACTAGGCTGAGAATTAATACGATATCCTTGACCCAATGTGGCCACTTATTCAGGTCGCCCCAAATGCTGCAAAATGGGACCTAGACGTACTAAATGAACTCAGTGGGCATTGCTTGAAATTACACTTGATTTTTGAACTGCAATGGCTTGAAAAACATAATGAATGAGTTTTATACACCAATCATTAATAACATCATTGTTAACAGTGAAAGCAATTGATAGATTGCAAATTGTATTGGGTTGCAAATTGTATTGCTTGGTTTTGTGTTTACTGTGAATTGACTTATTTTGTATACAACTTTTGCTTAGATACCCTGCTTCTAATCCCCTCAATATATGTAGAATGTACATAATCTTGCCCCATTCCCTCATCTTATACTGTTTATTTTATTGATTCCCTTAGCCTTGACAGTTGGAACTATCACTCAATTTCAACTGAACTGTGTTCAAATATATTTTGCTTCTCATTTATGTTAAACCTTTTATCTATTTTTGTTATCTTATTTAAAAGATCTTCATATATTCATTCTTATTTAGAATTTTATAAAATTTAAAATAAATATTAAATTGGTTTTCAGTATTAGGTTATGTAGGAATTTCATTCTGGGAGAAAAGGACCATATAATTGCAAAAAACCAAACCAAAGGTAAATGAATAGCTTTATTTATTTATTTATTTATTTTATTTTATTTATTTTTTTGAAAAAAGTACCATGTATGCTCAAAATCTACTTTAATTTCTAAAACTTTAAATAGTTATGTTTATATTTTTGCAAAGTATGAAAGTATATTATTTCCTTAACAACATTTAAGTATAGAAATGAATTAAAAGTAGTACTTGCAGTACTTTAGAAAGACTATCATTACTAATAATTGGTTATTTGTTTTTTATTTGTATCTGTTGCAATTTCCCTCTTGATTAATTTATTTCTGTTGCTTGGGAACTTTAATTGACTTTCTCCAGATGGGCAAGGTTTACATCTTAAGTGGAAAAAAAATATATTATTAGATTACAATAATTACAATTTAATGCTAGCTTGTATTTCTTTAAATAAATAGATACTTCTAAGAATTTAACTATAATACATACAATTCCTAACATGGGTGGGGTGGGGGAATTTTGGGTAACAGGCAGATTTTGATAAAACCTTTTCTATATGTAGTTGATTAAAAAGTTTGAAAATTCCAGAATATTAAGTTGTGCTGAGTTTGTCTGCTAAAGACTGTTTGAGGTTTGTTTGGAAATCAATATGCTCTGCTTTATTTTCAACTGATTTAACTCAAAAAATAAATTGCAAGTTCAAACATAAAAATAAAAAGGTGTTGGTTTTTTTTTTTTGTGTTCTCAGAAAGTATAATAAAATAATTAGTCTTCCTAGAATTTACCTAAAGGCCAAGGAAAGCTGAACTTCAAACTTTGATCTCTCAAGTCCTGATTTTCTGGGATTCTAGGAGAGTAGGCTTTTTGTTATTGTATGAAAAAAAAAAAAAAAAAAATACAACAAATATATCTTTTTGAAGATAGAAAATTAAAATTAATTACAGAGATCACAGAGTACTGAGTAACACATTCACATAGTATGTCAATAGCAAGCCAAACTGCTTATTCTTTTTAATTTTTAACCTACAAAAAGGAAATGCATTATATTTTTTTATAAAATAGCAAAAGCTAACTCACCTAATAATAGAAAACTTTTAAAAATATTCATATTATTTAAACACTGCAATTCACTTCTGATACATCTTTTATTTGTAATGTTTCGTCATGCCTTAGCGGGCTTCACTTCATCAGACGAAAAGAAAGGGATATGTTATCCCTCTTCTTAAAATTCACGTTCTAGATATCTAGAAGACATAAAGAAGTTAAGAGTGAATTTTAAGAAGAGGGATAAGATATCCCTTTCTTTCGTTCGGTGAAGTCAAGCCCGCTAAGGGATGATGAAATATTACGAATAAAAGATGTAGCAGAAGTGAATTGCGGTGTCTAACTCACCTAAGTTCAAAAAACAAATAAACAGGAATTTAGGAGGTCGTGAAGCTTAAAATAAGGTTTTCCTTTTGATCATTTCTATAAACATTAAAAAAAAAAAAAAAGCTTTGGTTAAGAAAAAAGCCTACTGTTTTCTTCAAAGAGAATTTTGGAAACTTATTTTCAAAGCAAATTGAAATGAAGCAGAACGTGTAGAGCACAGTGTCTCTAAACAAACTTTGAAGGTCTAGTGGACAAACTATAAATGTTACTTAATATTTTGGAAATTTAATTTTTTTTTTTTTTTTTTTTTTAAAGTAAGATATAAGAAAGTTTTATCAAAATGTGTTTGTCTTAACAGATTCACTAACGTTGTCAGAAACAAAATAAGCCAAATTACTGACTTTCAAAAATACTTTAAAAAATTTATATAGGAATAATTTTCTATGATATTTTTTATTTGTTACAGTTGATCTTAAAAGGGCTTTATATGAAATCTGCTGGCATGTTGTTAGAAACAATCTCAAAGAAGAGCAAGCTGTTATTGCATTGGGAGAAATAGTTGTAAGTAATTCATTTTTAAATCATAAATAAAATTATTATTTGATATTGTGATTTTTATTTATCTTCTTATTTCCCACAATATAATATAATGTATTTAATATAATGTATATCTCTTAAGAATGGTGCAGTTTAACTACGTTCTCTCTCCCTTTTCAGCATTTATTACAAAATTATATGCTATCAGTCTTTTTTCTTGGGATAATTTGTAATTTTAAATTATAGTTACTTCCTCCAAAGAGAGTTTTTGCATTGTCATTGCTTTTATTCACTTAAACAATATCTTTATTTCTGTATTTTCCATTTTTAAATACTTTTTTTTTTTAAAGTAGGAATTATTAAAAAAAGTGAGCATCACTGTAGTTGTCTTCATCTTCACCAACGATGTGTAGGTTATTCTTTTCTGATTAAACTAGAAGGGTACCGTCGCTTCGCTCCGGAACCCTTGCATTAATAAAAAAACAACTTTATTTATTTAGCAAATTAATATTGAGATCAGAGAATATACGACTTCCCAGCCCGTTGTGGCCTTCTCCGCTTAACTCGGGTGTATTGCAGATTGGCGCCACACGCCTGGGGTTGCGCCATACACATTTTTGCAAGTATCTTGCAAACGCAGAAACGTTTGTGAATGAGTGATATATCGTTCGATAGAACTTTCAAATACCAATATTTTCTCAAAATAATGTTCTCTTCCAATTTTTATACTTTTCGTTTAAATTGAGAAAAAGTTAAAATTTAACCCTTTAAAAGGCGCCATCTTGGAAACCAAAAATTTTTGTAGCATTTTGTTTGTCTTATTAGATCTACATTTTATCCATTTGCATGACCAATCTATCTCTTATAGTTTGGTCACAAAATTGGAAAAGCTTATAGTCTTATGACAGAATGAGAGACAGAATAACGTTTTTATAATTTCTGATTAAATAGTTTAATGAGCACAGGGAATATTTGTGTTAGTTCCCCGTTACTCTATTCATCTCAGGATCTTCCACTGGTTTACAGTAAGCTCTGGCAGAGGAGAAAGTATAGAAAGGAATATCCAACCTTTCCTTTATCTTTTTTCAAAATTAAAGGCTTTTAAATGAAGATGTTTATGCTTAAAAAAAATAAATAGATAAAATAATTTTACTATGGAAATTAATATTTTTGTTTAATTCAGATTTCAGTTTTCCAAAGAAGATTGCAAAATCCAATAAAAGGGAAAACCTGATTCTTGATCATATTGCTATTTCACCTTTTCCATCTGTAAACTTGAGATACTTTTTGTTTTTAATGTTTAGCAATTTTCATGATGAAAGATGCTTTGTATAATTTTTTTAGGAATTCTTTCTACAGTTTTCATCTTTTATTTATTTATTATTTTTCAAATTCTGTTTAGTATATATATATATATTTATAAAAATGTACACAGCTCACAAAATTTAGGGGATATTGCGAAATGAATATAATACTCCCAAAAAACAGAGGCATTTGAGTTTATGTATTAAAGAACATCATCAGAGAAGCAAATGACACAAAAATGGAAGTTGTCTGAATAAGCAAATGTGACGCTAAATGTTAATTTGCATGTTTGCCCACAACCCTGTATAAAGAAGCTGGTGCTGCTGGGTTATCTCCACTTTTCTGGATCAACAATAAGTCGCAGAGTCATTGAGTGTCACCTGAAAATGTCCCTGCAACATGATTTATCCAAATATGAAGCTGGGAGAGTCGTAGAGTGTCGAAGCTGGCCAAACACAGATGACAGCGGTTGGAACCTCCCAAAGTGTGATTAGCAGACTCTGGAATCGCTTCAGAGAGACTGGCACAGTACGAAGAAGACAAGGGCGGGGCCGCCCACATGCCACCACTGCAAGAGATGATTGCTATTCGATGCTAATAGCACAAAGGAACCGGCGAAGCAATGTGACTGAGCTGCAAGGGACAGTTTCTCACTGCTACTGGACAACGGGTGTGTACTCAGACCGTTCTAAATCAACTCCGTCACAGTGGACTGTATGCCCGGCAAACAATGGTATGCATCCCATTAACTGCTGAACATCGCAGAACCTGCAGAAGGTGGGCTGAAATGCATCTTCCTTAAGGCCGCTTTACATATGCCATTTCAACAGGCCATAACGCAGGCCATGTCAGGGTAGATGGCCAGTGAAAAGCAAACTTAAAACACCCTTGTCTTACATATACCATATCGCCTTCCATCACATGGAAAATTTACACTTCTCAATTGTCATCATGTCTACATTTTATTTACGAAAAAAATAGCATTGATTTATATAAAAATCATTTATTCAGTGCACCGAATAGGCAAAAGAATGTTTTTAATTAATTAAAATAGGAAATATTCATTTATTTTTTCATCGTTTTGTATTTCTTTGTTTTCAGTTTCATAAATAATTCAGTCTCGTTAAATCTCGATCAGTGACGATATTTTTTCGAGATTCTGATCGCTCGTCGATTCAAATTTTCAAGCCGAAATTCTGTAATGATTTTGAATAATAATGTAACATTTTGTGAAAGCATCCACGAAAACATAAGGAAAAGATGACCTCCGTATGTGCATATTATTTTTGTAATCGATAATTTAGAAGAAATAGATACAAATCGATTGGATCTCAAGTTCTACAATTTGTCACCAGGAGCGCTAGGGTCAGATGGCATGACATCCAATGGCGCGTATTTAGAACATGGTCTATAAGCGGCAAGGTGTCACCATGTCGACATAGCGAGCTCATGGCATGCTTATGGCCTGTGAAATGGTACATGTAAAGCGGCCTTAAGACCCGTTAAGAGTGGTCCATGGTTCTCTTCAGTGATGAGTCAAGATTCAGCCTGCATCCTGAGAATCGTTGTGTCCTGATCTGGTGTGAACGTGAAACACGGGAATCCACGTTTCGTGCAAGAAAGACATTCCTTTGGTTGAGGCGAAATCATGGTGTGGGCAGGCATCAGCATTGGTGGTCGGTACCGACCTCCATGCTAGAAATGGAACAGTGAATGCTGTAAGATGTCGGGATGAAATTCCAAAGCCTAAAGTGGTACCCTATGCTGGAGCAATTGGGACAACTTACTTTTTATGGATAGTAACACATGCCCCCACTGTGCGCATCTTGTCAACTACATGCTGCAAGAGGCTGGAATCGAGAGCATGGACTGGCCTTTACGTTCTCCAGACCTGAATCCCATCGAACACACTTGGGATGCACTAGGAAGACGTGTTAACAGTCACCAATCACCTCCCATAATACTTCCTCAACTGGAAGTTGCCCTGGTGTACGTGTGGTCACGAATCCCACAGGAATTGCTGGACAATTTGATCCTCTCCAGGCCTCATCGCTATCAGTGTGCTGTAGCAGTCTTAGGTGACCACACACCCGTACTGAACAGTTAATGTGCAACATATTTCTCATGTTTTACATGCGAATTCTTCATCTCATTTGCATATTCAGACAACTTCCATTTTGGTGTCATTTGCTTCTCTGATGATGTTCTGTAATAAATAAACTCAAATGCCTCTGGGTTTTTTTTTTTTTGTGTATTATATTCATTTCACAATGTTCCCCAAATTTTGTGAGCAGTATACATATATACTCATTAGAATTTGGTCGAGGTCTTTTGAAAAATTTCTTAATAACTTTATATTGCATATGGTCATAAACCCCACCATGATATTCAAAGATGTGTTTGTAATAATCAACGAGAGAAAGTGAATTTTATAATAATTCCTTTCTTACTATTTAAGGCTCGAAGATTGGCGATTTAAATTGTATGTTTGTCATATCTTTAAAGTTAGTCTGTTCTAGTCATAATTATCTGGTTCAGTGGATTGGATTATGATTTTTTTTTAATCTGTATTTAAAGTAGATTTACTTCTGAAAGTTTTGTAATTTATTTTGAAATTATCAATACTTAATGTATGGATTTCTTATATCTTTCTCCAGGTTATTCATCAAGATGTTGCATCTATTTTGACAGACATCCTTACAATAATTGGTAAGCTACCCATAATTTTCTTTGTATTATTTGCTATATTAACTTTGACATTTTTTTGTCATTAATAAAATTATAATCAAAAATAATTTATTTTAATGGAGAGTTTTTTTTTTTTTTTTTTTATATATATATATATATGTAAAGCCATTACTAAATTAGGAAAAAATATTATATATATTTGGATGGGTGGGTTAATGTATAATTTTCAGCTATATAATTGTAAAAAAATTTGTGCGAATGTTACAGATGCTGAAACTCAGTGTATGGATGAAAAAATAATCCGCAACAACTTCATATCCTTAATTGGAGCTTTGAATTCAGTAAGTTCATTCCAAATTTTATTATTTTTATGGAGAATTTCACATTTTTTATTATTAGAAATGAAATTATTGTTTTCTATTTTTATCATTTAAGCTCACTGTAAGAAATTGAATGAACTTGAAGTTTCAGTAATTTTAGAGTTTAATTGCCTAAATACGTAATATAACAAAAAACATTAAGACCATAGATAATGTTACATGACAAGTGTGATAATATAATACGAAAGAAGGGACTAGGTACACTTTAAGATTAATTAATTATATACAGTAAAACCTCGTTAAGTTGTCACCCGGATAAGTCGTCGTTTTCCTTTGGTCCCGACAAAGTCTCATAGACAACAATGTAAAATAACCCTCTTTTACTCATCACCAAATTTAATTCTACTCCGGATAACTCGTCACCCTCAAAAATTGCGAAAAGCTTCTTTATTCTCAATTTTGCCTGCTATCTTTTCAGCCTCGCCCCTTCACTCTAAGAAAGCCTAGCCTTTACGGGGAATTTTCACGTGGAAAATTCCCTTGGGAAATTACACACTTCTGGCTGTGACTCTTGTCAAGTGAAAACGTTTTTCTTGACCGCTACTGAGTGTGATTTCATTTCATAGCGAGTAAGCTCCGCTAAAAGGGTTATTTTTTATCTTGCAATTTCGTGGTTTGATTACATTTGCAACGTGTCAGGAAAACGAAAACTTACCTCGTTATCTTTTAAAGAAAAAAAAAACTTTTGCACTTTGTGAAAAATCAAATGTTTCGAAAACAGCTTTTGCCAAAGAACACCATATTCCCAGGACTACATTAAACAATATTCTTTCATCGAAACAAGTAATTGAAGAAGCTGACTGCAAAGACAAAAGAAAGAGAATGAGGAAATTGAAGTTTGACGAGATCGAGGAGGTTTTAGTTCGATGGCTAAAATATACCAGATCGCAAAATGTGCCGATTTCTGCCGTGATTCTCAAAGAAAAAGCCATGGAAATTGCTAAGGAGTTGAACATTGAAGATTTTGGCTGCAGCAATGGTTGGCTGGAACGTTTCAAAGACAGACATTGCCTTTCTTTTAAAACGATTTCGGAGAAGCAGCAGCTGTTGATGGTGATGCTATAGAAGACTGGAAGAACAGTGTTCTCAAGGACATTTTATCTAGGTTTGATGCATCATATATTTTTAATCTGGATGAAACAGGCTTATTTTACCGTCTTTTGCCTGATAAAACTCAAGTCATTTAAGGGTGAAAAGTGCACTTCTGGAAAAGGAACCAAACAACGCCTGACACTTCTGCTTGGAGCTAATATGAGTGGAAATGAGAAACTTAAACCACTTGTGATAGGCAAAAGCAAAAAGCCACGCTGCTTTAAAAACATTAGATCCCTGCCAGTTGAATATGAAGCAAATTCAAATGCATGGATGACTACATCAATTTGGGAACGACATATTCATAAACTGGATTCTCAGTTTTCGCATCAGAAAAGAAATGTTGCCATCATTGTCGATAACTGTACCGCCCACAATTATTTATTTCCAGTAATCAGCACCTTCATCAATCAACACTGTTGGATTATTTTAATGCCAGTAAACGAAAATAAAATGTGGTAAGTATAAAAAATGTTTTTTTTTTATTATTTTATTTTCCACTCATTTATTTGCATGTATTGATTTCTGAAAATCTTGTTTTTCTCACCGAATCCTACAGCAATTCATAAAAATATTGTATTTCATTTTATTTTTTTTTTCAAAAATGCCCACTCCGCTTAAGTCGTCAAAAATGTTTGATCCCTTGAGTGACGACTTAACGAGGTTTTACTGTATGTCATATATGTTTTAAGTGTGCCTCGTTCCTTCTTTCATACCATAGATAATGTTTATAGGAAAATGCTTGCAGTTACTATATTGTTAATGTAGCTGAAAGGGAACCACTGCCTACAATGCCACTTTATTAAGCTCAGCAGGAAATTTCACTACTAAGTTCTTTGACAAACAAAATTATATAAACAGAAATGATATTGACTGAGAAGTGGGTTGACAAAATTTGGAGGAGTGTCGAGGGAAAAAAGAAAACCAACAACTTTGTAATCTATAATGAATGTTTCTTCCAGATAATTTCTGTATCAAAATAAAGAAAGTGTATTTTTTTTTATTGTTAATTATAGAAGCTTAAGTATTCGGCTAATTGCAGATTTTAACACATTTATAGCAATACTGCCTGTGGACTGTTTGATTTTTGAAGACTTTATTTCTACAAAAATTTTGCTTTAGTCTTACACCCTCTTCCTCCACCCACTCAATTTATCCTTTATGATATTTGTCCAAAAGTTATCAAATTTTCCAGCCACAAGATATTTGAAATTTGCTTGATTAATTAAAAAAACAAACAAACGTACTAATGTAGTCCTAATGTGACTGTGGGCAAAGTTACTGCAAATGAGAGACTAGGATTTTTCCCACATCATAAAATAGAAATAGACGAGGCCTTTCGCATCCTATTGTTCAGGAATCGTCTTCAGGTCTGAGAGAAAGAGATGGGAAGGCATATAAGTAGAAAGTAAAAGGCGGATGGAAGAGAGTTAGGTGAGATTGGAGTGGGGAAAACCTTGGTTTTGGCGGGAAGGTTAGTTTGTGCAGGAAAACCGGCAGACTGAAGAGAGATCGTCGTTTCCCAACGTGGGGTGTTGGGAAAGAGAAGCCATTTCCAAATTTGGTGAAAGAGAAGCCATCATTTAAGTTGACTGAGGTGGATCCTGCTTTGAGAATGTGAACACATTCTTTGATGTTTCTAGAAATCCAGTTGAAGGAGTGACCGGGGATACTGGCGTGGGTGGTGACGGCAGTATTCTTATGCTGGGATAGAGCCACCATTCTGTCTCAACCCTCTACCTACATTTCCAGAAACATCAAAATATGTGTTCACATTCTCAAAGCAGGATTCACTTCAGTCAACTTAAATGATGGCCTAGGCCTTCATCAAATTTTGAAATGGCTTTTCTTTCGCAACACCCCATGTTGGGAAACGATGATCTCTCTTCGGTCCGCCAGTTTTCCCCGCCCAAACTACCCTTCCCACCAAAACCAAGGTTTTCCCCATCCAATCTCACCTAACACTCTTCCGTCCGCTTTTTACTATCTATTTATACACCTTCCCATCTCTTTCTCTCAGACCTGAAGACGATTCCTGAACAATAGGACGCGAAAGGCCTCGTCAATCTCTCTTTTATGATGTGGGAAAAATCCCAGTCTCTCATTTGCAGAAACAAACTAATGTTTGCCTACTCTCACAATCTATGTAGCCTTTTTAAGTAATAAATGTTGATGGAATTTTAATTTGGTTCTAGAACATGCAGGATATGAAATGGAAGTATTTTGAAAAGGTAAGGATGATGAGAGAGAGATCATAATTATGCCACAAAAATTGCACTAGACTTTTTTTTTTTATAATTAAAACTAACATTTACTTCATTTTTTTTTAATAGATTGTACCAGACAGATTAATGAAGGAAAGAATTGATGTTGACACCTTGTCCGCTGCTAGTATTATTAATAATAGGAAAAATTTCAACACCAAGTTTATTAAAGTCAAGACAAAACTTTTGTAAGTATTTTATAGACACTTTTAATACTTTTTTTTTTATTAAATGTCAAATTACTTTTAATAATTTACTCCCCTTTAAAATTTAATGTGATTTAAAGCTTTAAAGGGAAGGATAGGAACTAGAGATGTGTAATAAGTTCAAGTTCAATAAATGTTGATTTGTCAGATGTTCTTAAAACTGCACCTTTGTACACAAAGTGAAGGAAGACATTGAGTTGATAGACGACTTGAAATGTGAATCTTGGAAACAGTTGAATGAATGTGAGTGTTCAGCTCAATGAGGAGAAAGTGCAAAACATATTCTAATCAACATCTTAACTTTTGTTAAGTAGCGAGTGTCTGCAGAAAATATTCCCAATAATTTATGAGTGCGATTAAAAAAAAAAAAATGTGAAGCAAAGGAAGGAAAACATGCTGGTATTTTGGCAATAATGCAGATAAGTAAATGAACATTAGTTAGTAGGATTTCCTATAAAAAGAAAATTGTTTACATGGTGTGATGATAGACTTGCCATAAGCTTAAAAAAACAGATCAAGGAAATGCAAGAATGTGTTTGAGGATAAATGATTTTGACCATTTTATTAGAATTTAGCACTTTGAAACTTAATAAGTAATTTACCACTCTGTTTCTAATCTTATTTCTTTTTGTGTTACCTAAACGTCTGTTTATTTTATTGTTACTTTCTTTGTTAGTTACAAGCAACAGAAATTCAATCTATTACGAGAAGAAAGTGAAGGTTATGCTAAATTAATGGCTGAACTCAATCAAGAAATCGTAGGAACAGTCACTGCAGAGTATCTATTAGAAGTCATCAAATCACTCATAGGTAGTTTTACTTATTTATGGATTTTTTTTTGTTTTCTTTTGTTAAAAATAAATAAAAATAAAACCTTCTTAACTCTATCTCTTTTTGTCTTTTGAAATTAATTTACTGCATAAAATAAATTAAAAATTATGAAGTTTTTTCCCCATGATCTGTTCATTGAAAAGTGCTTTAAGTTTAAATCATTTCAATTTCATATTTGTCATATGCAATTTTACTTCATCTGTCTTACGATAAACACATGTTGTACAGAAACACTTCATTTATGTCAAAGCAATTGCTGAAATGCATATTTTGTACTTTTGGTATAAATTGTACAGTAAGGCAAGAATATCAAGCTGTGAACTTCGGCATATTACATATAAAGAAATATGAATAATTGATTTTATTATTAAATTTTGATGTAAATTGTGCACAAAATCCATAATTTGTATTTCTTTACCTCTTCAAAGCATTCAAATGCACTAAGTATGCACATTTTGAACTTTATTCATTTTTAAATTAGAATAATATGGAAAATACATTACTTCTATTTTATAGTTAAGTCTTTATGACTAATTTTGTCCTTCCGTTTTCCTTTTTCAATCGATCACTCCTAACTATTGTAATGTAAATACAACAAACTCTAATATTCTCTATGAACTGGTGGATATATTATTTTTTTTAATCCTACATTTCCAATCAGCATGCCCCTTTGCTTTCTAAATCAACATCATCTGTAAGGTCGTCAACAGAGCATTTAAACTTTTCAGCTCACAGGTTAACTTTGAAACAGAGCTCCTTAAGATCAGTCAAATACTGGTTACTAATAATTATTCACTAACATTTATCAATCAACAGATAACTGCTGCTTTGCAACGTATTTCCAATCCTCCCCCACCTCCCTTGCCTAATAATGTCATTCATGTAACTATCCCTTTCCACCCACACTGTTTCCTATTCTACATATAAAATTGAAGCCATTTGGTATCATGCTAACATCTTCTATCTTATCTACCCTTGCTTCGTCCATCAACACTAATACAGGTAACACCCAATCTAATCCCAAAGGGCTTTAAAAAGGTTGCAAGGGCTTTAATTGTATATACATTGGGGAAACACGATAGCTGGTCCTGAAACAGATAGCCCAGCACGCTTATGCACTTAAAACAGGTGATTTTAATTACTTGACTGCCCCCACTTCCTTCACTTTGAATCAGACCATTTCATCAGAAACTGTTTTGAATCTCTCTTCATATTAACTGATCCCACTGCTACAAGGACTAATTTTTGTAAGATCTATTTATCAATGTGGATTCCCTTTCAATAAATATCTCATTAATGGCTTGTCTTGATACTCTTTGGAATAATTCCTGGATTTGGTTATGTTTGTTTTTTGTTTTGTTTTTTTCTGTGCCTTTGCTTTAAATGTTTGTTTGCGCAATTCTGTTCGTATGTATACATCCTTGTATGTACATGTGCAGTCCTTTGAGTTTGTATATTACCCTACACATGTTTATGTATATATACATATGTGTGCCTATATATATATATATATATACACATACAATAATCGCCTCGGTGTCCTATGTTTTATTGCAGTGTTTCCATTTCCAACCATGACATCTTCCAATTCCGGTATTTCCGGTCACAGTTTCCTGATTCCCATGTCCCCCACCAGGGGACTCTACTAGATAATCAGCCTGTCCAATCACAGATCCATTATTGTTTTACATTTTTGTTGAGTAGCCTGTATCGTACTGATACTGTACTCGAAAACAGCTGGCGAGTCCAGTTTGAAACCTGGTCGTTTAATTAAATATCTTTTATGTTTCCTGAATTTTTAAATAGTTTTTGTGTCTGGCCTTTTTTTGGAACATTTCTATTGATTTTACACACGCAAAAATCTTGCTCTTTTTTTTTTTCTTTTCTGAATGTTGTTTATCACTTGGCTCACATTAATTGCATTATATATTGACCCTCGTCTTTTATGTCTCTTCTCTTTTTTTCTCATGCTACTTACTCTGTTTTTATTTGTTTTACATTTCCTGATGAGGGTTAAATGTAAGTCCAAACTTAAGCAGAAAATAAAAAGCCTCTTGTATTGTAAACTAATGAATTTTAATTCACTTGAAGTTCAGTTTATTTAGAAAACTGCTCCCATCCCAAAAATTGATTGTATTGTCACTTGTCAATGATAATAGTTCTAATTTGTTTGTCTGTAGTGAATAGCATTAGCTGCAGTTAACATGATGAAACCGAGGTAGTTCTAATATGCCAATTGCTTATCTTGAAAACTAGAAAAGAGCCTGGTCCTATTTGACAGAAATTTGGATAGAACAGGATCTGCTTGGCAGAGAAATAATTAAAGAACCATGACTAGTGTTATTAAGATAAGCTTAGCTGTTCTTTAACTTAAACTACCAACCCACTGTCCTGGGAAATAAGTAATCTATTGTGACCCATATAACAGTCGGCATACATTTCATCACTCATTTACTTGTAGATTACATTAGTGCACTCATTCATTATATAAAACTAATTTTAGAAGAAAGAATGTGATGAAAAATGTATGTCTGCTACTGTGGAAAAGATTTTCCAACATTTTTTATACTACTATAATGACCTAATAATGAAATACAAGAAGATATAATAGATGAGGTGAGGCACTTACTGGAATATCTGTAAAGACAGTTATTCAACCACAGTCATTTGACTTGAGTGTGATGGAAGGATGCTTGTTTAAGACTAGCTACAATGCAGTGAAAATAAAGCAGAGAAGATTCCTACGATTCATTCTCTCTATGAAGGTGAACAAAATTAGATGAAATTACTTTTTATTTTTGCAGGAATAAGCGCTATCACAAAGTACTTAAAAAGTACTTAATTGTTTAATACAATATTTGTTTTCAAACTAAGATTATGAAAATAAAATTCATTTATAAATTCTAAATATTGTGAAATGGTTTTATTGATTTGTAATTAAAAACCCCAGGTAACTATTTCTTTTAATTTATGAAATCGTTGTTTGCCGTCAAATGTACGGATTTTCTTACAGAATCCCCATTACAAGATTTTATTTTGGAAAGATCTTCTTGAAACAATAACTACTGATAATTCTTACGAAAGGTTACTTTAAAGAGATATTGTTAATTTTGTAGCAGTGAGGAAAAATGGCTCAAAAAGATAGTGAAGTCTGGGAGCAAAAGTCCCCGGAAACAATAGTAATATTGTTACCTGGCGTTTTGTCCGCTCCCCCTTCAGCGCAGTCGACTCGACCTTCCCTGCGTACCTCGGCCGAGTCGATCTATCCTACGCCTATAAAACTAGGCGCGGAGCGCCTGAAAGTCAGTTCGTCTCAGCGGCAGGAGCCGCAAAGGTCTCCAGTTAGGAGAACCGAGTTGGTGTTTGGCGGCAAGCGAGCCGCAAGTGTTTCTCCAAGCCGGAGAAAGAGTAGTTGAGTTAGTGTGGTGGCAACCCAGCCACGGGAGAAGCTCTCCATAGTCGTTTGGAGCCAGAGAAGTTGAGGCCATCTCCAACGCGGACAGCAGAATTGCCCTCCCCGTGTTGGAAGCCGAGAAGCCCGGCGTACATAAGTCACGACGCCGGCGGCAAACAAGAGGTATCGCCGTTCAGTTCAGCGGGGATTGGCAGACTACACTCCCCGCTTAACCTCGCTCAGAGCCGGCCAACGCCAGGAGACATTGCCGGCAAACGAGAGGCCGAAGTTATTCGAAGTCCGAAGACCGAGCCAGACCTTCCCCGAGGTGAAGACGATTTGCCAGGCCGGCAAGTCAGTCCCTTCCCGTCACCAAGTGAACTGAAGTCCGTCCAACGCATGCCGTGAAGTCGACATCGACTCTCACCTGACCCCCACCCACCCCGTTGCTGACGATTTTGGCCAG
>JAFIDM010000001.1:149098867-149113392 GCA_023159025.1 Thereuonema tuberculata | reverse complement strand
ACTCTCACCTGACCCCCACCCACCCCGTTGCTGACGATTTTGGCCAGTGGTGAAAATCGGCAGGCAGCAATATCATCAGTCCTATAAAGGATGATTTAAATAGAAAGAATCTATAAATAACTGAAAATAGTAAAATCTGGCTTTTTTAGCTTTAATTTTAATAGAGTATTTGCTCGTCATCTATTATGATGAGTAGAAAATTAAAATAAATGCGTATCTAGGAACATAAATGAATTTGTTTATTGGAAGGCTACAGTGGACAATCTGGGAGATTACTTTGATGGGTGTTAGCAATGTGTATTGAGCATTCCTGCTTTCCTTTTTCTTCCTTGGCTACTCTACATTGCCTTATTAAATGATGATTTCCAAATAAGTGTTTTCCACTTGCTCCCACGACATTCCTTCACTGACCCAGACCATGTTAGTGGTGCCAATCAGAAGCACATCCAACAAACTTTCCAACGTGTATTCTGGAATTGCAGTGGTGTTGCAATATTTGACAGATAAAAAATAGTTGCCATGACTTCCATAATGGCCCATGTATATGATAATATCCATATTAATAAGATTCTTGACATTGGTAAAATACATTCATTGACATAAAAATTTAGGATGTTCTGACTTTACAGTCAGATCGTGTTGGGAGCAGTGAACACATGAAGGCACCTCTATATGGTGAAACGGCTCTGGACAACCCAGACAGATCACCAGGAGAGAGAATCATTTGATTGTCAGAACAGATCCAGTGGCTTCCTTGTCCACTATCCAGCAACACGTGAAAGGGAACCCTTTCTCTGCTAGAATCATTTCCAGATGCCTAGCAGAGGCGAATCTGCATTATAGACACCCCTCCGTTTTGTACCTTTAACATTTCAACATCATCGGCTGCGTTTGCAGTGGTGTCAGGAGAGAGCAATGTGGAATGCCAAGGACTGGCGATGTATTGTCTTTAGCGATGAATTGCTTTTGTTTGAGAACGAATGACCATCGTGTCAAAGTTTGGAGGACCACAGGTGAGCACTACAATCCCAACCTCATTTGACAGCGGCATACAGCTCCCACTGCAGGCGTGATGGTCTGGGATGCTATCACATATGATAGTCACTAGTAGTGTAGAGAGACATTGACAGCCCAGTGGTACGTTGAGGAGATCTATGGCCCTTTGTGCTATGTTTCCTGGTTGGGCTCACAGGAGATAACACTTGTGCGTACACAGCCAGTGTTTCTCAGGACTGTTTACATCATTTTGTGGCACCTTCTTGGCCTGGTTTGTTGCCAATCGAGCCTGTCTGTGACACCAACTGTCGCCATGTAGCTGTGTTTGTGATTTGGAGTATTATTTGCAAAATCTTGTGGGCAAGACAACATATGCCCGATTGCATGTATCCAGGCACAAAGGGGTCTAGCGGGGGTACTAAAGGTGACCTTATTATGTATTGCAGCTCCACGGGACTTCATCCTGCTGCTGTGATATTGTAGTCACTCCTATCCTTTCTGTACCATCACTCTAATAAAATTTTATTTGAATCGAATGCTTCCTTTGTGATGCACAAATTTCTTTTATGAATGAGTGTATATGGTGTATAAAGTCAAAGTGTCTGAATTTTTCATCATTATGTTGTGTTTCTTAATCAAGATTTTCAATTATTTTTAAAATATTTTAAAATCTGTAATTCAATTTTTTTCTTCTTTCAGGTTATTTTAATCTTGATCCAAACAGAGTATTAGATATTATTTTGGAATCATTTGAGAATCGGCCTGAATTACATGAGTTTTTTATTCCTCTTCTGAAATCATATATGTGTGATCAAAATACACTTTGTGAAGTTATTGGATTTAAATACACATTTTATCAGGTATCTTCATGATTTTTTTTTTTTTTAATCTTAAAACATTGTGATAAATTAACCTTTGTTTAACCTTTCTCTAATGCTGTAATGTTTATTAAAATGGAAAATAACAATATTTTTAGAATAATCAGTTTTTTATTTTGTGTATCTTACAGGCTACTGCTGATAGTGAGACTCCAAAATCATTATATATCATCACTGCACTTATGCTGCAACATGAGTTGATTCCATTAGACTCTATTTATGTTCATGTAAGAATGTATTACGTTTATAATTATAATTTATTATTTCACACTTTACTGATATTCAGCTTTTAGTAGCATCGTAGATAAACCATTTACTTCAAATGCAATCCCATCAGAACTTTTTGTAATTCACTGGTTTCTGATTAGAAAGTTTTTAAATTAAAACTAATCATTCAAATCTCAAAGTTGAAGTTAAATTGAATAATTATTTATCTTCTACATTTCTTAGTGAAAAACATCATGCAATTCTAATCATTTATCCATACTTAGATTAAATTTTAACAGTTTTTGCAATCTAGCAGCGAAGAATTTATATTCCTCTTAGGGAGTATGATGAAAAAAAGAGAGTAAAAATGAAAATATAAACTGTGGATTTAATAGATAAAAACTCATAGTAATAGGCTTTTAGTGTACACTATAATTGTCTATTTCTAGCCAGTATGACTGGAGCAGAGAACTAAAGTTTTTTTCATTTCTCATAATCTAGTCACAACTCTTCCTCTTCCATTGTCTTTTAGCATCTGTTTTCGATATCTTCCTGAACTCTTTATTTCCATAATATCAGCTTGTTTTCCCCTTAGTTCTTTCTTTGTATTTAAAATGTATTTATATCATTTGAGATGTCCAAACCATAGTAATCTTGATTTGCAATTTTTCCCCCATAGACTTCTAGGCTTTTATTTTTGTATTGTATGGTTTTTTTTTAACACAGTCTTCTTTTGTTAAATCCTTCAATGGCTGTAAATTTAGAGCTATCACTGTCATTAATTTCTTCCTTATTATTTAAGTTCCTTATTGCTTTGCATAAGTTCATCATTTATTCTATGCTTCTCATCATTAGAAGTATTAAATTTCATTTCTTTTAAGCATCCCAGGATAGATCTATTCAGTGTATCCTATCTTCTCAGTTGAGGTACGTCAAAAGATTCACAAAAACTCATTTCCATGTTATGCTATGGTAAATCCATCTAAATTTCTAGTTGTGCGTTTGAGGTGTCTTAATTCAGTCTTCCTAATTCTTATTTCTCTTTAATTCCTTTATTATTTCTGATTGTAGTTTGGAATCTACTATATGTTAAAAGATCCCAATCTCTTCATATTCTGTTACTGTAAAACACACTAGGCCCCTAAAATACAGTTCGACGTTTCATTAATCCCATTTTATTTATTTATTTATCTATCTATCTATCTATCTATCTATCTATCTATCTTGATAGAACCTTTTTCTTTTGTTTTTATTACAATTACATCTTTATTAGCCAATGTAGTTGTTATCAGATCCCTTTTTATCACCATTCTTCATATATTCTTGATATGATTATATGTATATCATCATTTTTAATAAATAAATTTCATTACAGCTAAAATTAAAAGACAGCGAGATAATTGAGCAGCATAAGAAAGAATTACAAGAAGCTCGGTTATATGCAAGGAAATTGAATACAAGTACTATCGGCCAAGAAAAATCTGATAATGCAGACAAAGATAGTCCCATTTTTTATAGGGTAACAAAATATGATTTTATTAATTCATTACCTAAAATCTTACTGAAAATTAAGAATGACTTAATAATGTATAGAATATGTGTACAAATAGAAAGTTATATAAAAAAGTTAAGTTTTAATAATATATAAAGTATTGCATTATAATGTATTTTATTTGGAATTCAGTTCTTATAAGGTCATTGTCGCATATTAATACATAAGTAAACTAAGTATTTTTGCAAAACTGATAAATGCTGATACTATTAAAAGTCTTTATGAGTTAGCCTTTTCATTGTCAAGTTCCTAAAATTTGAACATGACTGCTCTCTTGGAAAATAACTTCCATTTTAAATTTATATAAAAAAAAACATGCAGTAATGGCTTTAAGAGTGTAGTACATATAAAAAAAAAAAATCTTTCATTGTATTTCAATTTATAAGAGAAATATGAGTATCATTACTACTTTAATAACAAAATAGATGAAAAAAGATTCCTAAAACAAGCTTATTTATTTTATTTTATTTTTAGTATTCTCAAAACCAGAAACTGGGGCTATGTGAAGCTTTATTGAACGTAGGAGATTGGGAACATGCTTTCACCATAATTAACCGACTACCAACTTATTATGCAACATCCCATAAGCCCATATGTGAAGCTCTATGTAACCTTATTCATTGTGTTATTGATCCATTATATAAAAGGTTTGTATAAAAACTGCAACTTTATAATATGAACAATTAAAGTAAATAAGTAAACACACAAAACTTTTTTAGGAAAACTTATATTTTGCTGATATCTTGTAAAGAAATAATTCTTATAAGAAGTTAAAATTCATATCTTAATTTTAAAACAAAGCACCATGAAAAAAGAAAATAAAAGCACCACGAGAAAATTTCCCAATCTCCATGAAACTTAAAATACAAATATGCAAATGATTAGAAAATCATGGCCAATAACTAAATAGTGATCTGTCACACCATATGGGAACCGTACATCGAGGAGCATATATCAAGAGCAAAACTCATACGCAAGGACAATTGTGACAGTGGATTGCGGTTGCATTAGCCTTCACAGACTGAGAATGCCTCAAAATCAGATCTATGCACATTATGAGCAGTTGAGCAACGACTGAAAAAGGGCAGCAGTTCAAATTGCTGTATCGCCCTGCATTTGAGATGAGTGACATCGTGATCTGACAATCTTGGTGACAGTGGATTGAGGAGGGCACAGCCCAGTGGACAGACAAGGAAGATGACAGAATGTGGGGATCGAGCGAGTGTGAGAGCCTCATGAACAGCACAGAATTTGTTAGTCTCAAATGGTAACATGGCCAAGCTGTGGTGTCTGCAGGTACGAAATTGACCATCGTGACCATTGCTGGATGACTTCTGGCAGGGGTCCAAATTTGAGAAGGCCATTCTACCTCCTACCACTGATGACCAAGCATCTCTGACACCATTGCAGTGGGGTGTCTGACTCGAGCAGCATGGGGTAGTATGCAGTGGAGTTGTGTTGTCTTTAGTGATGTGTCACAATTTGCACTGAGTTCCATAACCATAGCATACATGTCTGAAGATAGCTCGGTCATTGCACAGACCCTCTCTTTTCTGTCGAATAGCCTACAGCTTGCATACCAGGAGTGGCTGTCTGGGCAACCATCTCCTATGATAGCTTGACATCCTGGTAGTCCTCCATATCACCCTCACAGCACAACAGTAAGACAATGACATTCTACGACTTGTTGTGCCATTCCTTTTGCAGCATCCCTGGGTCTTTTTCAACAGGATAATGTAGGGCTACACATGACATTGCAATCCCAGGGCTGCCTCTGTAATGGCAACATCCTTCGATGGTCAGACCGATTGCCCAATCTCTTACCAATTGAACAAGTTTGGGCCATGGTGGGGCATCGCCTACGTCCATCACAGACTGGTGCGCCAATTGGAAACCATCTGGTATGCTCTATATCAGGACACTATCTGTGAACTGTATGTGTCTGCTATGCTGGATAACCTCTTTTATATGAGCCAGAGGTGGCACTACATTGTACTGACTTGTTCCATTCTTGTGGCTGTTTTTCAAAAAAAAGGCCCAACTGTTCTGGAATTTTAATGATTTTCTTTCCTATACATGTACATTGCACATACCAATTGACATCTTGGTTGGATGATTTCGTTTGGGTGCTTTTTCGGTTTTTTTTTTGTCAAAGAGTATATATTAGCAAGCAAACTAAGTTTAATTTTAATGGTTTGTTTGCAGTTACATTGTTATCCAATACATTATGAAACTTTTACAACATTACTTATATTTCTTTTACATTTGGAAGCTGAATTTATTTTCATCTTTCCTTAAAAATTTGCACTAATGTTTTATTTTATCTAATGATAGGTATAGTGGCCTTACAAAATTAATTAAAGGTAAACCTGTCATGAAACTTGATAGTAAACTTGCTGTGAAGAAAGTTGAGAACTTTTCAGATTTAAAGGCAACAGTTTTCCATATGCTGTATTCACTTGGACCACAGCTTTATACGGACCCATTGCTAATGGTGAAAGTTCTACGGCTGGCAAAGTCTTATTTTGCTCAGGTAAACAAATTAAATAGATAATTACTGCATCAATCCTTTAGAATAAGAATCGAGCAAGTTTTGGAATTAAAATGAAGTAATTTTAGCTTCATATATAATAGCTGTTGGAAAGGCTTTTAATAAGTTGGGACTTAAGAAAGTCCTTTGACAAAATAGGTTCCCTGAAAATATAATTACAGGATGAATTTCTGTTTTCAAAGTTAATATCCAGATAGTTATAAGCTTCAGATATTAAACATTTATTAAAACAATGTAAATCTTAATGTCCAAAGAATAAAAATTCAGGTTTTTTTTTTTGTTTGTTTGTTTTTATTTTTTATTCTTTTTTTAATTACCTTCGAACTTAGTTTTAACATTAAATCCCTCAAACACATTTTTTAAAAGGTGTTAAAAGTTGCATCTTTTTTTTTCTATAGCTGAAACATTTAATCAGAAAATCATTGAAAGAAATAGGAAATTTCAAACGAAAAATAGAAAGATATAAAAAGTATTATTAAGTACTAGATCTAAGTGCATTTTTAAAAAATACACTCATATAACAAGATGTTGTAAAATATATAAATTCATATTATATTTTTACATTTCTGCATTACTACTTAAAAAGTTAAAGCTGTCCCCAAAGGCCATATAGGCCCACAGGTGCGCGGGAGGTAAGGCTCCCGACGTTTCTTGGCGAACGGGACTAGTATGAGGTTGGGTGGTCAGCCCGATGCCCGCCCGCCTTTAACTCCCGGGAAAGAAACCCGGTAGCCATTCTACAGAGGGCTGGGTAGGCTCTAGGACCCATTTGGAGGAGAATTGAGCGTGGAAAAATTCCTGCCCTCTGCCGAGGCCGGGAATCGAACCCGCCACCTCCAACCCTTACCCACTTGGCTACCGGTTCCACTGTATTACTACTTAATATTGTAAAATATTTCTTTAGTTTTCTATTCAACTTAGAAAAATTGATAGAAACACATCACTCATAAAATAAAAAGTTTAGTTAGATGCTTGATGCGTGGACAGAAATTTTGAGTTTCACTCTTGAATTATTTTAATTTTATTGACATTTTTTTCCCTCTTCGCCATGTTTTATAAGCTGCATCAATCATGCAGTGAAATATCAATGTTATAAATATATTCTTCGTATTTTATGATAACATAAGTTTTAGTGATAGATCATCCTTAGAAGTGTAAAACTATTTCTTTCATCGCTACTTCTTTCAATATTAAGTCATCAGTTAGAATCATCATAAGATTCACTGAAGCAAAAGCACAGCTTAATAAATTATTCACCTTTAAACATTATCACTGAAATTTTTGAAATAGAAAATGTTGTATCGTTGATGCTGTTATAGCTGTATGCAATTCCACTTTAGCTGATTTCCTATTTCATGAGATTTATATCATCAGGCTTTTTGTCTTTTGTATGCAGAACCATTTGGCTTTCTGCTAGATATTTTGGGGGTTGCATATCTCTTGAAGCTTCTTTATTCTTAACTCCACCCACTTACACTATGTACATAAATCAAAACAATCTTTCTTTCTTTATCGTCAGAAAAGGAATGAAGAAAATCAAGTTTATTTCTTCTCTTATTAGAGAAGCATTGATTCATCTCTTAGAATTTCTAGTTGAAATTCTCTACTGTTTTAACGAGACCTATAATGAAAAATTCTTCT
Organism: Thereuonema tuberculata; assembly: GCA_023159025.1. Taxonomy (NCBI): domain Eukaryota; kingdom Metazoa; phylum Arthropoda; class Chilopoda; order Scutigeromorpha; family Scutigeridae; genus Thereuonema; species Thereuonema tuberculata. The sequence continues at coordinate 149,105,567 of JAFIDM010000001.1, read as the reverse complement.
TGAGAGATCAGCCAGATAAGAGTGAGTTGCTTTTGGACATGAATGGTATGACCATCATGAGAAAAAGGAAATAGAGAGGTCCTGTCCAAAAGGTCACTATAAATGAGTATCAAGTCTTTTAGAGCAATCTGTTTTTGCCGACTGAGATATACTGGAATATATATGCTTATTCTCCTCAGTTTATGTTAAGAAAGGGTTGGAAGACATTTGATCTGATATTTGATGCTTCTAGTTATGACCCATGTTTTTGTTAAGCACTACTTCATCCAGTGACTTATTTATATTGGATACAAATTTAAAAAAGCCAGTTAACAAAAAAAGATTAGTTTAATTGGAACATTTCTGGTTAGAGTAATTTCTTACTATGTTACTAAATAATAAAAATATTCATATTCTGAGAAACAAGAGAATGATAAGAAAATAAAATTTTTCCTTATTGAAAAATATCTTTCTATTGCTAAAAGAAAAGTGATCAGTTGACTTCATATTTTTTCCAGTTAACTAAGCAGTATAATATTGTTCTGTTATGAATATATATTTATTTATAATAGCATTATTTGCAGCTTGTACAATTAAATACCCAATAATAGCATTGTTCTTTAAAAAATAGTGCCATACATTATCTTTGCTTATTTTTAAATATGATTTAAATATTGTAGTATAAATAATATCAAATAATAGGAGAATAACTATTCACTAAATTAATATACTGATTATTTTACAGAAACTGAATTCTACAGCTCTAACGGAGCAAGGAAATCATTCCAAAGATGGTTTAGAATTTGACTTCTTAACAATTTTAGATGAAGTTCTTCTGCCTTCTCTATCATTACTTGAATGCAACTGTTGTATGGCTGAAGAATTGTGGAGCTTAGTTAAATTGTATCCATATCAACATAGGTAAGCAGATATATTTCTTCAAATTTTTCTATACCCTCTATTTCATATTGCCTTTCATTATTTTTGATAGATAATACTTTCTTAAATTTGATTATTCTAGTTTCTTTTGAAGTTCCTTTCCAAAAAGAAAGCATTAACTTCTTTTTGTTTTACACTTCTGTTTAAATACACCTTAACAAAGATATTGTAGTAACATTATATTGCATGATGTTAGACATCCACTCTATGATCCAGTGTTATAATAAGAAAATTTATTCATTAGAAACTAATAAAATCGATTATTATTGTAATAACATTTAATTCTTAAATCTAAGACTACTATAGGAGCCATCTACACAATTTTTATTGGATCTTAAAAGACTATTTAGAACAAATTAGAAAATAAAAACTCTTTGTCAATCAATCAATAAATCAATCCAGTTGGTTGATTGAAGTTTATCAATTTTGGTATTGAGTAGGCAACTAGTTTTGAGAAGTGAAAAAAAAAATCTTTTTGTTTGATTTTAATCTAATAAAATCTAATTAAATAATTAATAAAACTATTTACTTATATTTACTTGTATAATTCACTTCTATATTCTGCTAAACTTATTAATATTTTTACAATGAAACATTAATAATTTACATTTGAAATAAAGGTCTCTCTTCCTGATGTTCAGTAAATAATCATGGGTTCATATTTTCTCCAGATGAAACTAAACTAAGTATTAGATTATGAAAAGAATGGTCTGGCTACATGGCCAGCATTAACTGCACCAATTTAGGCAAACTGAAATAACAGCAACAGCTGAAATAACCCTTTTCAGCTGAAATAATAGCAACATCCAATTGTCTTTCTTCTAGTCTTTCTGTGGCTACCTTATTTGATTTGAATTTGGTAAACATATGTTACTCGTATAGATTTTTTTTCTATAAAAAAAAGTGATTCATATTTGTAATTATAATTTTGAAATTAATATTCCTCCTTCCAATGGATCAATTTATTTGTTGGTGAGCATAACTCTTCATTAAGCAAACTTAATATTAGACTTTCTACTGGAAGCTTAATACATGGAGATGACACATTCATTATTTATTATGTTTATTGCAGTCTTTAGATGAATAGTAGGTTTTGTATCTAAAAAAAAAAAAAAAAAAAAAGAATTGTCTTTGAAATTAATTTTGGCCATTAGTGTTTATTTATCTGAGAAAGTTGTAATATACAACTCCAGTCTGTTGTTTATTTGATAACAACATTGATTTAAAGTTCGAATATGTTGATATTAGAAAGGTAAACTTTTGTTAATCCCTTGAGCAATAAAGCCATTATATATATGTATATTGGATTGCTGTGGATTAATCCAAAGATCAGTATCAGTATATACACAAGTTTTCCAACTTTGAATTACTGTAATGAAACTATAAATTTATATTGGCTCTTCAGATTTGGTAGTTAGTAATGAGATCTGTTTACAACTTTTTTCTTTTTTTTTTTTTTTTTTTGTATCCTTACATCATAGGGGATCTAAAAAATAACCAGTTTTGTCAATGATGTAAAAGGAGGTAGAATCAAGATGACCACCCACTGAAGGCTTAAATTAGCCACTGATGTATTGAACTTTTGAAGTAATATAACTTGCAAAAATGTGTTTGTTTCAGCTTAATAAATGGAATATTTCTAATGAAATATTTCATTTAATCCTATTAAATAAAAAAATAGAATTAGTCAGAAAAACTTACTTTGTTGGATCAGAAACATTTTTAACTTTCTGTTCAAAAAATATAGTAAAGTGAATTGCAACTATCACATTTTGTAAACAAGCATGGTTTCAACCCAATATATCTGTGGATTATCTTCAGCTTCTTCAACCTGCAGTCATATTTTTTTATTGCTTTTAATTTTTGCATATGAATTAATGCTTTTGAATCTTTATCATGTGTGCAAAAGTTTTTAGTATTGTCTACATTTACGAAAGACGCTTTCAATCCGCAAATGCTAAAAAATAATATAAAAAAAACTATCATATTTATTATTTATTCTATTTTTGATTTATCCTTCTTACTTTTTAATTAGGTATCGGTTATATGGACAGTGGAAGAATGAAACCTATCAGCATCACCCTCGGTTAATACGAGCCAGAGCTGATTCTATTAAGAAAATTAAATACATCATGAAGTGAGTACATAAGATTAAAAATATTTAATTAAATAAAAAGTTTAAAATATTTTTCATTTTCTATTAATGAAAGTTTATTTTTTTTTATTAAAGATTTGTTTAATGCTCCTTTGAATTATTTGAAACACTTGCCTTTATTTACTTTCTAATGACCATGCAAAAAAAAAAATTGTATAGCATGAGTGGAAGAAATAAATAAGTTACTATTTAATATAAGTGTTTGGTTGAAAAATCTTAGTAATTAAAAATAGATTTGGAATTTTGTTGTGATTAACTTAGGTTTGTGATATCATACCTTTCCTTCCTGCTAACCCATCTCAAAAGGGGATTTTTCTCCCTGACTTATCCATTTATATTAATTGATAGAGGTGTTTGTTTTTTGCAATCCGCGATAAAAACATAATAAAACGAAATAAAAACGAATTTTTGAAATAAAGCGAATTTTCCTTTATTTTGCGAAATAATGCTGCTTTTTACATCAGGTTTCTTAAAAGCAGTAAAATAAAATTCCATTCACATGTAACACAATAAAAACTGAGAAATAAATATACATTTTATTTCTGGGATCATAAATTATGCTCGATGTTAATGTATTTCGTCACATGATGTGCAGTGCTCAAGTAAATGAAATGCCGAAAGTTGCTGTTTCATTATCCGACAGGGCAAGTGAATTTAAAAAAATGGGGTTCATCGTTTCGGGAAATGTTTTGATGTGCAAGTATTGTGATTGTCATTTAGAATATAAACGTAAATATATTCTTAGTGAACATTGTTTATCGGACAACACATGGGTGGTAAAAAGCGTTCGTCTGTACAATCTCATGCGCCACGTCTTGCAATGTTAGAAGAAGCATTTAAATAGTAAAGGAAGCAAAGAATTTAAAAGAGGAATGCAGATTAGATACCACAGAGACATTCGTCAAAGCTAATATTCCCATAGAAAAATTGGACCATGTGGCCATTCGAGAATGGACGTCCAAATATGTCCGTGGAAATGATGACCTCCCATCGGGAAATAGAATCCGTCAACATTACATCCCATTGGTTGGTGAAAAGAAACGAATTGAAATACGGACTTTTGTCACAGACAAGGAGCTTTTTGTTTTGTGTGATGAGACCACTGACAAAAATGGCAGGTGTGTTTTTAACATCTAATTCTGACCAGTTGTTTAAAAAAATAAAAACACAAAACACTGCTTTTTACATTTTAAATCACCCGCTTTTTACATAATAATAAAACCATTTTCAAACACCTCTAGGCATGACCCTATACAGGCGTCTGGTTGTTCTTTGAGACCTCAACTTGGAATAATAATAAAATGTGGCTCTCAATTGTTGTTTGAGAATTAAACATAAATCCAAAGAACCTATCAAAAGAAAAATAATTGAAAGAAAGAAATTTGGGCTAGTTTGGAAAAATATTAAGAGACATCTAAGAAATAACATAGGCTGTATTAAAATCAAAATTGAGATCAATGATATGATGGTATATTGCAGAGAAATGCTTGGTTTTTGCTATAGGGAATTCTGTAAAGAAATTATTTTGGTGTAGCACAAATTAATTCAATTGCTTTTTGGAAATAATTAGTGATAAAAGTTGATTTAAAAAAAAATGTTTTTCAGTTTCAAATTCACCTTACTTACCTTTTTCTTTAATAGGCGCCTAAGTAAGGAAAATGTCAAACCATCAGGGAGACATATTGGCAAACTGAGTCACAGCAGCCCAGGCTTTTTATTTGAATATGTAAGACATTAGATATTGAAATTAATTCATTCTGGCTACTTTTATTGATACTATATATGCAATTTTAAAAAAAAATATTTAGCTTAGATACACTTCTTTATAATAGAAATATTATTTTATTATTATTTTTTATTTTGAATGGTTGTTTCTTTAATTATTAGGATCGTTAATTACACTGATCGACACGATTTTTGGCACATGAAAGAGAGAGAGGGTGTTTCTAATAGAACTTTTCACTCTGTATTCAAATCTGCAGGCCTGATTTTTCTATCACCCATCGTTTTCCTGTGATGACTTTTTATACCTGCTTTGTCGTGCCACGTTGTATAACAATTTGTCTGTCTTTCTTTGTCATACATTGTAATACGAAATGCCATTGAAAAAAAAAAAATGATTTACTTTATTATAATAATATTTGTGCCGTGATAGATGTACTTGATCATAGACATAAAAACAACAGAGTGGAGAGTGTTCATTGACTCGTCGAAAACTAGTTTGAAAGCTGTCCTTTTGCACAATGGGAACAAATTTCCTTCTGTGTCATTAGCTTATGCAACTAACTTAAGGAAACTTAACAAAATGTGAAAATCTTGTTGGAAAAAATTCAGTATGACTAGTGGAATTGGACTATAGATTGCTATTTAAAGCTCATTGCGTTGTTAATGGGTTTGCAGCTGGGCTTAACTAAATTTTGTTGTTGTGTGAATGGGACAGCAGGGACAAAAAAAAAAAGAAGTCAAAGCGTGAATCAGTTACTCCTGCAAAGAAAAGTCTTGTATATTCCTCACTAATCAACCTTGATATCTGCCTCCACTTTATTTAACACTTTTGGGTCGTATCCTTTGCTCGCCTGGCTTTCCCCACGGGTCGTGCTATTTTCGAACATTTTCAAAGTGTATGCATCACGGACACAAGCATCCTTGTATAATTACTTTAGATCAGTGTTAAAGAGCTAATGTTTGTCTACAAAATGGTATATTAGATTTAATTGTAAGTATTATAACAAACGAGAAATTTAGGTACAAAGGAGAGTAAAAATTGAGACAAAAAAAAGTTTTACACGATATCTCTAACAGATAAAAATTCCAAAATATGACAAATCAGAGAAAAATAATATTAAACGATATAAAATTATATTGTATATTGTTATAATCATATTATAAAGGATATAAAAACGTAGTCATTTGAAAATGCTTTGAAAACACTATACACAGACTTCCAAAACAAGTGCCGACATCGGTACACTTCTGTGACTTTCGGCGAGAAATTATCGACAGTTAACTCCACCTATTGGTGTATTTTTGAACTACAATAAAATACAAACAATTCCAAGTGGTCACCACTTGAAAAAACGCCGGCCAAAGTGAAGCAAAACAATGGGAAATTCGCGCTCGGCAAATTGCCGAGCAGCGTAAACTTAGGGAATATATGGCCGCCCATAGAATCTACGAGCAGCGACCTGAATGTGTTAAAATTAGGACTTTTGAAAATCTTTGTGAAGGTGATGGATAAAAATAGTGGTGGGTTTCATTATTTGAAGGAAAAATTACATTGTGTAAGTTATGCTAAAATCAAGGAAATAATTTTTGTGGGCCCCTAAATAAGAGCTTTGATTAAAGATGGAGATCATTCAAAAGTATGACTCAAATTTTTTTGGGAAATCACAAAGCTTCAAATTACTGTAAGATTGTGGGTGAACTCTTACAGTTGTTCAAAGACATGGGGTAGAATGTGACCCTCAAATTATATTTTTTGGACTCCCACCTGGAGTTCTTCCCTGACAATCTTGGTGCCGAACACGGAGAGCGTTTTCACCAAAACATCTCTGCCTTGGAAAAGAGGTTCCAGGAACAATGGAGTGCAAGAATGATTGCTGATTACTGTTGGATGTACAAGAGAGA
>JAFIDM010000001.1:149048996-149098857 GCA_023159025.1 Thereuonema tuberculata | reverse complement strand
GCGTGAAAAGTTCTAATAGGATCAGGTATTTTCCCTCGAGTGCCAAAAATTAAGACGAACTGGATTTTGGTAATTTTTAAGGCAATTTTTGAAACTTTCATTTTTTTAAATTTACGAAATATATTTATATATTGTTGATTCATTTACTTTTCTAGATTTTATCCCAGATTCAAACATGGAATAACTTAATCGGGCCTGTTGTGGATTCACTGAAATATCTCACTAACTTATCCTATGATGTGTTGGCATGTATCCTTTTGAAACGCTAAAATAAACAGTTGTTCTTTCTTCTTCTTCTTTTTTTTTTAATTTTTTTAGTTAGAATAATTATAGATAAAAATTTTAGCAAAGAAATATGTTTATATACTTAAATAAATCTGAATGTTTCTAATGTGAAATCATTGAACAAACCCTTGACAGTAAAAATAGATTGCATTATTGAAGCTCTTGCTAATCCAGAGAAAGATCGAATGAAGCATGACGGGACTACAATATCTTTGTGGCTTCAAAGTAAGTCAGAGTAAATTAAAATTTTAATTTTCAAAATGATTCCTTAAAATCTTCATATTAGTTTAATAAATTTATCTTCTTAAATTTGTGAATCTTAAATTTTTCTGTATTCTATTTGTTTCTGTGTTTTTACTCATACATTTGTATTTTTTTAAGGTCTGTCGAATTTCTGTGGTGCTATTTTTAAGAAATATTCAATAGAATTGACAGGACTGCTGCAATATGTTGCCAATCAGTTAAAGGCTGAGAAAAGGTAATTTTTTGTTCTTCTTCATTGAATTTACAATATTATTTCAGGAAAAAAAAATAAAAATAAACAAAGACAAAACTTTTTTAATTTTTTATCTGCATTTACTAAACGTTTTTGATCGAGATTAAGTTCATATATATGAGATTAATTATATTGTGAAGAGACTTGATTCAATTTTGCTGTATGTACATCAGGGCTAAGGGATATTTTGCTTATGGAATAGAATTTAAAGGCAGACATTACACTCTGGAATCATTTGAAATTATGTGAATATGAGTATCGTATTTGGTTTAATCTGATGAAATCAGGCAAATAAATACTCTCATAAAAATTTCAACTTTTTTTTCTACCAACTATTGTATGCTACCTTTAATAGAGCCTTTGATTGACTGACCACAAATTAATAATTTCAGTAATCCATTTGCCATTTTCTTTTAGTTTAATTACAGAGGTCTTTTAAATGAACAATGATAGAATCAGTTTTATTTTTTTAAATGTACAATGACAGAATCAGTTTTATTTCATTTCCTCCAGGCATTGTGATTCTTCCAGGCAAGGAGAGGAATTAAGATATTGAGGAAAACGTTAAATACACTTGTATAGGTTAGAAAATTTATATTATCAGGGATATGGAAACAGTTAAGATAGAAAATGCCATAACCTGACAAATTAGAAGTAGTCTCTTATGAGGCAGTTCAATCATTGCCAGTTACAATAACAGAAGCTTTTTTTTTTTTCATTATTTCTGTAAGTTGTGAGCCTCGTAAGTTAAATGGAATTGAATGCTTGTTTACTGGCTCATTTGATCCTTTGCAGGGTTCAGGAATTAGTTCATTGAAATATTCTGTCAAATGGGACTGGCTTCTTGCAGTGACTGTGGATTGTGAGAGCCTGTATCTTGCACCCTTCAACATTCATGACTTCTTGATGGGATCCTTATAACCTTCATTTTAACCTGTAAAACTCAATTACAATGATTGCATGCTTACTTTAACCTAAAAATACTGCCTTTTTGGAACCATGAAATATAAAATTTCCAAGCAACTCTTCTAGTTATTTACAATATTAAAGATTTTTTTTAGAAATGAGTTCAGCAGTACATTGTTTTTCTTGGGATGTAGATAAGGAAATCATGTATTACAAATTGAAATTATAAACTTTCTTTTTTCTTTACAGTCTAGACTTATTAATACTTAAAGAAATTGTTCAGAAAATGGCTGGAATTGAAGCTCTAGAAGAAATGACGAATGATCAACTGGATGCAATGGCTGGTGGAGAGCTGCTTCGAGCAGAGGTAAATCTGATCCCCTTTATATTTATATGGTGTAATCTTGCATATTGTCAAAGTTTCTTGTAGGTGGATCATTTGCTCTGTTATTTAGTTTCAGTTGGTGTCATTTCTTATGAATTTATGTTTAAATGTGCTTAAATCAGAATTAATTTTACACCTACCTACCCTCTTCGTGCCCAATGGCACATAAGACTGGTATTCTCTTTTTCCATTTATGATGGTGAAGTGCAACTGATCTTGCTTCTACCCATCACACCTTCTTTCTTTCTTATTCTTACTTTGCCAAGTAGAGTTTCTTAGTTTCTGTGATCAGTGATTTATGGGGATGAGTCATCATTCCTGTGCTCAATTCTTTTACAACTGGGCTTGGGACTAGTTTTGACAGAATTAAATTGCTAAATAATAAACTCGCCAATAAAAAAATCTATTATCTTAAAAAGTGGGTGCGCTTTTTCAAAATTTGTATTTTTTTTTTTCGGCAAAAGCTATTCAAACTAAAAAAGAAAAATAAGTAATATTAAGCTTAGCAGCTGATCCAGTCAATTTTCAACCTGGATCCTTCCGCAAACCACTAAATTCAAACACTACTTAGTTTAATATTCATGTTAGAGAAAGGACTTAAAAAAATTCAAGAATGCAATTACTGATTTGGTTTGCAGTAGTCTTCCTACTGTCGAGTCTACTGTACTTTATCAGCATGTTGACCATATTAGGGAGGATGCTAAGATGTTTTCATGTTGCCTTCAACGGGACTGTTAAACACCTGAAATTAGGTTTGAAAAGGATATCTCTAGAAGTTTTCCGCAGCTATCAGTTAAATGGGGAGGTAGAGAAGTAGCTACATCTTTCTGCAGTTTGAACTGAGACCTTTTCAGAGCACTGCTGATTTTCATATGAGCTCATCCTCAAGAAAAAAATTATAACAAAACTTGAAAGACCAGGCAAAAAAAATAAATAAATAAATAAATAAATAAAAATAGAAAAGATGAAAGATATTAACAATACAATTGTTTCTATAAATGATAAACCAGTGAAGGCACAAGGGTAAGTAAAAGGAATAGGGTTTTTACATTCACTTATGCCTTGCTTGGTATATCATTTATTGAATTATTTAGGCACGTTAAATTCCTTACAATTATTTCTGTTCTGCATCAATAGAATGATAGATGATACTAATATATGATAAGTCTTAAGTTATTTTAATCTTATTTAATGATTATTGTTTTTTTAGTGAAGTTAAGGTTTTTTTAACACTGATATTTAGTGAAAGTTAAGATAAGCAGTGGCGTTAACAAAGTACAGGGTGGCATTAACATAAAACTAGCTCCAATAGGTTTCAAGGTATATGTTGAATGTTTGCTAATGATAAGGCTGATGGTGACCACTTCCAACATCTACTCTGAATATGATAATAAAAATATACCGGCAATAATGTACAGATAACATGAACAGGAGCGATAGCATTAAATAGTGTCCATTTTCAGAACCAAAATATACCTGGAAACCTTTTGGAGCTGGTTTTATGTTCACCACCCTGTAGAATGCTAATGATGTCATGAGTCAGCTCTTACTTTAAAACTGAGAGTAGTTTAATGGTTATATTCATATTTGGGATATGCGTTGTTTACTGCAAAAAAATTATGTAACTTCGGTCTATGTTATTGAGCATACAAACATGAAATAGAAGAAATGTTGGCAAACATTAACACAATCATGTTAAACTGATTAAAGAATAAAAAACTATTCCAGCTACTTAGCAGTTCAATAAAAAAAAAAACGTATTTGAATCAATAGGAAAAAGATAGAAGAAAAAGATAGAAGTAGGGGAATTTAAATGTTCTTCTGTGAATATACTCAAAAACTAAGGAATTGTACAGCTCTCATCTTATGTATTTTTTTATGATTTGTTTATAAACAAATCATAATTTTGATAAATTTTAATCACTTTTCATTCCTTCATGTTGCATCTTCTCTGTGAAACTTAGAAGTCTAATAAAATACTGTGGGTCATCCAGTGTCAGGGTAATAATATTCACCATGAACAGCATTAGTTATGTATGTGATGCTGTTGTCTTGGCAAGTTTCTTTAGACTCACTTTTGCATTTATTGAGTCCAAATGCAGAATTCTGTTTTACAATAGCATTGCAATATGACATTTTTTCTATCTACTTTCTTATTGATAGTTTATTCATCTCATATTAGTTATATAACAAGTGTTGTTGGTTGAAGAATACAAAACATTTTTTATAAGGTTTATAAACTTTTAATAAATTTAAAATTAGGAAATTCCCATCATGCACAAGCTAAACAAAAACCAATTCATGCTTTGAGCTTGTCATAGACAGGGAATCTGGAACAGCTGTTTCATTGTTATTATGAATCAACCACTTTACCATAATAATGATGAAACAGCTGTTCCAGCCTCTTGTCAGTGACAAGCTCAGAGCATGAATTGTTTTTTTTTATTTAGTTTTCGTATGATGGGAAATTTCCTGATTTTAAAAACATATTTGCATGTTAAATCTGATTTACTTAAATAAAGTTTTTTTATTGGACTAAATAGATTAACTAAGTTTACCAAATAAAATGGTCAAGTCAGAAATTACATAATAAGAACTGACAGTCATTACAAAATCAAGATAAAAACTTAAATACTTCAATTTGTTTAGAAATTAGAAAAATGTATGTTTGGTTTAGTTAATTAAAATTAAAATTGAAAGATAAAAGGTAATTGCATATAAATATGTAATGATTATGTCTTCTATTTTTTTTTTTTAATGTCTTATTTTCTTTCTTTCTTGTTATAGGGTGGTTATTTTAGTCAGATTCGAAACACAAAGAAATCATCGCAACGATTAAAAGAAGCATTGATTGAACAAGATTTAGCAATACCACTTTGCTTGTTAGTTGCTCAACAAAGGAACTGTGTTATTTACAAAGAACAAGAAAATAGTCATCTGAAACTAGTTGGAAAATTATATGATCAGGTTTGTTATCCATGCAATTAATGTTAAATACATGTTAAAAATACAGTTGTTCAATTCTTATTTTTCTTTAAATCAATCACTTTACTCCTCACATTCATTTTTTGGATGGGATTTACATTGTTGTTAAGATTGGAAGATTTAACTATAAAGAATAAAACATCATTATTTATTAAAAGAAAACAGAATTCTTAAGTTTTGACTTCTTATCTGAATCCTCTGAGACCTGCTGTCTCTTGTCGACCACTCTGTCCCAGACAATTTTCTACCATTGATCCATACATCTCTCATATCTCACGAAAGCAATCATTATCACAGCAAATACTTTCAACTTCTAGGATTCTGGTTTTTCATCTCAAAAGATATTTGACCTTAAGTTTCTCTATTGTCATACACTATATGGCCAAAAGTATCCGGATACCCTTCCGACAAAGTGGATCGGGCAGGTCAGGAGGTTTGATGTGTCATCGGACGCTATAAAAGCGTTGGTTGGGACTTAGCCGATCATAATTATGCGTTCCCGATAAAATGAGTAAGTCAGGCCATTGAACATCTGTGGGACGAAATAAAACAAAGATTACCTGCCCACATAGCCCATCTTCTGTGGCTGGGCTCACTTCAGCTGTCATGGCCTCCTGGATGTCAGTTCCTGCGACCATCTATCAAAACCTGGTGGAAAGTCTTCCCAGATGTATACAGGCTGTCATTGATGCAAAAGGGGAACTGACATTATATTAATATGTGCCTTAGGAGCCTCCGCATCCCATTCACAGGTTATCCGGATACTTTTGGCCATATAGTGTACCATCATTGTAGACATTTCTATAATCTGTATGGTCATTATTTTTTATCTGATATAATTCTTTTTATCATCTTGGAAATATATAAGCCTTCTAGTATGATGATTTGTTTGAAATGTTAGGATACGCTTGTTGGATAATTTCTCAACAATTGTGCTCTGCAATACTATAAATGTACTTTGTTAATTCCTATTACGTCTTTATGTTTGATAAATGCATATAGTGTCCAGCTAGTGTAGATCTGCCAGTTTCACTCTTTCTTGTATTATCAAAGACAATAAATTGTTCTCGTGGTTTGAAAACTTGCTCCTACAATGAAATCTGTTGTGCTGCAACTCCTGCTACTAGTCTTATGTCCTTACATTATTTTTTCAGTGACATCTTTGTATTTTCAGTTACTCTAGTTTACATATCTGAGATCTGACCTACTCAAGTATTGTCTGGCTGTTTTCCACATGAGATATCTTTCTAATCCTCAGAGGGAAGCTTTCTGCATTAGCTACTATTCTCAAATTTTATCAAATGATTCTCAAGACACTATTTTGCTAAATTGCGAATTTACACAGTTATATCAAAGATCACTATTCCTAACTTTATTTATAAAACTTCCTTTCCCTACATGTAAATATACATGTGATTGTGCTCTTACTTCATCAATCACATGTATATTTATGTTGAACCATCATGAAAGTTGCCATAGGTTGTTTTATTTCTTCAGTTCATTGCTATACATTCCACTTCAACATCTTTCTATACAGATTTTTTTTTTTTTTTAATTAGGTGAAAAACATTTCAAGGCTATACAGTGTCATTTTATTTCAGACTTCTTTGCTACCTTCTGGTGCATGATATTTCCTTTTTTGCCTTAAAATATCATTGTAACTCTTAAGAACTCTTCTTACAGCAACATTTTCTATCTACACCAAGAGAATCACCTCTTTATGCTGTACTTGACAATGTTTGTTATTTATTTCACTACCAAACCATTGTTGGCTACTCTTTCAACATAAGTTTACTCTGTGCTAATTATTCATAGACTAGATGGCTGCCCCTTGCTCTGCTCCAGAAGTCTTGCGTATGTAGCGGAAAACATTTTATTTATTCACAAACACAAATTACATCAAGTAAAACTAAAAACAAATTAAAGTTTCAATTTTAAAAACTACTTGCAATGCAATATTGAAATCCATTGATACCCAGTTGGAAATTTGAACATTTGAGTTGACAGTACTTCTGTTGCCTGGCAACGCTCAAGAAAAATTTAATTCTTGTGCAATTCAGTTGTTGCAGATGTAAGCGAGACTTTTTAATTCAAAAATCATTTAACTGATCTTTTGAAAATAAATTGATAATTTTTTTTAAGTATATTGTTTAAACTAATCATTAAAATATTCAACGCGACATTACAACATCAGTGTCTCTTGACCAAAATTGCCATTTAAACTTGTCTCATAAAATACTACTTTGTTAAAAAACAGTATTTATCTTGGATTCATTACAGAAAAGTAAATTTTTGTTATTTGTCGTTCCATGGAATCTTAACAGAGTATTAGCATTATTACAGATTTGTCGAAAGCATTCCTGAATGGCTAGATTTAATGTTTTACAAAATAAGTGAATGGATCAAAATTAGTACATTCATACGGATAATACCTTACATCTCAGATTTGAGAATGAATGAAGAGTTACAATATTAATAATAAGTTGTCATTTAAGTGTGTAACTCTGAAATATGAATATGGTGACTGCTAATTAATATTAGAGTTGTCAATTTTAAATGCTTTTGAATTTTGATCTGATATTAATTTTGGAAATAGAAGCAAACTATTGTGTTTTCTGCAGAGCAGCAGCAAATATAGATATAAGTAGAACCGTTAGAAATTCTACTATTGGAAATATAGTTCTCCTAATAATAATTAAGTGACAATTCCGATTAAATAAAATGATCTTTTAATCACATTTTAGTGAAAAAAAAAATTACTTAATTACATCAGTTACTTCGATGCGAACGGATTCAAGCACTTTCTAGTTGTAGGAGGACGCAAGAACAGGGATCCAGGAGACATCAATTTTTTTATGAAATTTTTTTATTAAAAATTACTTTTAACAAAAATCAAGTGCTCATGCATGCCTCCACATCAGATTGGTACCACATTTACCCCTGTATCTCATGTGGTTGCTGTGAAGAAGGGCTTACAGACTCTTCCATTTAATTATCGATGTTGATCTTTTGAGAGATCAATGTATGAGACCTCTCTTTATCCTCTTCATTATCATGTATTATCTTCAGTCTCATTCATTATATGAATTTTTACATTTCTTTTAGGTCGAATAGGTGTTAATCCCAGGTCCTCATATATTCTTAGATGTTCTAATCATATCATGTTTAATATAATATCTTGTATTATCACTTTCAATCCCTGATTTGTCAGTCTGGTAGAACTATTAGTTCAATACTCCTCCAACAGTGGTGCTGGTTTTGAATACATTCATCTGCATTAGAACCTCACTAGTCCACTTGATGGCTTCACAGTTTTCTTATAATCTATCTATGTTGTGAAATTGATGAGCTCAGATTTAATTTGCACTGATGCTTTTCTATTTTGAGACAGTTTTGATTCTAAGCTTACCTATTGTTAGATTTGTTGTGAAAAAAAAATTCTAATTGTTGAGATTTTTTCAAATGAACAGGTCAAGTTCATTTTAACTTTCATATTCACACACCAGAATCAAACATTGTACAGGGATAATACGGAGTCAAATTAATGGGTTGTTAACTATGATGGTATTTTCATGAGAATATCTTCTTAATAGCAACTTAAATATCAAATATATACACCATAATCTTCTGTAAAATTAGACATTTTTTTATTTCATCTTTCTATGTGAAAGACTTCTTCAAGACTTAAATTGAAGAGAAGAAATTTTATTCTCCCTTCTCAATTTATTTCCTGGAGAAGTCTTTTGCGCAGAAAGATGAAATAAAGAAGTGTCTAATTTTACAAAAGATTATGGTGAATGAATGGTATTATTGTCATATGAGTCTTTTTCTATTTTATTCTATTGCTTCATTTACTGAAGCAGTAAAAATACTGTTCTTAATAACTGGGCGATTGTGATTTCATCTTAAAACAAAATTATCAGATGTTTTGTCTGTACATCTTACTCAGCATTAGAACAAGGCCGTATCTATAGATGGCTTAGACTGACTTTAGACTTTCTCAAAAATTGTTTTTTGAGGCATGTTGATCTTATATTGTAGGAGATTTTATGACCATAGCAAATAAATACTTTATCGGCAAGTTTAGAAAAAAGTAAACCAACGAAAGGAGGAAGTAAGTCACTTCTGTCCAATTATTCTTAATACTTTTGGGTCGTACCCTTTGCTCCCCTGGTTTACCCCACGGGTGGTGCTATTTTCGAACATTTTCAAAGTGTATGCATCACGGACACAAGCATACTTGTACAATTACTTTGGTTCAGTGTTAAAGAGCTAATGTTGTCTTCAAAATGGTATATTAGATTTAAGTGTAAGTATTATAACAAACAAGAAATTTAGGTACAAAGGAGAGTAAAAATTGAGACAAAAAAAAAGTTTTACACGATATCTCTAATAGATAAAAATTCCAAAATTTGACAAATCAGAGAAAAATAATATTAAACGATATAAAATTATATTTTATATTGTTATAATTATATTATAAAGGATATAAAAACGTAGTCATTTGAAAATGCTTTGAAAACACTATACACAGACTTCCAAAACAAGTGCCGACATCGGTACACTTCTGTGACTTCCGGTGAGAAATTATCGACAGTTAACTCCACCTATTGGTGTATTTTTGAACTACAAAAAAATACAAACCATTCCAAGTGATCACCACTCGAAAAAACCAGCCAAAGTGAAGCAAAACAATGGGAAATTCGCGCTCGGAGAATTGCCGAGCAGAGTAAATTTAGGGAATATATGGCCGCCCGTAGAATCTACGGGCAGCGACCTGAATGTGTTAAAATCTTTATGGAATTACTTGAAACTAATTCATGATTAATAAAGATATTCTGGTGCTGGACAATTAAAAAAAAAATGTGATCACCATTGGCTTATTTTTATTTATTTTTTTAAACGCATAAGTAAATATTGATAAATTGATTTATAGTTGATTTAGTAGAAAGTTGATTTATAATTGATGTTTTTTTTAAAATATTGTAATATTATTAAATTCTGTTTGTAGAAGTCTAGTACCAGTACTTTTTTGGACATGTTTCTAATTTTGTAAATTTAAGCATAAAAATTAATTTATTTGCTAAGATTTTCATCTTAGAGAAATCTGCTTCCTAGTTTATATAATAAAGTTCAAAAAAAAAAAAAAAAATGAAAAGAAAAGAAAGAGAATTGTTTTATATTATTTTTAATGAAATTGTTATAATTATTTTCAGTGCCAAGATACACTTGTACAGTTTGGCAGCTTTTTAGCTTCTAATCTGAGCATGGAAGATTATGTAAAGCAGCTTCCACCAATAGCTCCACTAATGTCAGAGTATCATATAATGTCAGATGTTGCCTTTTTTCTTTCAAGGCCTTTGTATTCACATGCAATAGCGGTGAGTATGGTGCTATTTTTTTTTTTATTATTAAACACTTTTGCAAATTTAAATTTAAGATATTTAATCAAGCTAATTCTATTTTTTTTAAAACATCTTTTCTACAATTAGTCTTAATTCAAAATCCTATATAATTACTATACTGTAATTAACTCTTAATTCTATAATTAGTCGTAACCAGATATGTGTGGTAAAGTTTCTTCAACAAATTCTACTATATAACTCTAACCTTTATAGATTCACAATTTTTTTCTGAATGATCTTATTTCAGAAGTCGGCTTGTTTCACATTGCTCTAACTCTGTTTTGTTAGAACCAGTTGTAACTGGTTGTAACTGAAATTTGATCAATTAAATATCCTTTATGCTTTAAATGCTTCTATTTTGGTTTACTTAATTATGCATCCCTTACTTAATAAAGTTATCACTTGAATTTCAATTCACCAGCTAAGTCCCAATATTTTATTTTGTTATTTGGGAATATGCCAAAGCTTAAACTGCAGTGATCAGGCAAGTTCTCTTCATTGTTTGTTACATGTTATCATAATAGGCCACTTATCAGTGGTTTATTTACTTAAAGCATTAATCAATATACATCGTTTCCATAATGACAAGGCTATATTTATCATCTTTACATCAAAGTGATCTCAGTCTTTTTCTGGCTCATATGGAATTTGGCATTAGAAGGTAACATTTTCAAAGGACTAGATGGGTTTTGGGATTAAAACCATTTTTTTAAATATGGAAATCATAATTCAATGTCTTATTTCTTACTCTGAACTCCCATTATCACTTGCAACAATGATATGACGTTGAATGGTGACAGTGTATTTGATGAAAGTCACATAAATAGCAATGAACTCAATGTATTAGGACAACTTTTAAATAGAGTGCAGTGACTTTGTAGACTGCATTATTTAATCAAATCTGTAAATAGGAACCTGTATTTCTAAATATCAAATTTTAAGCAAAATTGTATGAGAATACGTCGTTCATTAGAAATAGGTTAATCATTAGAAATCTATTTAATAAAAATATATATGTCTGGTTTGTGAAAATTAAGATAATCTAATAACTTTTTGATGTTTGAAACAATTGATTTACATACACATACTTTGGATCTGATATCTAAATTTTCTATCTGTAGTCTAAATTTGATGAGCTTCGCAAACAAGATAAAAGCTCCAAATCATCATCCTCTGGTCAAGTAAAACATCAAAAATACTTAGAGATTGTTGAAACTATTATGAATCCAATAATTGAATCAGTTATTCCTTTACATCCTCCTAAAGTGTGGGAGGATATAAGGTAAGATAAAGTTGTCATCTTTTGTTTTTTTTTCTGTTTCATTTTAATATAAATGATTAATAAGAATTATTTTATCTGGTACCTCTAGGATTAAACTTTGCCTTGATTTTACAATTTTTTAGGTATTTAAATTTAACGATTTAACACAGTAAGATTTTGTTTTTTATGTTACAGAGTTAAAGTAAAAAATAATAACAAAATTTTATATACTTGGGTAAAAATCATTATTCCGTTTTGAAATTCTTGAATTTGCCCTAATTTGAGCTAGTAGATTGGCCAACTATTGATACCTAAAAACTAAATGTCCATTTGTCCTTCCTAAAATTCTTAACTGATATGTTGTAGCAAAAAGAAGAAAAAAAAATCTTACTTGATCACGGAAATTATTTGTTGGTGAATACTGAGATTAGTGTTCTTCAATAACAGGAAGGAAAAAGAACAAATAATTGTTTTCTTTTAATTGATTCCTCTTTTACATGTTTTTTTCGGAATTTCATGGAGGACACTCTAAATTGTGCATTTTTCTAAATTTAAAAGGGACTTGTAGATTATAAATTAATGTTTTGTTTTGTTAAAATACTTTGAAATAAAATTTAATACTTTTTACCCTTAATACTAACCAAATTTTTAAATTTAATTTTAATTTGAGAAAGCAGCAGCAAGTTTCTCTGTTGTCCAAATTCATTGATAAATAAATTATGCAGTCTTTATTCTATTTTAGTTTTAATAATTAATTGTTGATTCTGTTACAGTTGAATATAATTTGAATTAGTAAGTAATGAAACATGTATTAGAATTTTAATTTCCTTTTATTCAGTCCACAGTTCTATGTAACATTTTGGACACTGACTATGTATGATCTTCATGTGCCTACGTCAATGTACGAAAAGGAATTTAATAAGCTTAAATCACAGATGCTTCAAATTGAAGATAACAAGGATATGGTAATTTTGATTTATTTCCTTTGTAATAAAAAAAAATGAGAATTTTTTTTTAATTATTTTCATCACATACTCATGTTTTAATTTTTATAAAACTTTTGGCCTAGTTCAACAGTAGCCTTCATTAATTGGTTTCTTACAAAATTAATTTAATTATATAATTAAATGGCACTTTACATAATTTTAATTTCGTAACATGTACTTTTAATATGTTATGAAATATTTTATTATTTTACTTTGGTCATATTTTAACATTTACCTGCACTAAATCTTTGCTTTTCTGCAATCAGCTTTAATAGTAATAACTCAGTCCATCTTTGCTATTAAATTGCAGATTGGTAAGATATTAAAGTTAGACATTTCATTCACTGAGATTTTGAAACAATATTCTATCTTAGATCATGGTAAAAATTCAATCTTTCTGCAATTTAAATTTACTATAAGACAGTTTGTGTTATAAGTATTACGTAACACTACTTAAAAGAAATTAAGTTTTAAAATTATATTTCTTTGTAATTCCATTTCGGTCCTGAACTTGAAAAGAAAAGAATAATAATAACTTACATAATTTCTTTTACTCCAGTAAATTTATCATACAAAAAAAAAAAAAATCTAATCAACAAGTCCGCCAACCACAGGCAACGTCACCTCTGACGGCAACCTTTGAATAGAACTTTACAGTTTAATTGGTTAAAAATTGTTGCATAATTAAAATTCGCCTATAAAATGACAGCCCCATCCCCAAATTAACCATCTTGCTGATGATGGGGTTCGTGCAACCTTGAAACCTTCCATGGACTTCTTACATGTATTTATATTTTTATTTTATTTTTTAAACTTTGTAATGTGAATAACTGTATAAAACTTCAAATTACTTCTATGAAAACACATGTTAAAATATTTTCCTAAACAAAAAAAAAACAAAAAAGAACTTGTTTAATATTGATATTTGGAAGAACATGTTCACTTAAATTTCTAAATCTGTAATACACAACTAATAAATATCTTTGGCAAAGTTTTTTTTTTTTTTTTTTTTGCTAGTTCTATTGATATTTGAGCTGTTGTAACATATCAGCAGTCCTGATTTCTTCTTCTTATAACAAAGTGAGAGCCAGGGCTTGGGCTCTGACAATGAATACAGGATTCAATAACTTAAACCGTACACCTTACAATTTTGAAGTTGATAAAAAGCTGCATAGTGGTTGATTAACATCAATGTTTTCTCTTTGCATGCATGCTATTCAAACGACCTATTCAATAGTCAAAGTCCTGAAAGCTTCTGGGATCTGTTCTCTTAGGAGAACTTCCTTCAAAACAACATGATCTGTGAAAAATCCTTTATTTTCTTTCCCTTCATTATTTCATTATTTCGGCTTCCATAAGCTCTTTCCCAGCAGTCCCATTTTCACTTTTTCCAGCTATCCTAGATGTTGGATGTTCATACATTCCAGCCATGACTGACATGCATATTCAGTTCTATCATTTAGATGCACCAATTCTGCCATGTGGACAAACATACTTGTTTTTGACTTTGCTATTCACAGCTGATTAGTTAAAAATTAATAATAATTCCAATTGAATAAAATTAAAATTGCTTACTAGACAATGAAATAATGTGGTTTTTCCATTTCTCCTGCAGCAACATTATTATTTTATACAGAAAATTGGTTATGCTTTCTTTTTTTTATTACTTTTTTATGAACTACGAATATTTGTGCTAATCTTATGAGTAGATTGAAGGCTTTTTTTTGGACTGTTATATTACTGGAACAGTTATATATTTTATAAATATATATATATGTTAATTACTGTTCTTTACATCAAATTCAAATTCTTACAGTATGGCTGCAATAGTACTAAATACACTATCATTTCCTTTTGTGACAGCATTATACTGTACTTTATTTGTTGTCTTACTCAAGATAAAACACAGAAAAAGTAAAGATTTCTTGAAATCTAGATCTAGAAATATCAAATGGGAGCTTTTATTTTGTGAAATAAGTTATTCTATACATTCTACATTTCTTTCAACCACATCTTTCACTATGTATGCTTTTATCTACTGAAAAATTCTTATAAAATTTTCTACGGTTACTGAAAGATTTGAAGGACAGAAAGGTCCTGTATAAATGGCAGGTGCAAATACTTGATAATAGCATGAGATCATGATTTCCCATTTCTCCCAAGATTTAGTAGTGTCGTCAAGAACATGATCATTACACGAAAAGCCAATGATGTTATGAAAAAAAAAATTTAAGTTACTTAGAAGTAATATTTTAAATTAGAATATATAGCTTTATGAGTGATTTTTCTCTTTACTTTTATTTCCTGTTAAATTTCATATTTAATTAGGTCCAGAGTAAAAAGAAGAAAGAAATAGAACGTTGTAAAGCTCTGATGGAAAAGATGCAAGATGAAGAAAAAAAGCAAAAGGAACATTGTGATCGTGTTTTAACAAGATTAAAGAATGAAAAAGACACTTGGTTTCTCTCAAGTAAGAATTGATTTATTAATAGTAATAATAATGATAATAAAAGGAACTGGCACTTTAATGGATTAGAACATGTCTTATATATTTGCAATTCCATTTGTTTGTTTTTTATGTATGTCTTAGTAATTCTAGAGTTTACGTATTACAGTCATCCAATCTTTTAATTAAGTGAAATAAAATAAAATTAAAACTTTAATAAATTACGTAGTTAGTTGATATATTCCTTAACATTGCATTAAAATTAATTGCAACATGTGATTAATAATATTAATAATAATAATATTAATAATTCAGATGTAAATAGATAAGTTTTACAGATTTAAAATTTTAAAAAATATAAAATATTTTTAAAAATAATTACGAAAGGATGTTATAAGCTCTTCAGGAAATTCTTTCCCATCTTAAAACCAAACTTATTTTAATTTGAAAGCTTGCCAATGATTTTTCTGATTGTCAACCAGTACATTAAAAAATTCCAGTTACTTTAAGCATAGCTTAGATACTGCTTTGAAATTGAAGACATTGATTCAGAGCATTTATTAAGAAAGTAATTTGTTTCTGAACAGCAAGCAATAATATGTCAAAGACATTTTAAAGGCTGAAATGCTATCATTTCAGCAGGCAGTTCCAAATGACACAGTTCAACAGGATAATGTGTGGTCTTATATGGTAATAATTGTGGAACAGTTCATAGATTAGATGTCTGTGAAACTTCTCTTCTACAGTGGCCTGCATATTTGTGGACATGGTTATTGCATGTTTTGCCCAACAGGTTTGGCCACTAATTACTGAAGATATGACCCCTTGAATCAGATTGAAGCAGCACGGCATTCTTCAGAGAACTATTCAGAATCTGTTTTGTTTAATGCTGTGTCACATACAAGCTATTACTCAGTTCTACATTTTACAGTAATATTGAGTGGTTTGAGTGTCTTGTCATTTATAGATCTAAGTCTTTTAAGTGATATCATTTACTTCTGTAATATAAAGTATTTAGCCCTTCTGTTTCACTTCAGTTGCCTGATTTTGTTTTCCTTTTTTTTTTTTTTTTTATGTGACACTTTAATAAAACAGTAGTGCACTTCATTTGTTTGGTAATTTTACTATTTTTGATTTATTTTTTTATGTTGCCCATTTATTATTTCCATCTATAATATTAAAGCTCCCTATTATCAATACCACTAAAATGGCTGTAATTCACTTGGAGTTAGTGTTTCTTCTTCTCTATCATAACTAAAAGGCAGCATAAACCAATAACTGTAATAATTTATCAGAACTCGTCCCTGAAAGATGGTAACTCAATAATTAATTTGTTTCAATAACTGTTATAATAAAAATTCTGACTTCCACTGTCACATCTTTTGAAACTTAATTGTATAAATATTTCTACCACTATATTACATGTCTAGAAACTGATTAGTAAGAAAATGCCTGTAGGTGCCATTGATCCTCTTAAGATCAACCCATAGGAGTATCCCCCATCATCAATTAAGAATATTTTCAGTCAAAATAAAAACTAGTTCGGCTATTACTTTTATAATATGTTTTGTTTTTTTTTCTTTTTTCAGTAATGAATATTTACTTAATTTAATATAGAATTTTTTTAATAACTTAAGTATATTTTATATTTTCAGGATCTGCAAAGAATGAAACCATTACACAGTTCTTGCAGCTCTGTGTCTTCCCTCGTTGCATTTTCACTTCAATGGATGCAATTTATTGTGCTAAATTTGTTCACACAATTCATGATCTCAAAACCCCTAATTTTTCTACACTTATCTGTTATGATAGGGTAAGGATTATTTTTTTCCCCTCAAGCCTTTTATGTTATTTTATGTTAATTATATGAAAATATAGCCTATTCAAAGATAGAGGAATTGCAGATTGACTGTAAATTTAAAAAGGAAATGCTATCATTAATTTTTGAAAGAAATGCATAATATGAACTTGAGTATCCAATCCTTTAAATTATTTCTATTAAAAAAGAATTACAAGAAGTGATGAATATAATAGCATTTCTAAAGATTATAAAACGTTGGATTGATGGAAAATAAAAATTAGAAAGTGAAATAGATTTCTTTCTTAATTAGCGAAGAATACAAAAAACAAAACAAAAAAACCCTGAAAAACCATTAAATTTGTGAAGAAATGGAGAATATAAATTAACTTAAGCCTTCCTTTACGTTGTTACCATAAAAAAAAAAAAAAATCCATACATAATTTAGATGAGATAGTTAATATCATTATATAGCTGTTTCTATTTTTTAGGATTGAATGCACTTATGAAAGTTATAAGATTTATTGCAAAATTATATATTTCAAAATAATTTTGAATAATTAACAACAGTCATATGGAATATCTTTATCTTTACCTTTTGTTATTTTGCAGTTGAACCTGAAAACCTAAGTTCTTAAGTTCATGTAAAAAACGATTGCAATATTTCATAGATAAACCATTGAATCATCTAAAGCAGTGGTCGGCAACCTTTTGTTGTAAAAGGGCCAAATATGTTATGTGGGGATTACTGCGGGCCGCACTTGGACCAAAAATTTTAACAACCAAAAAGAAAAAAAAGGAAAATCTTACTTTGACAACCAAAAAAAAAAAAATTCCAACACGCCCCGCAAGCCGCACCAAAACGCTTCATGGGCCGCGGGTTGCCGACCGCTGATCTAAAGAATTGCACGAAAAATATTTAAACACTTTAAATGATTGAACAAGTTTGAAATGATTTCATTTATAAAATTGATACAATTATATAATTATACAATATACATAAAGTAATTTTTAGTTTAACCAAGACAATTTCCGTAGCTTTGGTTAACTGTTGCTTGGCAGACTGATCAGTCCCTTAAGTCAAGTTATCCATCAGTTTTTATATTTTAAACATTCTGTTAAGATAACATTAATTTTTTCTTGATCGTTTTAGTTTGTTATGGGTTCTTTCTAACAAACGTTTCTCATTGCAGATATTTTGTGATATAACCTACACTGTAACTTCCTGTACAGAAAATGAAGCCAATCGCTATGGAAGATTTCTCAGTGCCATGTTAGAGACAGTGATGAGATGGCATAGCAACAAATCTATATTTGAAAAAGTAAGAGCAATAAATATTCAGTTGTAATAAATATAAATTCGCATAAAAGTTTGCATAAGTTTAAGCTGGGATATATTCAGATGAAGCCATTTTTTTTGACAAAGCAAAAGCAATTGAAGGTAATTTCTAATTTAATTGCAGCTACACAGTAAGAATAGATAATATTTTAGTATATTTTAAAGTGACTAAATAGTTTACAGGATTATTGGCTCTTTTATCATTCAGTGCTCACTTAACATTGAATTAGTTATTAATTGAGAAAATAAAGCAAAAAAAAACGTCAAAGTTTAACGTGCTATGAGATGAATTGAAGAAACCAAAAAGAGACAAGAAAACAAAAGAACAGCACCTTAAGTGCTGTTCTTTTGTTTTCTTGTCTCTTTTTAGTTATTAATTATTTATAATACCTTTCCAATCACTATACTATAGCAAAGAAATAATGACTGATCATGTTTTGTCATTTTACTCACTGATCATTGGCATTATTGAGTTTCACAGAATCTACATGTCAGTACTTTGTTTGTTTTTTTTTTGTTCCACATTATGTTTTGTACAAATTTTGCCCATTTGATGTCCTAATGGATTATCATTTACATTTTAACATTGGAAATGTTTTATCATGAACTATTAATGAAGATCTGAAGGGTGAAAACAACGTCATCTAGTTCTATTGGTTACCTTACTTGAGATAGACTGATGAAACGATCCATCCTAGAGTCAGATCATCGTCTAGGAAAGCTCCTGTCAAGTTTTATTATTGCATTTGAAAGATTAGAAGAAATTTAAAATCATAAGCAGTTTCACTAGGAAAGTGAATTCAGGCCATTTTGTATTTAAAATTTTTGATTAATTGCTTGAATTTAGTATATGTAGATTGGTTTCTTTTAATCCTATAAAATTTCAAGGCTTTGTTGGGAGAGTGCAAAGACCTGATCTGTTTCTTGTGTAGAAGTCAGTTATCATAAAATCAACAATAGAGAGTAACACAAAATGGCAGTTTTGTATCAAAGTGAATGAAAGAAAAATAAAAAAACCTAACTTCAGTTAAATAAACTTCAGTTTCATCACTTATTTCATATGCCGTTTTTATTTTATATCCTAATGGTCCGGTAGCAAGTGGGTAAGGGCGCTTTGCTGTGGGTTGGAGGTGGCGGGTTCGATTCCCGGCCTCGGCAGAGGGCAGGGAATTTTTCCATGCTTCATTCTCCTCCAAAATGGTCTTAGGGCCTACCCAGCCTCTGTAGATTGGGTACCGGGTTTCTTTCCCGGGAGTTAAAGGCGGGCCGGCGTTGGGCTGATCTCTCGACCTCAACCTAGTCCCGTTGGTCATGAAACGCCCAGGAACCTTTTCTCCCGGGGCCTGCATAGGCCTGTTATGGCGATCCCTTAACTTCCTTTTTTTTTATAAGCAACTTTTACTTTCAAACAGTGATAAAGAACGATATTGAAATGTTATGAAAGTCGATTCTAATGAATTCTTCTTTGGTTATTGTATAGTAATATAAAAAAAAGCTGTTACAGATCAGTAACCCAAGTCCTTATTAAAAGAGCCTTTATAATGAAGAAATTACTTATATTGCATTTTGATTTTCTCTTTATTTTTATTTTTAGGAATGTGCCAATTATCCAGGATTTGTTACAAAGTTCCGAGTGGCTAAGCAGACAGCTGAAAGTGCTAATGATCACGTGGATTATGAAAATTATAGGCATGTTTGCCATAAATGGCATTTCAAAATAACTAAGGTAATTTCTTAGGCTGTCCAACTGTTTATCACTTCTATAGTTTCCAGATATGTCTAATGCACTTCCTCTGTGTTTGGTCTGTGAAAATAAAAATAGTTTCTACAATGAAATGTTCGTGACAGGTATAAAACCTGCAACATTCTGATCCGAAGTCAGATGTCAATAAAAATTTTAATTCAATGGAGATATATTTTTATAAATATATTTACCACTTAAAACGATTCTTATTTATTTTGCATTTTTTGATTCTTTATTAAATTGTATTGTTAATATATGAGCTAACACTACTGATCTTTAAAGGGAAAAAAGTTTTGCAAACTAGTGTTAAAATTATTATATATTTTTTTTTTTCCAAAAAAAAATATGGAGCAATTTTCAAAAAAGAAATTACTTTTTAAATAAATATGGAATTTATTTCTCCAATCAGATTTTTTTTTTTTTTATTGTTTCATGGGGGGAGGGGCCGAATTTATATTTTGTTGTGTTTTGTCATATATTAGTGGTGCACAACTCGCGGCCTACCAGTATATTTGTTGTGGCCCGGTAGTGTCAAACTTAAAAGTAAATTTGTCATACATATTACTAATATATGTTCAATATACATAAGAAGAAATATTATTTATTAAATTGATTGCTTTTTAAGAAAAATCTGTAAGATACTAAATTCCATATGTAGGAATTGTACTGTTGTTTCTTAATATTTATGAATCTATTAAGTAATTACAAAAAAAATATTTTTGCTTTGTTTTTGATTAATTTAACTATAATTGTCAAAAAAGAGAAAATTGGAGAAAAGAAAAAAAAATATATTTACTACAATAGTTTATATTAAATTTGTTATAATTGTTAAATTATTATTATTATAGCATTACATATTTTAATTGAAGATAAAATATATAAAATACCAATAAGTAATGGTAACATTGTCAGCAAACCAATGCACCTCTGATATGTAACTTAGTAACTATTTTCATTTACAAAATGCTTTTAAATGATATTTAAATTGTAATTCTGTTAAATACCACAACATATTTGAGAGGAACCTTAAATCCCTAACAGTACTGAAAATGGTACATTTCTTTGCTGATTAAAATATATATATATATATATATATATATAATTAATAATAGAAAGTTCTGTAATTCTATTAATGAGTTTTTATCACCAAAGCACTTTCTTTCTGAAATATTTGTTTGTTTGTTTTTTCTCAGGCATTTCTTATTTGCCTTGAATCTGGGGACTTTGTTCAAATCAGGAATTCCTTGATTGTTCTTACAAAGGTAAGAGGAAAGTTGTTGTTGTTGTTGTTTTTTTTTGTTTTTTTTTTTCTAATATTGTTTTACTGTTTTGCTTGATTTTAAGAACATTGCCAATCTGTAGTTTTAAAAAAGTTAACTGAGTGATCCCATTTATTTACAGTTAAGTTTTATAGTAAAATTATCTTAAAAAAAAAGTATTAAATGAAAAGACAGTAGTTTAAAATTACTTTTAACTATGTTTTTCTTTAATTTTCTATTTTTGTTTTAGATTCTTCAGCATTATCCAGTCATCATTAACTTGTACAATGCAATTGAAACACGCATCAATAACTTACAGTCGAAGGAGAAGGATACACGTCCTGACTTATATGCACTTGCAGTAGGGTAAGAGTTTGATCTTCATATCCATTTACAATCTTCCTTTTGAATTTAGAAGTTATTTATTTGTAATTTATAAGTACGAGGGCGATTTAAATGAAAACGATGAATATTGTAGATTATTTATTAGAAATGGAACTTCGCTACTTCTCAACGTAGTCACCATTCCTCTCAATGCACTTGGCCCACCTTTTTGGCAAGGCTTTTATCCCCGCCAAAAAAATCCTTTGAGCACGTGCACAGCAGTTATGCACTGCCTCTTTGACGTCTTTATCACTTGCATTTTTGCGTCCAACGAGTTCCTCTTTCGTAGCTCTAAAAATATTGTAATCGGAGGGTGTCGAATCAGGAGGGAATAAGGGGGAAGGAAAGGGAAAGACACTGTATGCAGAGGAATTTGATGGTTGACACTGTTTGATGGGTCTGACGTTATTGTGTTGAAGGAGAACACCGGTTGAAAGAATTCCACGGTGTTTCACGCGGATTGTAGGTTTCAGCACAAAAGTCAGGAGTGCCCTGTCATGTTCCCAGTCACTGTTGTCCCTTTATCCATGTAATGTTTCACAATTGGTCCACAGTGGTCCTTTTCTGGGGTAAATAACTTTAAGGTAGGGTTCTGTTGGCGCTGGCCACAATTACAGCCCCCTCCACCCTTTAGAGCCACCGGCCTTGAATTTAAAATAGAGACGGCAGGCTTTTGTTGTAATTGAAGGTACTAAAGCCGTCGTTCTCACAACCGCGAATGAAGAGTCACCGAAGAACTCCGGGAAGAACCATTATTTGCCAACTTCAGGCGACTTCAGAGTCTAGTTTCTGTAGCTTTCTATGGCCAAAATATCAAAATAAATCGTGTTTTGAATTCTTATTTTGAAAACAAAATAAATACAAGTCTATTACAGAAATTTATAAAAATAAGGAAATTTAAATTAAAATATAGATCTTCATTATTGATATAAATCATGTATTATTATTGTAATTTCTTTAAACTTATTGTTTCGAAAATATGTTTAACTTTAAGTTAATATTCAGGACAATTTAATTATGATAAGAATTTATGTTTGAGAAATGGATTTTTCTTTTTTAACTATTATAATGAAATAATATAATAAAACTTTCTATTTTATTTTAAACGTAATTTCAAGTTAAATCTGAAAAATAGAATCATACTGGAATATTTAAGTTCAACCTAAACAAATATTTTTAACTTTCACCAAGCACACGTAAAATTATTATAATTTAATCTGTATGTTTTGTTGCATTTTTTTAGGTATCTTGGACAGCTGAAAACAAAGAAATCCAGTATGACTCCAGAACATGAATTCCATTTGAAAGAGACTGAAGAAGTAAGTTTTTTTAATTCCATCATTTGAAGAAATAATGGTTTATTCTTAATGCTCAAAAGCAAGAAGGGGGAATACACCCCACATATTTGAAGATCCAAGCATTTTCTTGTAAAAAGATATCTACGTATTGTTTTCAGTTATTAGTTACCTGACATCATAACAGCACATTTGTTTCTTATCTTGTATCTGATGGATTTATGGGTGAAAAATCTGGCTTTTTAGTTTAATAAATGCATGAATGAATTACACCCATTGATATGTAATTTGGATAAAATAAATATCTTTTCATTTCTTGTTAACTAATTTGTATTGAGTATATGCGGGTATAAGTAAATCAACTAAATAGAAGATGGGGGATTTTTTAATTCTAATGAGTTATTGACTTTGATTGTTGCAGGGAAAATTTCATTCATCCAATGGAATGAAAAATGATTCTTCAAGTCGCACTCACAGTAAACCTAAAGATAACACTAGTAACAGCATTTCTGAAGGAAGAATAGGTAAGCTTATTCATTATTCTTCACATTTCAAATCTCATACTTGCTTTTCAGCCAAAATATTGATTTTAATATTCAGTGATATTAATGATAAATATAAATCCCTTAATGGTAGAAATAAATAGCCTTAGTACTTTCAGAATTTGTTTAAGATGATTCCATCTTGTAGGATTTTTAAAAGAAAAGAAATGAAATAATGAACAGTAATATCAACAAATGGATGCAATAAGACCATCATTTTTTTTTTATATCAGTGAACTGTTGTTTTGTTTCATAGATAAAAATGAAAAATCTACTGTATTCAGAAGAATGTAAAACATTAAAAGCCTAGCATTGTGTTGTTTCTCTCGAAGACATTTTTTTTTTTTTTTTAACGTTAGGTTTAGAAATTTCTTTCTTTTTTCTCTCTGGAGCATTGCAAGAATTGTCAGTAGGATTTTAGGTCAGGAAAGTAAACTGGCTGTTCTCTAAAACAAATGATGATACTGTAGACAGTTGCTTAGAAAATAATAGTATTTAATATAAACAACTTTTATTCACATGCAAAGTTTAGGCTTAGTAGTCAATTTTAAAACTTGAACTGTATTACAAACTACATAGAAACATTAAAAAATACATACAGGATTTGCCAAGAGTTTGGATCATAGAAAATTTATTTAATTATTGCCTTGTACCTGTTATCATATTCTGATCCAGTGAATGTGTGAACATTGGTTTGTTTGAACTTTCGTTTAGTTTATTGGTACTGATGTAATTAAATTCAGATGTGACGTCTCCTCTAGATCAATGATTTTTCTGTGCTGATTAGCGTAAACAACTGATTTGAAATGGCACTACATGAAGAATCCAATCTACTTCGCTGGGAATGTTTCTTGAAAATAAATTTCATGTTGTTTGCTTAATATGATGGGGCATCCTTATGCTGAAATAAGTTGACTGCTTATTCTGATGATGGCGTGTTGTCATATTAAGGAATTAGGAAAGTTTGCAGCATAGTGAGGTTGCAGCTTTACCAATTACAATGTTGTGAAAAAATTATGGCCTAATTAATTTGAAATCCAAAAGCACAAGACACACCACAATTTGTAGATTCTGCCTTTTATTATGGAATTTGCAGTAGACCAATAGTCCAGCATAAGTCTGTTGCACTAAGATAAAACATTGATTCATCACTGAAACTTTTTTGATACTGCCTATCCTGAACTCACAGCACTCCACTTCATACATTGCTAAACAGTTTTTGAATGAGCTGACCTTCATAGGGTCAAAATGGTGAAGTTTGAAAGAATCATACTGATTTGATATATGTTTCCTAGAATAACTTCTTTAATGGTATACTTGAGATACTTTGCAGATATTTGCATTGACTTATTATCTAGAACAGCCACTTTGCTACCCATTTCAAATGCTTTTCATTTCTTGGGAATATATGGTGCTTATAAGAAAAGTCAACAAGTTTAGATCTAGGGATTTAGTGAACTCTCCCTCATTCAGTGGACCCTCCCTATCCAATCTACTTCACTGAGAATGCTTCTTGGAAATAATTCCTCATGTTGTTTGCCTAATATGATGGGGCATCCTTTTGCTAAAATAAGTTGACTGCTAATTTTGCAGCATATTGAGGTATATTTTGTATTTGAAGTTATTTGTAACTGACTAATGAGGCACCATCTATCTTTATATTAGAACTATCTATGTGTGTTAATCTTTGGTAGTTCTGTAACACCTCATAGATATCATTTTTTCAAATTAATGCATTTAATAAATTACCTGTGGATCCCAACTGTTGCCACATGCTTGATTCATAACATACAGATAGCTTAATAGTGATTGAATCAGTGAAGATTTGCAAAACTTAAAATGAGCTAAGTCACTGTCCACTGACCTTTGTTTATATCTGCTTAAACTAAACTTATTGAGTATTTATCTCAACTTGTTTTGATTCTTTTTTTTATTATTTTTTTTATCGTTAACATTTTAGCTTATTTAATTTATTTAGGATTCTTTAAATTTCAAGGGCAGTGAATGAAATGTTGAATATACAAGAAAATTGGTAGACTAGCTTTCATTCAGTCATGTTTTTGTTTCATTAAAGTGGATATTTCTTCAGGATCTCCACAAATCCAGTAATTGGCAGGAAGTTTATCAGTTACTAAGTATTGGTGTATTGAATTCCAGTCATCATTTCAAAAACAATTTATAGGCCTACATATTTTATTATTAACCTTGAATTCATTAAGTTCCTATCAGATAGAAAGTAGTATGACCTATATATAAAAATTTAACATATAAATAATTGTATTAACAAACAAATCATTGAGAATGAGTTGTTTAGAATCTCTTAGTTCTAAGTGAAGGACTGAGATTGAAAAAAAGATACATTAATGATTGTTCAATTGCACCGTCATTAGGTTTCCTGTAAATCTCTTAAGACTGTTCAATTGGCCAGGTGAAGCATACCAGTATGATCATATCGTAATATCAGTCCCAACACTATCTGGATAGAACTGATCTTTCTTGACTTGCTTCCACTAAAGTCTCTAGATAAAATCAATGTTCTATGACTGTTGGAATTTTCACATACATTTTTCTGGCATTTTTCCTCACAGTTCTTTTCATCAATTCATCTCTTCAAAGAACGGGAATGAATGATGATACTTTATGATCAGTTAGTTAGAGGAAGGGATTCTGTCTATTTTACAGAACAGTTGACAAGTTTTTAGATCTTCAACACAACCATTGGATAGTCATTCACTTCACCTCTATACCAATTCAGTTATGTAAACATCTAATGATTTATCTCTCTGTTTGCTCGTTGAAACATCTTTGAACTTCATGTTGTTGACCTAACTGTCTGTTGCAAATTTTCAGTCAATTCCTGATCAGTTTTTCCGATCCATCTTAGAATTTTCCCGAAGTCAAAAAGAAATATTAGAAAATGAAATCTTGAAGACCACTCTCTTTGTATGAGTATTAAATTATTTCCACCTTAACTTTTAAATTCTTCAGATTTCTGGTCCAAACAGCTTTCATCAAGGCATCTCCTTAGATTTAGATAGACTATTTCTTTTAATCTTTCCATCATTATCCTTGCTTCAGATTTATCATCAATTTCTTTAAGGTAAAACACTGTACCTCTCTTGCAAGCCATAGGTGTATTATAATTGAAAAAAATCTTTCTAAACTCTTTGTTGACCCCAAACCAAAAACTCTGGTTCTTTATCTTCAAAAGACTATTTTTTTTCTCCTAATGAATGTTTCTAATTCCCTAAAAAAAAATTAATTGGCTTAAAAGGATTTGAGGTTTGTTATGTTTTTATTCTATTCAACTCTATACAGTCTCTATTCATATACTTTTAAATATATCAATGTAAATATCTTGAGAAGATGAAACTTCCATGCAAATTTTTTTAAAAAAAGTACTGAATATCGAGATTAAATATGCAATAAAGACATTAGGTTAACTGACACACAATTTCACTGCTGTGTAATGAATCCTTCCATAAATTAGTTATATAAAAGTTATTCTTGAAAATTCTGTTATACTGTAATTTATGAAGATTATAAAATAAAGTCTTATTTATTAATTTGAAATGTTAAAGGTATGCAGCATGAACTCTGTTGTTCGAAATTACTTCCTTTTTGTGAAAGCAACCTAAGATTCTGTTCTAAAAGATATAAAAACATTCTGTATATCTTTCTACAGTAATATTAATTGCAATAGAGCAGTATTTTTTTGTGTGAATAATATTTCTTATATTTCTGTAATATGCTTTTGGAATCACTTTGTTAAGGAGAAGTTTGTGAGGAAGTATTTAGGAAACTTCTACATACTAGCATTATATTAAGTGTAATTCAAAAATTTTGAAGAACTGGCAATGTATTCCCTTCAAAGAAGAGATAGTTTAATATGCTGACATTTCTAAGATGAATTATGATGTGTACCGTTAGGCACAGCTAAAAGATCAGGATAATGGCGGAGTTCTAATCCTGGCATGGGCTTCAGTGTTTCTTTCTCTCTTTGTAATGTTTCTCTTTAGTTCAACAACTTGTTCTCAATTTCACTTCTTGTTCCTGGCACAACTTAGCCTTTGTTGTACTGGAATGAGTCCAGTGAAGTTTAGAGAGGAATTGAAGATGTACCACACTGAAAAGGAATCTTCACTATAGTGAGACTCACTTAGACACAAGATACAGTATTAAGTTACATATAGGACAAACCAAGCACTCAGAAAGCAGACGTGACTGATCCAAGTTTGCTTCACAGGTGGTGGTGATGTCATATCCCTCATTTGCTTCAACAGAGACATAACTCAAATATAATCATTTTTGGATTGTTTGCAAAAAGGAATGGATCTTTGAAGTTATTTTACTGGTAGAATGACATAGCTGAGCTTCTAAAACTCTCCACAAGAGAGCGAGTTGTGTCAGTATTACAACCTTATATTTCATTGACTTTCGTAACTTTCAAACTTGTTGTCTGGAAAATTATGTTTTTTATTTAGTTATGCTGTTATTACAGCAGATGAGCGACAAAAAAATCACTTGTTTCTGCTTCACTTAGTGATAAGTTTTGTTCATTTGTCAGGCCATAGCTATCACCATATAACTTTTTTAGATTGTTCTTAGAAACTTATTTGGAAGTTCAGTACTTATCAAACCTGCTGTTAGTCATTATAATGCTTCTGATATTTTTCTACCACTCTCCAACCAAGGTCTTTGACTTATGACAGAAATAAGAGATTTAGAAACATTATTTTCAATTCCTGCCAAAATGTACTCATTTGTCACATTTACTCATTGTGGCAAAAGCTGATGTATTTCTGAGGAAAACTTAGCTTTGAATGTCCTTATATGATTAAGACTGCACACTGCTCTTTCAGAATGTGATATGATTATAATAAGAGTGCACAGTTCGTCGCTAATTTCACGAACTGGCGAATCTGAAAAATTTGTCAATTTTAAATTCATGTGCTATTGGTACTTATGGGAGGTGTACTTTCAATCCACTACGGCACAAATGATAATAATTCCCTCCTATGACATTTAGTACACGTATTAAGTACTTTTAATAAATAACCTTTTCTTCATAGATGATTTTCTCAT
Source organism: Thereuonema tuberculata (assembly GCA_023159025.1). Lineage (NCBI taxonomy): Eukaryota > Metazoa > Arthropoda > Chilopoda > Scutigeromorpha > Scutigeridae > Thereuonema > Thereuonema tuberculata. The sequence goes on along the minus strand of JAFIDM010000001.1, from coordinate 149,070,256 downwards.
AATTATCGAATTGCAGATGCAGGACATTCTTTAACAACAATCCCACATTATGGGACAGCAAGTCATCTACCTTGATGTAAAATTTCCATTTTCATCTCATTTTGACTGATATCTCCTCCAGATGTCCACCTGCAGCATATGCTTTAATCCTCCACTGGTGATCCTCCAACTACCTTCCTGAACTTGAGCAGCTGCAGCTTTTTTTTTTTAATCATTTTGTCAGCTTTTGTTTCGAGTATGGTGGACAATTTGAACAACTGCGGAACTAAACCATTTAACTTAGAAAGAGTTGCTTTGAATAACTTTCCATTATTATGTAATCTGCATGAAAGCACCTACTATTGCTCCTTCATACTCACTGCTATAGTTTACTGCTTATGTAATTTTAATTTCTATTCATGTGTGTGTTTTTAATGATTCATCTGAATGAAGAGGAATCAAACCTGATTCATCCTGTCTTGTTATACTGGATCATCTGGGCACTGTTATGCTCAAAATTCAAAATCAGGAAGTATCGACAGAAGAATATTCTTCCTCCTGCCAAAGTGCCTTTTTCTTTACCTTTCTTATCTTAAGTCAAGACTTTTATTGATGGTCCTACCTTTAAAGGGAAAACCATAAATTTCACAAAATCTTCTAGTAACCAGAAATAATATTAGTTATTAGTACCAAGCTAACATTTCTTTTTTAACAAAATCTTGTAAATCCTTAGGCCAGTTCTTAAGAGGTTCCTTAGATTTTTACTTAAGTAAACAAAGTGTATGTACCTTATTTGGCCAAGCTTTCATGCACCAAGAGCCATTTGTCACAATTTAATTATTTTTAGATCATTCGTAGTATTTCAATAAAATATAGCATTATAAATTGCTTACAACCCATCCAATGATTTAATTGATTCTTAGTTGCCAGATTACTCTGCAATTGTCCATCAGAAATATTTAAGTCACTCATCTTTATTACTGTTACTAGCTATCCTAGTACACATCTAGTCTGCATGTTTGCTATCAACACCTTATATGTTGTCCATTTTTTGCAACCTTCAAGTTTGTATCAGGAAAATTTTCATTCTGCAAAATTGATTCTTCAACATTTAGATTATATTGATGATTACTTCATTTATGTTTTCCAGATTAAAAAAAAAAGAAACGTTTCTTTTGAAATCATTTTCCATCCAATTAGAATTAACTTTTCCTTTTATATTGTTTGGAAATCTGATGTTTAGTTGATCTTGCACAGTTCTATCTATGAGAATTTCCATTCTTTTTTTGATGCACTCAAAAAATGATACAAATGGTCACTTGTGAGAGTTTGAATTTGATGGTATTACTGTGGACTAGTTCATTAAAAAAGTAATGTTACTGGGCTTTTTTTCAACATTGTGTTGAGGAGGAATTGGAGGCTTTTGACAACATTCATACAAGAACAACATTTGTATGAATAGCAAAAAGGGCTTAGCTTCTCTCAGCACAATGGTGAAAAAAAAAAGAAAAAAAACCAACAGTTACTTTTATAGATATGTAAGTTGTTCTAGATTTTTATAAAATAAATTTGTTCTAAAATTTATCCTTATGCAAGGGTTGATCAGTTAAAAGTTTTGATATGTATCCTTATCAAAAATAAAGAGTACATTAAAGCAAAAAAAGCTACAGTGACTAGTGCGTCTTCAATGCCAGAAACATACAGAAATTGTTGATGGCCATATTCAAATTTATGATGGATAGCCAAAAATTTACTAAAAGTGCTCTAGTTGTAGATTTTGTATGCTGTATAGCTGCGTTTTCTTAGTAAGAAAGACCATTTTTTTTCCATGTGAATCCTCTTTTTAAACCATGGCATCAAAGTTCCTGCTGTGTGTACAATTCAGATCATGTAACCATGATTACAGCTTTCTGGCATTTATATCGAAGTATTCATTTTATAAAGAAGCTTTTTCTTTCCTCCCTGATCAATCCTCTAATTTGTGATTTAGTTAATATTTATTTCTCAGTTTTGTGATTATACTACTGTTTTGCTTACAGACAAACAAAAGACACTAAGTCTGACATTGCAAAACCAATAAGAAAAAAAGTTGCATAAAAAAAATAATGATCTCCTTCCTCAGAAAAAAGAAAAAGATATAAAGTAACTAGTAGTAAAAATACAGTTTAACGTGCATGTGTTATATTTAAAAATCTGGTTGAGGATGCCTAATAATGCAGAAACAGCTGTCTCAGATTCCCATCAATGATTGCTCAGGATGCAAATCCTTTATTATTATGCATTTTGATTTGATGTTTCTTAACTAGTAGTATTTGCATCATTCTTAATAAGACTAAACACTTTCTAATAAAGTTGTAAGATTATAAAGTTTATAAAAATTAATTTTATGTGCCTGTTTTGTTATTTTGTTAGTAAATATTTTTAAAGTTTTTTTTAAGAATAAATTTAAACAATAGAAGCATGGAAACTCAGTAGTTGCCACTTTTTATTTGTGTCAGGAGAATAATTTGAAATTTAATTCAGTGATTAATAATTCATTTTATCAAGTTGCTGTTATTTTGAACAATCAAATGAAAATGATTGGGCATTGGTAGAATTGACAATAAGAATTTATTTCCTCACAAACCACTTGAATGCCAATAAATAAATAATTTTTATTTTGGCCATAATTTTCAATGGACTATTGCAGAATTGTTAAGCAACTAATAAAATACATTTCTACCTACTTGTATGAATGAATTATAACAAAAATTTATTTTCTAAAGTTGTATTACTGGTAAACTTTGCTCTGCTTCTTTTGGATAAAGTCTGAAATTTCAAGAAATTTGCTCAAATTGAAAATCTAATTTTTCTGAATGAGCAAACTGGGATAACTGAAGAGATCTAAATAAACTTTTGAATTTCTGCAGAATTATTGTAGGCAAATGCAAATGATATTTAATGGTGCATGTTTCGAAATCATTCTAATATCTCCATTGAAATGTGTTTGCTGTGTGAAACCAAAACTTACATGATTGCAGAATGCTAATCAAAAACCAATTGTCTTTGCTGCTCTTTAACAATATACTAATTTCCTTCATGTTTTTTATCTTTAGCTGTTGTATTCTACTTTTCTTGAAGTAATTAGGAAAAAAAAAAATTGTTTTAGTTTTTAATGTAAATCGTATTGTAAAAAATCCTTTTGAGGATTATCATTAATTTTGTTATTGAGTTTAGTCCTCAATACAATAGTTGGATAGGTAGAAGATTGATAGAAGGATACACATTGTAGATATTGCATAAATACAGTTGCCATTCCTTCAATTTCATATTTTATAAAAGAACACCTTGATTTTGTTTAATGGAAGAATACTTAAGTGAGACCAAATATGACAACCCTCATAATTAATTTTAACAAGTGATTTGGACTCAAAGTTGCCAGTGTGAAAGCTTTTAATGAACTAAAATTGAAAACCATGGGAATCGCAGTGTAAGCCTCCAAAGTTTAAACAAACAATAAAAAACTCACCAAAAAATATAGGTGAAAAAATTCATGTGCTGGTATTCTGCCAGCCTCAGTGAATTTTTTAGCCTGAAAAGACCTTGCTGACTATTCTAGCAGAGAATCTCTAAAGTGTGTGAAATTCTAGGATGTCACTTAGTAAAGGTCTCGCCCATTGTTGTTTCTTAATATTCATATGCACTTTTTTATTCTTTTGATGCTCTAAAAAAAAAATCATTGAGGCCGTTGGAATGCCAGCACAGGAATTTTCTCACCTATATTTTTTTGGTGAGTTTTTTATGCATTTATTTAAGCTTTGGAGGCTTCACTGTGATTCCCACGATTGTTCCTATTAGCCTCTGTACAGAAATCTCATTACTTACTGGTGGTGACTACTCCCAGCTGATGATTGCCAAAGAGCTTGAAACAGCTGTTTTAGAATATCCTTTAGTAAACACTTGGTCTTGCCTATTGTTGTTTAGTAAAATTAAAAATATTTTGAAATGTTATTCAGTCATGGAATTCCTTTGAGTATCAGCTTACAGGACAAATATCAGGTGACTGATATTAAATAAGTTATGAATAATTAATAAAAAGGTGAATTTTATTCTAAACAGTAAGTTGATGTTTTCTCTAAATTTCAATATTTTTGCTTGGCATTTTATACTTCTTAATAGTAGAGTTAAGTTTGTAATGATGAAAAGATGCTGCATGCATTTACTGTCAAAGTTGACCCTTGTAACTAGTTACTAATCTAGGTGATTGCCAGGAGCTTCGTGACTGATTGAAGTTTCTTTTTTCGTTATTATTTGCTGTAATATCATCAAACTTCCATTCGACATAAAAATTTTATGGTAATTTTCTTTGTTTAAAATTAACCTTGCTCCAACAAAGCCCAAGACTGTAATGAGCTGTAGATAACCAAAAAATGTTATTTTAGAAAGTGTCTGTAAGGAGGTTTTAGGGAAGTTGGATCGGAGGAGGGGGGGGGGGGCAGGAGATCAGGACATTATCATTGAATAAAGGAGGGCCCTGCACTAGCTCTTGGGAGGCTTGTAATCTTTTGAAAATATTTGTTTTGTTTCTTTCCTGTTTTTGAAAAATAACTCAGTTGTTGATTTATAGGATTTGATATTCTTTGATTGATTGCAATAAAGATGTATAAAAGTCATTGGTGAAGAAAACGAGGAGTGCAGAAGTAGAGTAAATCCATTTCCAATTTTTGTTTGTTTGCTTTGTTTTAATGCTTATTTTATGGAGTATTACATGGAGTATCTTTTAAATATAGCCAGAATTGAATAGAATATACTTATCTCATTTCAGTTATAAGTAAGAATTAAAAAATAGCAGAATCAAGAAAAAGGTTAAAGAAAATTCTTGTTAATAACACAAACTGTTTTTTTTTTTTTTTTAGAAACTTTAATTAAGATTAATTGTATTAATATATATCTAATTTACTATTAGGTAATTATCTTCATCTTTCAGTTCAAGATAGACTAATTAAATAAACAAGTCAGGATTGTATGAGGATAGTTAGTGCAGGAGAGAGTGATTCCTATTCCTCTTCATAGAATGGAGTGAAAATATGAGGCCAAGTACAAGGCTTACATACCAATAGAATATATTAGAGTGGGTGGGTTTAAATAAGAGAAATACAGCAACTTATCTGGATATTTATTCAGAAATATTTATGTAATATCTTTATGCCAACTTAATTTTTTAACATTAGAACAGTTCAGCTATCAAAGGAAAACAACATCTTTACATTTATGACTGATTCATTACCACAATTAGGGAGTGAGAACATTAGAAAATGAGCTGATCTTAAATTAAGGGTTAAATAATGATTTTTTATTAGATAAGAGTTCTATTCTTCCTATGTAATTAAAAGAAGGCCTCTATAGACTAGGCTACAACAATTTAAACAAACAAAATAAAAGTTAAATACATTTCTTGTCTTTTCAATTTTGCTTCATTAGACATATCAATACATTAACACAAATGTGACAGTTATTATTAAGAATTAAAACAACAACATCTTTTCATCTTCTTAAGCATAGCTATATTTCGCAGGTTTAACGCTTTACCTGCTTCTTCAGGCTGACCGATACATAGAATGTTCTTCAAAAAACATAAAAAACAAAGTTTTAACAATTTATACATGGTAACAATAATTAGAATATACAATATTGAATCATTTATGGTAATTATCATTTTCATAGTTGAAACCGTAAGCATCATTACATTAAATATCATTATCTAATAATATAAAGCCTTAATGGTCATTTAATTCAAGATCCCAGTAACAGCAGCAGTAGATAAAGCCTATATAGTTAAGTAATGGAGTGTTCTCAGATAAAATTTCTCATAACATCAATATTTGTCACCACTGTCTTTCAAGAATGTATAGCAAATGTAGTGACCAAAATTTATCATATAGTATTGGGCAAAGACAGAAACCAGAAGTGTGAGCAGTATAATTAAGTATCACATAGTCTAGGAATATCCTAACGTACCATTATCCTTCCAAAATGTGTACAGTATTTCTAATTGTTTGCCGCTTATGGCTGACACACTTTTCATACCATTCCTGCAAATTTTCAACCTTGACATAACACGGCCAAGAAAGTTTTCATGAAGAAACTGTCTGAATGCAACAGTTGAAAGTAAGCTGGATCTGAATAAAATTTTGCATGCAGGTAGTCTGTGGCACGGAATAGGATACAGGCTACTTTTCATCCTATCGATCAAGTAATTCCCGTGGGCGATTGTTTGACTATTCACCACCACAGAACTGTATTGAAAACTTCCCAAAACTGTCAATAGATGGCACTAGCACAGCTTTAAATCATGCTATGGTTTGGTAGACAATGAGTGCATTTAAAACATTTCCAAAACAGTTGATAGATGGCAGTAAAACATGTTGTAAATTGCGCTATGATTTGGTTGACAATGAGTGCATTTAAGGGATTGTTTGCAGACCACAATGTGGAGACCATGATTAACTCAGAAGTTACCTGATACTGCAATTAGGCGATTTATACGGAGATACATATGCAAGGCTTCCAGAGCGAAGCGATGATAGCAGGCTAGTTAAATGTAATTTCAAGAATAAAATACTGACTCCTTGATAGGGCAAAATGTCTTGAATAACTTCTATTACTTTTTCATTAAGCTAACAGGTGGATACCTACCTACTGCCATTTTTCTTTGTGTCACAACTTTGGAAATTGTATCAAAGAGCTGATCAGTTTGACAATGGAATAAGTTGATTGTGAAGGATCTCCAAGATTTTTTAATAAACAATCAGTGCAATTTGTTTATGTTGATTATTAGAGCCTGAAGGTGAAACAGCCAGGAAGATTGTAGACACAACATTTTTGAATCAATAAAATAATGATTCAATATTGTACTTCTTTTTTTTGAAATTTCCTAAACTGATGTCTTATGTTAATTGATTATGTAAAATGATGATAAAAATATTATATCCAGTTTACAATATAAAACTCTTATTAACTTGACATTAGTTATTTAAAATAAAACTGATATGTATTGGTTAATTATAATATGTCCATATTGATGTTCTAATACTAAAAAATTAATATGTTTGTGAATAATATTTATGAGTGTGCAAAATATAATATTTTGTGCAGAGGTTGGTATCTATACTTTGCTTAGTTGTGGGAGAGAAAGCTTCATATTGTAGTGAATTGCTTGAGAATTTCAGATTGAAGATAAGCAATGCAGAGAAAGCTTAGCCATTTCTGGCATAGCTTGCTTAGTTAAAAACAGTTTCAAAGAAAATTGGCTTCTATTGTTTGTTTGTTTGTTTTTTTAATCATATTTTGATTTAACTTGAAATTAAATTTTAGAAAAGTGAAATTAATACCCCAGGCTTCATTAATTGGCTCTGAACTGTTGCTTTTTTCAGCTTGTTTGTATTTTAAAAAACTCTTGAAAGGTAATGGTAAGTAAAGCTTCTCTCCTTATTTTTTTAATGATTAGTATAGTATAATATAATAACAATAAATAAATAATAAATGCTTTTGTCAAGATATGTAGCAAACATGTAAAAAGTTGCAATTGAAAGTGTGGAAAGTGCTTAGTCTGTCACTTGTATCCTAAGAAATATTGATTGTTTTATGCCAGTTTTCTGTACACTGCTCCAATCACTTTGATTACCTGTTTTACTCAAAGTGTAATATTGATATATACTCTGTGTAATAAGATTATATTGGCTATACACAAAGCTGCTGCATGCATTCACGATGTTTTAGGTAAAATTATTTCCTGGTTTGCGTAGCTGACCAAACTTTTCATATGACAATTGTTTTTAGTGAACATTGTTTTACATGCTGTAGATAAATATAAGTTTTTAGTGAAATTGTTGATGAAATTTTGTGAAGTCAAATCCTCTGCATTTGCTCTTCTGTATAGCATTGCTTTTAGAATACTGTATTATTTTACTCTATTTGGGGAATTATTGCTGACAGCTTCCTGTAGATGGTGTCAAAGTTTGAATAAGTGGATGCTCTGTTTCATCAAATCATGATACTCTGCTATATTTTCATATCTGTATTAGTATAGCACTGGGTAGACTTTCATTGCTTTCCTGCAGCAGTTGCTTGCAGGAAGATGGTATTTTTTATTCAAAGCTACTTTTCATTGATTGCTGGAGCTCATCACCATCATGATGATAGCATTTTCCACAATGAGCTTTCCTTTTTGGAGAATTAAAATTAAATGCTTATAGAAGTGTAAACTAAACCTCTGAACTAGGCGATTATTTTATCTTAAAGCAGTTGACTAATTCAAAAAATTAATAAATTCAAATAATTATCAAACTATAGGACTGTGAGATATTCACATCAGTTGATATGATCTAAAAAAAAAAAAATGGTTTTTTGAAGTACTTCCAAATCTTGAGTTTCGTCCCACAAATGTGGTTTTCTAAAAAAAAAAAAAAAAAAAGATAGTTAAATTACATTAGTTGCTTTCTCACAGCATTCGAGGTTATGAGGTCTTAATTTAGTCAGTTCAGTTAACTGCAGCTGCCTACATAAATCACCTGACTTCAAATCACTGTTTGTTTGGACTTAAAGCTCAGGAAATGAAGAACCAATACTTTTATTAGAGTTAACTCATTAGACATTCAACAATGTCATATGACTGGACATCACTTCTATGTACAGCTTCAAATCATTCAGCATGCATGGCTGAGCAGAAATGTTAATATAACAGACCTTGAGTTTCTTAATTAAATATCTTAGGTAGAGTTACAAATCGCATTAATACTCTCATTATCACAGTTCACTTCAAAACTCTTAGATGAAAAGTTCTCTAACTATACAATAAAGGCAGAGTGATATCCAGCCTATAGCTTATTGCTAATTTATATAAAATGTCATTTATAGATCAACATTTGCTTTTGTCAGTGATGTGGATTGCACTAAAATCCAGTTCCTCACATCCATGTCTTAAATGCTCTTCTGTTGTTCTTGAAACACTGTTTCTGTTCTTAAAATACAGTCGAGCTAGTTTAAAGAAAAGAAACAAGGATTGTTAAAAATAAGGGGATTAGTAAGCTTAGGTGAAAGGTTTATATCAAAACATACTACATTAATGATCTTGCAGGACTACCTGTTATTGATTAAATCTTTATTGATTTCTTTGTCACCAATAGAAACAAATTTTATATTAAAAAATAATGTTTGAATGCTGATGTGAACTTTAGAGAGTCAACAAAATCATTACTATAAAATTATGAAATTTTTTAAATTGTCGATGGTTTTCCAGCATGTGTAACCAGATGGATTTTAAAAGCTAGTTCCTAATTTTTTGTTTTCATTTTTAAATTTTTCTAATCTTCAAGTTTTAAATTTGATGCTCTACAGAATTCAGCCTATCCATTCTAATTATCTGGAACATTATAATAATGAATATAAAATACTTATTCAGTATACTTAAATATTTTGAAAATATAATAGTTTAGTGTGAAGGTTTAACTTGCATTGAATGTAACATGAAAAACAATGGAAATGCACATTCGTTTGCTTTCTTCATCGACAGGTATCTGGGGCAGATGTTTCATCCTTATTAGGACTCATCAGCTAGATTTACCCCTCGATAATTAAGCTCAGAACATTCGAAAGCCTGTGGATCCCTCTCTGGCTCTCGGAATGGGACCCTGCAAAAGCAAACAAAAAAAATCGCTCTAACCAGAACTGTATAATTACCTTAGTCCGCTAAGCGCTGTGCACAAAAGGCATTTAATAAAAGGATAAGCCAAATGCAAAGGCGTTTTTCATGTTACCTTCTTATTTATTAATTTTTCGCCTAAGCATTTGGCTTATTCTTTTATGAAATGCCTTTTGTGCCCAGCTCTTATCGGGCTAAGATAATTGCATTGTACTGTTCACAACGATTTTTCTATTGTTGTTTGCTTTTGTGGGATCCCACTTCCGAGAGCGGGAGAGGGATGCATAGGCTTTCGCGCATTCTGATCTTAATCATCGAGGGTAAATATAGCTGATGGCTCTTAAGGAGGAGGAAACAGCTATCCCAGATTCCCGTCGATGATGGCTCAAGGTGTGAAAATAAACGAATGTACATTTTCATCGTTTTTCCATTTTTTTAAATATAATAGTTTGTCTGTATCAAATATATTTCTCCATATAACTGCAAAGGAAATAGAAAAATTAGGATAACTTCAACCTGGAATTTATAATATTAATCAGAGCATCCCAGGAAAATTTCTTGCGTTCTTTTCATGTAGGAACAAATTTAAGCAGGAATATTAGTTTTTTTTTTTTCTGAAAATGAAATTATGTTTTCTGATTCATTCTAGTATGTATCTTTTAAAAAACTGAGTAAAATATTGGCATTTATAAAAAATAGAAAGTTGTAATTGTAAACATATTTGAATGATTACTTTTTCATCCAGTTTTAAAATATGTCTTGAAATGATTAGATATAATGTTTAAAAAATTATGTTTTATTTATATGTATTTTTAATTTTATAGAGAGAAGTAAAGATTCACAATCAAAGGAAAACAGAGAGAAAGAACGGAAACCTGGTGTAACTATTAAACAGGAGAAACTTGACTCCAAAGTTTTTATTGGTAAAGTAAGCGGTGCCTCTAAAAACAACAGTTCCAACAACGTCAACAGTGGATTAACTAATCTGAAAAGAGATACTCTGGGGTAGGATTCTAATTGTCATTTGTAGAATTAGTAAGAAATAATGATTATCTTTCTCTCTCTAAGTCACTCTCAGATTTCTCAACACCATACGAAATGTGTGTTTAACAGATTGAATTTGGTCGTTGCAACAATGAATAATGGCAATTAGTATTCTTTGTGACTGTGATGTAATAGACAGAAAGAAAGTCATTGTAACAATGTTCAGCAAACATCTGAGAGGGGCTTTAACAGTGCATATTGCTGACTTTTGATACATGAAATAGTACTATACATTTAAAAATTATTTATTTCAAATAATGGTGACCCACATTCTATTGAATTATATTATTCAGTTTAGAAATAGAGAATTGAAACAACCTGCTTTGGAATTGTTTCATTTATTTTTAAAATTTTGATTTCTTAATAAAAGGGATTTTTATTTTTTACATGCAGTCTGTGATAAACAGAGTTTGCTTCACATCTCATACATTGAATTTCATGTATTACAATATTTAATTAAGTTCTTCATTGGTTCATGGCAGCTTAAATGAACAACCCTCACAATGAGCAAATTATATATTTTTTTTTCATGTTTCAATTTTTGCACATTAAATTCCCCTATGTTAAATAGTTAGTTAAGTTTAAGACAAGTTGTGTGTTGCAGTATCTTCTGATTGTTGTTTTAATTCTACATATCACTTGAATCAATGAGAATACTGAATTTTGCTTAAACAAAACCAAAAAAAAAAAAAGGCAATATGTAGAAGTTCAATTAAAATACTTTCCTTCATAAGTCAATGTCATTTTTAACAAGTTCCTTTTGTATGCCATTTTGATGTTGTTTTTATGTGACGATGCTCAGGTTATTATTAATAGGAATTAAGATAAGTTCTTTATATATTACTTTGCCATCTCTAGTGGCAATTTATTATGAGAGATTGGTGATTTTAATAGAAATCAGTTGATTGTTGTTTGGTTTCTTGTGTAGGATTTGATTCAGTGGATTACATTAGTCGACTGAAAAAAAAGAAATGGAATATTAACAAAACATTGAATCTGCAGTTACAAACCATCCAAGTCTTAATGATATAAAAATTGCATTGCGGAGTTGGATTAATGTTAACATAAAGGATGATATTGCTTAAGAGCCTGCTATGGTTTGATAAGAATTCTGTATGATAGCCCCTTCTTTACTTTCTTTTTTTTATGTAATAAATTCTCATCAATTATATAAAACCACCGTATTCTCAGTGAAGTTCTCAGGCACCTGTTAATGAAAGTTTCCATGCTTTTCTTGATTCTGTCACTTTCTAAATCTCACACCTGTAGAAAAGCATCAGCTTCTCTTTGAATTCAAAGAATCATAGCTTTATTCTCAGCAGCAAAAGCCTTGAGCTTTTCAGATTGCGATTCACTTCGTTGATGCTATTGCAAACATTTTTGTTTGCTGGCCCATTATGTTCCACCTTGATTTGTATCAGCTTGCCCTTGAGTGATTTAGATGTTCAATCTGGAATATGATGTATATGGATATATGATTGAATACAGAATATAGATGTTCAATCGATTGCCAAACAATTATTTCTTTTGCTTTTTTTTTTCTATAATAAATTCTCATCAGTGTTAGGAATTTGATTGTTATATTTATGACAACAGATCCATTGAAGATAGTGAGTAATACCTAATCCCTTGAAATCAATAGTTTAGCTAATATTATTGTTCCAGTTTATTCAAGAGCTTTCAGATTTTGTGACATCTTAGGTAAACAAAATTTCCTAGTTCCAAAATAACTCGTATTCTTTCTTTTTCTTTCTTTCTTTCTTTCTTTTAGAAATTTACTTCTGCCAGTATGGACAAAATTTGTTATGTTATTTCTAAATTTGTTCAGCTTGAGCGTTAAAATGATAATTCTTTACATTTCAGAATAACAAAGCTTAAATTGTATTAGCAAATAAGAAATTATATTTACAGAATTAATGAGCGAATCAAGATAAGTAGCTTCAACATTTGCAAAGTTCTTTGTAGAACAGCGAAAATCATGGAAAAATATAGGTGGCTCAGCAGTAGAAACATGGAAATAAAACCTACTCACTTCTGGCACATGCCCTGCAAAACTTAAAACTGTCTTTTTCTTTCCTAGAGGTTGTTCTACATGTTTATACGCCTTTCCTCAGTTATCAAAGGAGTTCGCCAAATACTATTAAAAAGTTACTTATTTTTAATAACTCGCTCTTCAATTCTGTAAAAGCACTTTAACGTTTATTTTACTTATAATTTACATTTTATAATTATAAGCTTTACAGCATTTTTATTTGTTTTGTATATATTTTCCTTGAATTGATTTTTAAGAAAAGCAAAACAAAAGTGAATAAGAGGGGGAAAAAAAAGTGAATTATTTTTACTTAAATTTTGTATCTTCCTATAATATTTTTATTGTAGAATGAAACTGGATAAAGATTCTGATAGAGATAAAGGAGTTACACATTCTCATGAAAGAAATTTTGAAAAAATGAAATCAAGAGAATCTAAAGAAGATAAAAATTCTTTTTCATCAAGTAAAGATGAGCGAAGTCATTCTTTCAAAGATGAAAAGAATTCTAAGGTAAGTTTATATTTTATTCAATTCATAGTATAGAAGAAAAAAAAACATGTTTCCTTTGTTTCTCTACAAATCATTTTATATGTATTAAGTTTAATGATAAATGACAAAGATTTACTGACAATGACTTGAAACTTATGTGACAAATTTAACATAAATCGAATTCATTAAAATTTCAAAGGCACTCCTTCATTTAAACATTATTAGGATTTTATTACTTCCCTCTGTATTTTACAATTTTAAATTGTAAAATTATTAAAGAGAAACGTTTCCTTTGTAAAAACTGTTGGACAGAATTTTAGGATTTATAGAACTAGTATTTATGTAATCAAAAAATAAGTTTGTATTTAAGTATTTATTTAAAACAGGAATTAGCATTGAGAGCATTCAGGACTAGGATAGAGGGCCCATTGATATAATTTTTTCCTAAATTATCGATAAGACTTATTTAATACATTTTTATCCCTATTAACTTCCACTAACAAGGAGAGGCCATGTGTTATATAACACAGAATTTAATGCTTTTGTGAGTGAAACTACTCTTTAAGTAATTCAAAAATATACCTGGATTTAAGTTAACAACCTACCGTTTTCAAGATATTTGATGTTTTTCCCATGTTAGCTTAATAGCTTCATATTTAATACAGTTTATTACCTATTTCACACAGTTTTCATTTTCAATTTGGAACACAATCCAACATAGTAACATTAACATTTGTCTCTTTCTAAGTTTCCTTTCTACTGCTCTAATAGCCCACCACCACCCTAAGATAAATTCTCAGAGCTCTTACATAATTAGGCATTTTCTTTCCACAGAACGTACCATTTCTTTTTTTGAAATGAAAACATTTTTAATGAGGAGAAGAACATTAAGGTGTACTTCATTATCAGTAAACAATTAAACCAGTATACATAATAAACATATAATGGTAATTCATCTTCCTATTTGAATTTCTCTTAAATTATAGGAAGATAAAATCCGTCCTGACAAAATCCAGATCACTAAAGATTTCAGTAGAGATGATAATAAGGAGAAGACATATCACAAAGACGATAAAGAAGAAAAGCGGCATTATAAAGAAGATATTTCTGACAAAGCAGAACGAGCATCCAGTATTAGTAGTGGCAGCAGTTCCCACAGCCAGCGAAGAAGTGTTGACCCTACAGACAGTGAAAGAGGTAACTTAATATTTATTAATGGAAAATGCCTGTCAATTATAATATCTCACTTGCTGAATAACTTGGCTAAAGCTTTAGAAATTTTCTTCAAGAAAAAAAAATAAGTAATGACAAATAAAACTGAAAAGTTTCTGAGATAATAACAGTATTTTTTTTTTCTTAAGCTTAGAAATATGTTGTGATTTTTTGGCAACTATTTACTTATTCAAATAGATTTGGTTGAAAGCTGGTGGATTGTGTATTTTTACTGATTTTTACTTTTCTTTTATATTAAAATTTAGATATCAAGCGCCGGAAACTGGAACATCCTGTACCTTCTGGAAAGGTTAGTATAATCATATAAATCACAACACAACTTCCTCTACATCGAGTAATCACAATCTGTCTACTCCAGTAGCAGTTTTTCCGCTGGTTCCTCTGCCTGGTGTGGTGCCAGAAAGATTAATAAAAGCCAGCATTCTCAAGATGAAAAATAAATTTCTGGTAGTGAGGTGAAAGTTAAAAAAAATATGTTGAAGAGGCTTGCAGATCAAGCTGGAAGATGGAAGAAAGGAAATGGCCACTGTCGTGGGAAGTTGTTTCCAATTTGAATCCTCCTAATTGAATACCAAGTAAATTTCCAGAAGTTTCCACTTGTGAATGGAAATGATCATCCTTCACATCTGCTGTTGTTCACTAAGAAAAGAAAGATTGCTGTTTCCAGCAAATTCCCATAGTTGTTTTGGGAGAAATTTAGCAAGTGCAAGCAGAACTTTTAAGAAATTTTAATTGTAATTTACAGTTTCATTTATCAATTCTGAGGAGAATTTTTATTCTTAGGATTTTATTTATTTCATAATGCCTGATGGTCTGCTGCTTTGGAGCATTGCAGAGGTTATCATTCTTCATTGTAAATAGAGAGAAATGTTTCTCTCGTCAGCTGTCGGTAAGCAGGAAACTATCTTTTTGCAGATAGTATTCAGTTAAAAAATGTATGAACTATATTTTGTGAATTTGCACTGGAATAATTGTGAATTGACGGAAAATCATCATTTTGCAGATAAGAAGAAATTAATCATGTTTTAAAAATTACATCCTCTAAATAGAACATTTTTTTATTTGTCTTTCCATAAGATTTATTATATTCAGTAGTATTCCTAAAAAGAATATGCTGAATTATAGAGGCTCCTTGAGTTTGAAGAATTAATATCAAGAGGAGTTTCTTTTCTTCTTTCAATGAAGCAGAAGACCTGTTGAGAAGTCATTTCAGTTTGTTCGTCTTTGTGGATATATTTGGAAGATTCTTTTTTCCTGGAAATCCCTTGATTTTTTTTCATTATCAATTTTTTTTTTAATTTTGCTCATCTTCTGCAAATGATCGGTGATATTTAAATTTTGATGAAAAATTTCAAAGAAAGAAGGAACTTTATAGAAAATCTATTGAAGAAGACGGATAGAGCAAGAAGAGGAATTTGAAGATTATACTTTATTTCCTGTGAAGAATTTTGTTGAATGAAGCTGCTTTTTTTTCTGGACTTTTCTAAAAATCATGTTGCTGAAATTATTGGAGCTTTATTTTTTCCTCCTTCCTAAGTTTTTTTTGTTTTTTTAAGTTTGTTTTTTTTTAATCATCTTAAAATTCAGTTCCCCTAATGTGCTTTATACAAAATTAAAATGATAGTGTGGAAAAAAATCACTGAGGAAAATAAATATACCAATGTTCAGAATCTTTTCATCCTTCCACAAGTTTTCCTCTTTCATTGGAAATAAATTGGAAAATAGGCATTTAAAAAATCAATATGTGTGCAATTCTTTGCTGTCCAAAGAGTGAAGGAGATGAGTGAAAAGTGTTTTCTCCTCTGGCTGCTATATTCATTCTTCAAATGTTGCTGATAAAAAAGAAAAAGCCATACTACTTGTAATTTTTGGAGGAAGGCAAAGATCTGGTTGCCAAGAAGAATCTTAAATAAGACTGCTATTCGTTGGAAAATGGTGTATATTGAGTGATGGAAAACATCGTTGTAGCTGTTCTGTCTCGTTATGAAAGGAAGTGAAGCCGTAGTAACTCCAATCAAGGAAGAATAAATGAAAGAAGATTTTTTGGACAATCAATAAATATCTTCATATCTGAAAGGAAATGGAAGTGTGCCTTACCTGCTGCCTTCTCTAACCTCATTGAGAGCACGGATTACTCTGCTCTGCCATATAACAAGTCTGATGTTAGCAATGAAGCTCCGTTGTGTTCACATTGATTAATTAAAGAAGTAAATCTTACCTGCTTGGCTCTGGTATGTATTTTTGAAATATTTATTATCGTAGATTATTTTAGAAGTGAAGTATATTTTATTAGAATTTAAAAGCAAAAAACCTTTTTAACTGTTATCATTATTGGTTTATTTAAAACTTTTCAGCTTTATATAATTTTCAAAGCAACTCAATCAAAATTTTGATTGAATGTGCATTTGATAATTCTACAGAGTGCTTTTCTGTTATTATTCCAAGAAATAATGATCAAGAAGTACCTTCCCAAAAATTTGAAAATAAGTAAATTTCTGGTCAGATTAGAAGTCTACAGTATATATATTATTTATTTATTTATTTTTTTTTTTTTTATTGGATGAGGTAAAATAAAATGAGCTGTCTCATCCATAATCTGTAAGGATAAGCCACAATAACAATTAGTAATTCTCTGCATTAATAATTCTATATTTATATCAATTTTTCTAAATAATGAGCTTTTTTAATTGTTTTTTGTTCCTGTCAGATCTCTCAATTTATGACAAGCTGAGTTATTAATTATCTGGAAATGACAGAGTATTAAGAGAAATATCTTTGAATCAGTGCTGGAAAATGTCAGGTGTAATGTAATGAAATGACGGAATGATTTTTTGATTAATGTAATGAAAAACATTTAACGGTAATTTTTCAAACATATTAAAAACAAAATTCATTTTTTCGTTAAAAAGAAATGATCCACTGTTTCTATTTTAGTGGCAGCATTTCGAAACTAAATCCCTCAATCTCTTGTGCATTTGTCTCCTTCCTGAAATTTACATTTTGAAAATTTGTGAGTGGGGCTTAGATGGAAAAAGATGCAAAAAAAAAAGATAAAAAAAGACAATTTTTATAAATTACTTAGGAATGCAACGTGAATTGAATTAATACTGCAGCAATAACATTAATGTTAATGTTGTAATTATTTATATAATCCTTCTAAAATAATAATTGTCCCCCCCCCCCCATCTCATCAAACTTCCAAGATACCTGATTAAAGTAAAATCTCTAAATTTGAATGAAAAAAGTTTATTGATTTACACTGAATTAGCTTTGCATTAAGAATAGCCACCTAATAACTCCAGTTTCTGGTCTACCTTTCTGTGCAATCACTACTCGCAGATGCTAGAAACAGATTCCACAAGATGTCACACATCCTCCATGCATAGCTCGACCCATGTTTGCTGCAGCAACTCCATCAGTTCAAGCTCAGTCCACGAGGGAGGATCAACAGTTCTCGCATCCCATTTTAAAATATCCCATATATGTCAGCTGTGTTAAGGTCAGGGAAGTTCGGGGGTCATGGCAATGTGACAAGTTTGTTGTCATATACCTCTAACCACTGTTTTTATTTGAGCCTGGTAACACTGTTTGTTGTTCTGTTGAAAGATGCAATGTGGTGAGGAAAGACCTCCTGCAGATATGGATGGAGATGATCAGTTAACAGATCCTTGTAGTTTACAGTTTGCCTTTCAGTCTTTGTGACATGATAACCAACAGGCCTTTGGCATGCTAGGAAAAAGCTCCCTAGATCAGAACACTATCTGCATCAGCCTGTTAAATCTCAACTGTGCAACCAGGGGATAGGGCCTCATGATGTTTATGCCAAATGCGAACTTGGCCATCAGCATGGTATAGAGGAAAAGAGACTCGTCACTCCAGATGACCTACTTCCATCTATCAAGGATCCATTGCTGATGTCCCTTGGCCCATGTGGGGCTTTGCTTGCAATGCCTGGGCCTATCACAGATACAAGCTATGGAATCCCAGGCAAAGCAAGATACTGCAAATGAAGATGTGGATTGAACTGCTGTTGCACTAGTGGGTGCGCTGTTTGACTTGTATGTTATTGCTAAGATACCAGTAGTGACAGTCGATTCTCACCTCTAGGATTAACCACATGTGATGACCAATATGAGTCCTTCTGCTGGATGGTTGTTCATTGTTAAACCAATCCTGGTACACCCTTGATAGTAGCATGGGAGCAGCCATCAAGTGTGGCTGTTTCTGAAATACTGGCACCTGTCTCCGGACCCCAAGTATCTACCCCTTGGTCAAATTGGCTTACGTTGCCACGTTTCCCCATTGCTGGCAAATGTTTATTGATTATGTAACAGGGAAATTATAGTGGCCACATGTGATGTTGATATTACATGGGACATCGTTATTACTCAAATATGGAAATTGGTTGAGGGAGGTAGGGTATTCATAATGCAAAATAAACTTGGTGGAAATTATCATATAATAATTGTAAATATAATTATCATATAATAATTAGTTATATGTATGTATAAATACGGGTGTATTTATCAAAATGATTTGCACGATTTCAAAAATTCTCTGTAAAAATTATATTGAATATTGTAATTGTACATTTAGATACAGCAACTTCTGGAATTTTTTTTCCACATCTCACAACTGTTCAGTATGAGCACCTTTTGTCACACGACAAATGTCAACACAGTACAGTGATCCCTCGCTATTTCGCGCCTCACGTCTCGCGGCTTCAGTGCATCGCGGGTTTTTCAAAAATATTCATCGAAAAATAAAAATTCAAAAATACCGCCATATCGGTGTCCGTATGGAAATTGTGATGCGCGAGAAACGGCTTCCTAGGTTGCCAGATAGAGAGAGCAGCTCTCTCAGAGGCTTGTACATACCCACGGAAAGTCAGACAAAATATACAGTATATATTTATACTTTATATACAGTATATATGTTATATACATTTGATACCCACACATACATACGAAAATTCCTAGGAGTGGGCCAATCCTACTTCGCGGATTTTCACCTATCGCGGAGGGCTCTGGTCCCCATTAACCGCGATAAACGAGGGATTACTGTATTCAAATTCCTCCCACCCCACCCCCAATATGAAGTAGCATGGTTCTGTCAAGTTGAATGTTAACTGTACTGTGTCTCAACATTCTTATCTCAATGGCTGTTGCCACAGCTGGAGACCGACAGTGATGGATTTATTTTCTAGCAAGATAAACCCAGCAAGACCCACCCCATTTTCATAGTGCAGTACGCCAGCAACGAACGATGGGTGGATCAGCTGCGCAGGCTCTTGCAATCAACAGTTGACGATGTGGCCACCCTGTTCCCCGGATCTCACTCCTTGCGACTTCTTCTTATGGGGTTATGTTAACCCGGCAGTGGTCGCGCCCATTTTTGAAACACCAATGGTCGCAATGGGTCTGTGAGACCCATTCATTTTAAACACCAATACTTTCAAAATTTCAACATTTAAGAGATTTTTTAATAATAATATCATTTATTGATTGTTTCTGAAGATTTTTGTTATAATCATTTATAATAATATATATATAAATATATAGATTAAAATTATTTAAGAAAACATTGTAAAAAACAGATAAAAAGTGTATTGACTACATAATTGTTAAAAAATTAAGGCATATATATATATATTTAGTTATATAAAATAATAAATTAGTTATTTCTAACTGATTTCTTTGAGTAAATATTGCTCTAATTTTTGGGGGGTATTTTGTAATGCATTCTCCACCAAGTCTTGATATTCATTATCATCATTATGTGTTGACTCTTCCTCACACTCTAAAATGGGCTGTAAAAGTATTTTCCTTATTTCATTATCACTGAGGGATTTCATCTCTTCAAAATATTAAAAATAAGAACTAAACTCAGGACCAAACTAAACTATTCGTAGAATAACTCATGAAAGAAGAATTAATTAAAAAATTTTAAAATAAAATAAAAAATAGGCCTAAAAAAATTACTAGTTTAATAAATAACTATAGAATAAATAAATAGTTCAAAATAACTTTAGAAATCCAAGTTTGTACGGCAAACTTTATATTTAACGTATATAAAACAACTTTTCCCTGTATGCACAAAAAGTTACACGAAAGGTCGCACTGGGTCTACAGGACCCAAAGTATTTTTTTTCCTTCAGATCGGGACAAATTAAATTCGCCAAAACTGTCACATGAAACATCATGTGATTTTAGAAAGGTACTGAAAAAACCAATCCTGTGAAGAGCTCCCATCTATAAGTAAAAATGAAAACAAAAACGCATGAGTCTCTCAGACCCATTGCGTCCACTGCCGGGTTAAAGACACAGTGTTTGTACCTCCCTTACCAACAGATCCATGCTACTTCGCTCTTGGAAGGAATTTGAGTATGATGTTGACATTTGCCATGTGACGAAAGGTGCTCACATTGAACAGTTATGAGATCTCGAAAAGAAACTTCCAAAGTTGCTGTATCCAAATGCACAATTCATTTATTAAAATATTCAGTACAGTTTTTACAGTGAATTTTTGAAATCGTTCAAATCATTTTGACTCACTCTGTATATCTAGTAGCATAAACTTAGAAATATTTATTGTTACAATATTATATAATTGTAATTAGATATATATTTATAAATTAAGATATTATTATTATTATTATTATTATTATTAAATGAATTTCATGTTTAGTTATATAATATCTACTTTAAGTATATTTATTTATGTCGAAAAGTTGTTGTGATGGAGGGGAGTTCTAATAATTATTTTATAAAATATACATTAGATATATTTGTATATTAAGTCAAT
>JAFIDM010000001.1:148969363-149048986 GCA_023159025.1 Thereuonema tuberculata | reverse complement strand
ATTATTTTATAAAATATACATTAGATATATTTGTATATTAAGTCAATTACTTATAAAAAAATAAATAATACCTATCTTATTTCATCTTAATTATGTCTGTTTAATGTTAAATATAATGAAAACGAAATCACTTTTTTGCCTGAATTGAAGGAAAAATAAGTTAAACCTTCTTTGTAGGCCATTTTATATAACTCTAAGGTTTGATTTACTCTCTAGGTATACAGTTAGTAAAAGTTTGTCTATGTTACATCATTATAAAATGAATTTTAGTTAGCATCGTTATTAATTATTCCAAGAGGTAGTAACAGCAAAGAGCTTTCCTACTCTTTTGTTAAACATTTAATAATAGTTTGGGTATATTGAACAAGACCTCATTGAGATCGCTTCCAAGTATTCTATCGCAAATGTCTTCTGCCAAAAAACAAATCTTCAACAGCTTGTATGTTAATCAGCACCTGTACCAGAGGTGTCGATAATTTTAAAAGTTGTGCAGATTTTTATTAATTGTCAAAGACTATTTTAAGCTATTTTTGTGATGATGTATGCATTTATTTTGTTCAATAATTTTTCTTTTTTAATCCATTCCCATCTGCTTAACATCTTTATACTTAACTCAACAGTTGTTGATTTGCCTGACTATTAAGGTGCTGTTACTTTATTTAGTATTTTCATTTTATTTTTTATGAGAAAGTTGCTCAGAGTGAAATCTAAAATAAATTATAAATAGAATATTGTTAATTATATTTCATTAGATATTGAAATTGAAAGTTTTTGGTTCAGAATAGGAAATCTACTGTGATTCCTCAGATTTTAAGATGTTTTGTTAGATTTGATTTTGTTTCTATCTAACTGTTAAATTCTGTTTAAATTGCGATAATTTGCAAAAGTTTTGTATAGTAGTGCTATTAGATCGTACCATAATAATCCACATCAACTTTCCAACTATAAATATTCACTAAGAATCATTTATTCCATATCAATGATATTCCATAAGTTTCAAAATAAATCAGTGAAGTATAATCTTCACTTAGCTGTTTCTATTTTAATAATTATAGATGTTCAGGTTGCATTTAATGATAGGATTGTTTAAGAAGAATCATTTTTTCCTTAAATATTATTTTTGCAAGGGTAATAAACATAAGTGTGATGTTAAGGCAGTTGGATTTATATTTTCAAATGAAAAAAAAAATCCATATATCAATAAATGTAATGTAAAAAAAAAATAATGATATACCTGCACATAAAAAAAAAAAAAAAAAATCCTGATTCAGCAATTAGTACCAAGCTGGGTAATTGAATCAGTTTCATATATTTACAGAGGATTTAATCAGTTAAAATGGCAGAAATTGAATTTAACATATGCATTATTGGCCGCAACATGAGTGTCACACAGTCGAATAAAAGTGAGCAGTCAATCAATGTTATTTTGTAATATTGATAGAGTTTTTATTAATGATGGTGAAATTGAATTGTTTTTGCAAAGGCTACGTAAATGGATTCTTCTATTCCGTCATCGTAAAGCAATGTAAAGAACAGGGACTTATTATTAGTCATTGAAATGTTGATATGCAGGAACAGAAATCTGGTTCCACAAGATCGTGAATGAACAATGAAAATTCTCCACAATCGTTTGCAGCTAGCCCGCAGTTCTACCATTGTACAATGTGTGAAGGAAATGGCGCTCAAGGAATGACCTCCTACACAACTTGCTATAGCAATGAAGCTGTGAACGTAACAGGGAACCTTAGGCCGTATCATTCAAGAAAACCTTCAAATGGAGAGGAGGCATAAAGCATGAGGTCACAAGCTGACAAAGCAGCATATGGCTAAATGATTAATAAATGCCCGAAAACTGTATGAACATCATTATCTGGCAGGTGAAAAAATGGAAATTTGTTGTTACTCTAGATGAAGCATGGGTGTACCTAAACGATACTAACAAACCTCAGGCAATATATTAGCACTCCAAAACAGATAAATGATACTCTAACATTGTCCGAGAGTACAAAGAAAAGTTTTCAAAAAGTTCCATGCTTGTGACTGGTTACTGTTCATGTGGCAAGTGACAATGCTAATTTGCATATGGGAACCTTCATTAATATGTAGAACATTTGGATTGGAAACATAATTAAGAATTAAAGGAAAGAATAGCTGAATTAACAACAGGTTGTACTGAATACAAATGTAAGGAGGATGTAGAAACAATGTGAACAATCTCTTGAAATATTCTTGAAGATTTTTAACTAAAATTTCTGCAAAAGAGTTTATTTTCATGCTACATTTTGCTTATTATCATCTTGCAGTCAAGAAAAGCAACTGCCATGATGTAAGCATAAACTTAATAATGATAGTATACTTAATACGAGGGTTTAATCACTTTATCAAGATAGTAGTCAAATTAAAGCAAAAAAAAAAAAAAACCCTGCAATAATATGAATAATTTATGTCAAATTGTGGGTTCCACCATATTTTTGGTATTGTTTGGTAGTTTTTGATTGGCCAAAGTCCAGTGTATAATAATTTACTCAGATAACAGTTCTTAGTATACAGTTTTTGTCTAAGTAATTTTCCTTGACAATGTACAGAGCCATGTCTTCCTTTCTTAAATTCCCCTTGACTTACTATCCGCCTCTCCAAATAACATCTTTGATGTTGGTGATTCTTTCCTTGTAAAAATGTTTTTCTTTCCTTTTTTAATAGCTTGACATTCAGATCACTGACATACAGCAAGGTGAACAGTGTCCTTTGAAAATCTTAACCAGGGCTTTATCACAGACCTACATTTGCTCTTGTCATTGCTAAGAGGAATATATTAATTACTATATGAATTGATTTGACAAATTCATCACATTATATTACTGATTTGTTAGAAAAACCTCTGAATGATTCTTATGGACTTAAAATTTCTCAGTTAATTAGCATTTCATCAAGGCATTGGATCTGCTTACTATTCACCATGATCTTGCTTTACAGTTCATTTATTTATGGTTTGTATGCTTGAATTCATTCAGGTGCTCTATTCATTCAGGTTTCTCTATCTAGTTTTTTAGAATGTTTAATTTGCTATTCAGTTTCATATTAAGTCTGTCTGTCTTTTGATAGATGAGATGTCCAACCTTTTCTTTTGAAACGAAAGCTCCAATTGGCTTTTGGAGACTGATTTCTTCAAACGATATGGTTGATTTATTTAATTCTGTTTTAAACTTTCTGCCATCCTCAGTGCAGAGTCCACTTATTGCTTTTTAGATTTACATCTGCAATTAGCTGACATTCCTTGTTCTTCTCTTTTGCATATATTAGAGATTGAAAGTACTTTCAGTATGTTTGAAGATCTTCACAATATATATAGCTGCAAATATGTTTCAAATGTGTCCTAATATATGGCATTATTTTTCACCTAACGAATTCAAGCCTGGAGGATATTTTTTACACACACTTGATAAAAAAAAAACCCTAAAAATAAGATGAGGGTTTGAAACGTCATGTGAGTTTTAATTTACTTTTATTCATTATTTTCTCACATCCGTGTTTTTAATTGTAGGCGTTTTTTAAATTTTATCTAGCATGTAAAAACTTTTTTTATTTTGAAAAAAAATATTTGGTTGCATGACCAATTTAAAAAAAAAAAAAAAAAACAAAAACAAATTTGGGCACGCTTATTCCTACATATTCCAATAGTTAAAAAAAATTCCTTGTTAATTTGTTTTGCCAGTATAGTCATTTTTGAAATAATTAAGCTAAACTTGGTGAATTTCAGTGTTCACAAAAACTGAAATATCTATGCAACTAAAAGAGCTGGAGATTTAGAACAAAAACCATTTTACTCCGTTAAAGTGGTCTACATTATAAAGTTTGCTAAAAATTTTATGAAATGGTTGAAATGATAGTAATTTGATAATGAGTCTGTAAATGCTAGGAAATAATTTAGCAGAGTTTTTGAACTTATTAATCATTTCACAACAATAAAACCAGAAAAGTCTAAAAGTACAACTTTTTTTTTACCATACTAAGATATCAGATAATATTTTATTCCCAGAAAGTTTCAGAGTTTTTCCCAGTTCCTCCACCAGAGATATTAGTGCCTGAATATTTGTAAATTTGCTACAATGATCCAGAAGAACTTAAAAGAGACAGTCCTTTCAGAACATTTACCTGAAATGTTTTCAGGACATTTTGTGAATCATTCTGAACAGCTGCTTCTTCGTAATATATACTGTTCCTTTTGGTCACATAGGGCTATCAGAAGAGAAGAGTATTGGATTCCTTTTGGTATCTTCTCGTTAACTTGGTTCTAGCTCAATCAAAGTCTGCTATTACTGTCCTCTTCCAGGTTATCTCTGGTCTTCCTCAGTTGTAGATTCCACATCAGGGCTTGTGTTGCATATGGTTTAGCTCCTATCCAATCCAATGTCATTTATATTCTCTTATCTGGATGTCTGCTCTTTTCTGGTATGTTCATTTTCACAGATCTTCATCAGAGGTAAATCCAACCACCATATTCTCAGTGAAGTTCTCAAGCACCTGTTAATGAAAGGAGATGTCCCACGGCCCATAGGCTTGCCCCCACCCACTTCTAGCCATGGGGGGATTACGAAATTTACAGCAATTAATACCCTTATCAATAGATATTTATAGCCGAAAAAATGAACCCATTCGACCACGTACTCTATGAGTTTTTTTAACATGGGGTCCTATGAGAAAAACTGGTTTTTCCCCTCCCCTCCTAAGGAGGCAAAAAGTGAACCAGAATTTGATTACTCGAATTTATAGCCCTACCTAAGAGCTATCGAATGACACCTATCTTAAGTGGAGAAAAGTGCGGGAAAATAAAGATTTTAGTAAAAAACGAAGAAGGGGCAAACCGGAAGTGGCCTTTTTTTGGCTTCTAGGCTTGCCCTAACCCACTTCTAGCCGTGCGGGGATTACAAAAGTATAGCAATTAATACCCTTATCAATAGCTACTTATAGCCGAAAAAACAAACCCATTCGACTACGTACTCTATGAGTTATTTTAACATGGGGTCCTATGGAAAAAACTGGTTTTTCCCCTCCCCTCCTAAGGAGGCAAAAGGGAACCGGAATTTGATTACTCGAATTTATAGCCCTATCTAAGAGCTATCGAATGACACCTATCTTAAGTGAAGGAAAGTGCGGGGAAAAAAAGATATGAGTAAAAAACGAGGAAAGTCAAACCGGAAATGGCCATTGTTTGCCTTCATATGAAGGATTAACCTGTTAGGTGTGCATCTCTAAGAAAAACTCTGGCTAAATATTTATAACTAAGCAGCTAGAGCACGCCGAAACCAATAATAAAACAATAGTTATAATTATTATTGTATTAGGAAAGGGTTCTTTTGGGGGTAGGTCAAAGGAAAGGGGGCTTGGTTCTTCGTGGAACCAATTAAATAGTCACAAAAGTGTCACTGCACAGATATCTTCACACTGTTGAAATATTCATTTGTATGAAAGAAAACTGAAAAAAACAGACTATTAATAACATCAAGATAAATAGATTTAGGCTGCATTGTTGGCGTTCGTAATGTTATCTGATAGCGTCAGGACGCGGCGTTCGCTCTGTTTCCATAGTGACATTAATCATTAATTAGCTTGATTTTATTAATCGTTTGTTTTTTTCAGTTTTCTTTCATACGAGTGAATATTTCAACAGTGTGAAGATATCTGTGCAGTGACACTTTTGTGACTATTTAATTGGTTCCACGAAGGACCAAGCCCCTTTCCTTTGACCTACCCCGAAAAGAACCCTTTCCTAATACAATAATAATTATAACTATTGTTTTATTATTGGTTTCGACGTGCTCTAGCTGCTTAGTTATAAATATTTAGCCAGAGTTTTTCTTAGAGATGCACACCTAACAGATTAATCCTTCATATGAAGGCAAACAATGGCCACTTCTGGTTTGACTTTCCTCGTTTTTTACTCATATCTTTTTTTCCCCGCACTTTCCTTCACTTAAGATAGGTGTCATTCGATAGCTCTTAGGTAGGGCTATAAATGCGAGTAATCAAATTCAGGTTCCCTTTTGCCTCCTTAGGAGGGGAGGGGAAAAACCAGTTTTTCTCATAGGACCCCATGTTAGAAAACTCATAGAGTACGTGGTCGAATGGGTTCGTTTTTTCGGCTATAAATATCTATTGATAAGGGTATTAATAGCTGTAAATTTCGTAATCCCCCCATGGCTAGAAGTGGGTGGGGGCAAACGCCCATATATCGTGGGACATCTCCTTTCTATGCTTTTTTTGATCCTGTCACTTACTTTCTAAATCTGACACCTGTAGAAAAGCATCAGCTTCTGTTTGGATTCAAAGAATCATAGCTTTAGTCTCACAAGGGAAGTGCATGACCCCAAACGCTGAGAACCGCACAAAAATGTGGTTAGAATATAAATTGCTCATCTCAAAAACAGTGGTATGAGTCTTTCCCTTGCAAAACTCAGCTGTTGTCTGCTAGCACACTTTGAAGACTGAATAGCTTTGCAACACTATCAGGTCAGTAGGAAAAGTTAGTTGTTCAGAGAGTGTAAATATTTTAAGCTCATGGAAATATAGCGATATAGTCACGACATTGAAATATGTGTTTTTGGTTCAATTACATCAATATTTTGTTTCTTCACGTTACCACAGTTCCTCTCTTGGGGGAGGTGATCATTCAAATGTCTCTCGTGGAAAGACATGCAGTTTTGCATGAGAATGATTCCTACCACTGTTTTTGGCATGAGCAATTTGTATTCTAAACACATTTTCTTGCTGTTCTCAGCATTCCAAGGTCACGCACTTGCCTTGTCAGGAGTAAGCCTTGAGCTTTTCAGATTACCGTTCACTTCGTTGATACTATTGCAAACATTTTTGTTTGCTGTCTCATTATGTTCCACCTCGATTTGTATCAGCTTGCCCTTGAGTGATTTAGATATTCAATCTGGAATAATGATTGCCAGACAATTATTTCTTTGCTATATTTGGGTTGGTTGCCTCATCTTTCTTTTTGTTAGATTTCACTTTTCATTTTAGGTGAATTTGTGTGTTATGAAATAAAAAATAGGAATATCCTGTGTTGTCAGATCAAAATCACATTTTTTATTCATTTTTTTTTTTTTTTTAAATTGTAATGACTGGGTATGACATTAAAATTGTGCATAGTTTTTTCTTCTGCAATAAAATTTCATAATTTTGTGCTTTAAAAAGAAAAACAATTATTTTAAATCATTTTTATTAGTTTAAAATCAATTGAGTTTATATTAAATTTTTATGATGGCAAAGGAAAACCATTCTGATCAAGGAATTTAATTTACAACTTATCTCACTGTAACTTAAACAAATTTTAAAAAATCTACAATATGTTAAGATACTTTTGACATAAATCTCTTACTGTGATGCATTCAATAATAATACTAATATAAAACACCATAACGTAACTTCTTGTGAGGAAATTTTTGGAGACTTTAATAGTGTCAAACTCATTTGTCAAGTTTGAGAAGGAGCTCCTCCTTTATTTTATATTTTTGAGCTCAAATTCATTTGCATAATAATTAATTCAAAATCAATCTATTAATTTACGAAGTTGTACAAAGCAATAATAAAAACATTAATAAATTAGTTTCAGGTGATTTCATTATTGTATAACATATAACTTCCATTAAGTACTTAGCGTTAAACTTTGTTACATAAAATATATCTTTCTTTTGTGATAGATTAATGTGACTGAAAGATCATTAATGTATTTAAACACTGCATAAAACACTGCAGAATTAGATCGAAGAGAGTAAGTCTTTCCTTAAGCATTTTTTTTTCCCACTACTATAATGAAATCTTAAAATTTATCAGCAATTTCTGTTATATTATATTTTTTAATATACAATTTGTGCTGAAATTGGATATCAAATTTTCTGGGCATATTTCAAAAGATTCTAAATTTAAAAAAAGATAATGTAATTAAAAAATTATTAATCTTTTTGCTGTGGGAAGTTTGAACATCTTTTAGGTGACTGTGTGGTTCTTCAGAATGCAGTGTTCAAAGATATCAGTCTTGTCTGTTTTATTTCTTTTTAAAAAAATCAAAAGATATAATTATTGAATGTATTTTTGTAGAATTAGCAAAACAACAAGTAGAAGCCTTAAGGTTTTTTGTCTTTTTTAAATATAGAAAATTTATTTTATGCAACAAAGAATTTAATTTCTAAGTTATAATAAAAGTAATGATGTATTATACAAGAATGAAATCAGTTGAAAGCTATTTCATATATTTTTTTTTATTATTTCATTGTACTACTATGTAAACTATACTCTATCAAAATCTGAGATCTTCATACAATATCACAACTCCTTTATTAAACTAAAAACAAGAATACTTCTTCACCGATCCGATCAGATCTTTTGATCGGATCGGTGAAGAAGTATTCTTGTTTTTAGTTTAATAAAGGAGTTGTGATATTGTAAACTATACTCTGTCCAAAGGACTGTGTCCTGGATGATTAAACGACCCTGGGCATCCCCACGTCCACAAACAATCACAGGTAGGACGGGCCTACCTGCCCCAATCTTCCCTGAGGCATCTATTAGGCCTTTTTCTACAAAACTACGTTTTTTAAACTGTTACCTTCACTTAATTTTTATTGCAATTATTAAATTCTACATATCATTCCTTGCAAAGAGAGTCCAAACATGGTGCAATTGTGATACTTCTAAGCATTTTAATGGTCATTTATATTTTTTAACCCACTGACCATTAAAATGCCTAGAAGTATCACAATTGCACCGTGTTTGGACTCTTTTTGCAAGGAATGATATGTAGAATTTAATAATTGTAATAAAAATTAAGTAAAGGTAACAGTTTAAAAAACGTAGTTTTGTAGAAAAAGGCCTAATAGATGCTACAGGAAAGAACCATTGGTGCAGGTAGGCCCGGGGTCGCTAATTGTCCAGGGTGCACAGTCCTTTGGACAGATTATAATATATTTTTTTTTATGAACTAAGGGATTTTTGGCTCAAAAGTCAAAAGTTATGACAAAAGTGTTTGACACAATTAAAGTCTTTGAAAATTCACTCATAATTTATGGCATTTGCATGTGATACTTTTGATAATGTAATTTGTTATTGTTGTCAAATGGCTCGAACTTGCTCACACCATTTTCCATCTTGCTTCCCAATCGAGTCCAGGAAAATCGTAAGGACAATCACAATCAGTACATTTATCAGAATTCTTCTTATTCTTTAATCTTCTTTAAATATTAATCTTCTTTAAATGTTCCGCTAAGCTGTCATGACCTGTTGACAGACGGAAGATTGCTACTAATGTCTTTCTCTGGAGATCTCTAATCTCTTTAAATAAGTTTGATATATTTTCATATGGTTTCTCTTTTAGGTTTTCTTTTGTATTTGCTTATGAATTCAGTTATGATGACTTAAATTTCAGAGACTTGCCTAACATGTCTACATAAACATTTTTGTTAGCTGATATATAATTAGAAATCAGTAAAATGATGGTTCCTTAATTAACATCGTTAAATTGTGAATCAAAGTTCCACATTTGATTCTAAATTTATCAGCAAATAATTAGTGAGAGTGGATCTCAATCTTGCTCCTGTCAAACCTAATTTGTTAAAAAGTTAAACTATCCTACTAGAGGACTCTGCGGCCCCTGGGCTCACAAGAGATAAGGCTCCTCACCAAATAGACTAAGTTGAGGTTCCCAGTATCCATTATTCAGAGGGCTGGGTGAGCTCTAAGAGATCCTATCTGGAGGAGAATTAAGCACAGAGAAATCATTTGTCTACAACCTAATATATACATTAAGAAAGCAAAATAATATGTCCCTAACTAAATGAAGTACCCTTATCATTAAAGCATGATAATATAATGCAACATCCTTGACACTTTTAACAGCAAAATTAAGAGCTGTTCAGTTATGCTAATGAAGCTAAATGATAATAAGAATTATTTTTATATTTTAAGATAATTCTTATTCTAATTACTAAAAATATTGCAAAATAACATTGGTAGCAAAAATAGCAATGGCGATTGCTAGTTTCACTAGCGTCCAATCTGATATCAAGAGGAAATAGCATCAAACATTTTCTCAGCCAATGGACCATTTACGGGGTGTTGTCACAACTTACCTATGTCACAGTTCAAAGAACCCATTGCTATGGTCCATTGCTAAGGTTTTAGCATTGTGAACAGTTAAGAGTCAAGCCAATGTTTGTTGTGGTTGTTTTAAAAGAAAAGACCTCCAAAAATAATAAAAAAATTATCAGAACACATTTTTTCCTCGTTTTTGAGAATTTTAGAAGAAACATTAAGACGAAAAAAGTTGTATTTTTGCATGTTTTTGAGGTTCGAACTGCCACAGGCCACATTGTACTCTATGTTGCGAGCTTGTGATTGGTTCACTCTAAAAGCCACTCTCCAGCACAAAGTACTGATCTGATTAGTGAAACTCATTTCTGAAGTAGGATTGTAGAAAAATAATTTTATATTCACCAACAATAATAAAATTATTTATTCTTCCACAATCCTGCAATGTCTGAACTTAACAGCATTCAGGTATTTGTTTTAACAACAGTTATTATAAAAGGTAGGACAAAAAACATTTTTTTGATTATTATTGTATTAGTTGAATACTAAGCAAATGAACTAAAGGAAGATAAAAAGAAATAAATTAAATTTTAGTTGAAGTAAACAAAGGTTGGCTTAAGAAATCAAAGTTTTGTTTGTTTGTAATTTATAAACTCATACTTACAAAGAGAGGGCACACCCTGTATCTTTCAAATCCCAGTGACCTTTTGTGAGATGAAAGTACACATGAAGTACTTCAAAAATATATATTTACAGTAGCACCTCGATTATCCGTCACCTACGGGACCTGAGGATGGTCGAACGGGACCTGAAGAAGGTCGGATAATCAGGGGAGAATGAATTAAGCCATTTACAGGTAGACAAACGATGTATTTAAGTAAAAAATACTCTACTGTAACTTAAGGACTATACAGTGTACGTTACAAAAGTACGTTTCTCTTCGTACTTGTAGCCATTACTACACTTACAATACAAACTTTCACTTACAAAGTAACATTCACTTCCACTACTGTAATTTCTAAAACGATAACACAACATGAAACAATACTGTACACTGAACAGGTCAGCAGACTTCCGTCAACTAATCGATAAAACGAGCATGACTCAGGCAGGAAACAAAGAAAGGACTGTAGAGACATCTGCTTGGCTTGTTGTGACAGGAAAACAAACAGATAACACTGGCGCGCCGCTTGTCTAGACATTGTCGGATGATGCGGGGAGTCGGTTGATCCGAGGTCGGGTATGAGAGGTGCCACTGTGTAGGTTTTTGGGCTAACTCCATACAGATTTCTAGATATTCGGCGTTGTTTTCATTGATTTTCAAATATTGCCTTGTTAACTCACTGCTGTCTTCATTTACCATGTTATTGTGGTGTAATGGTTATTCGGTGGCCTATGGATTCAGGTTCCCGTGTTCAAGTCCGGTGCGGGATAAAATGTAATTTTTTTTTTTTTTTTGCCTTCTTTCTTTAAGATAATGTTTTTTTTTTTTTGTTTATGTTATGAATATTAGAGAGAAAACTAATATATGATTAGTAGTAAATAAATAATATTCTCGTTAACTTTGGTTTTTAATTAATTAGTTAAGTAGTTAACTAAACTTTTTTTTTTTTTAATCTTGTCGTGTTGTGCTGATACTCTTTCATTGTTTGTATTTGAAATTATTTCATTTGTACTTTTATTTTAGGATAAAAAAATTAAGTTTTTGTAAGAGCTTTAAATGTAATACTTACATTTAAATAAAATTGTAAATATTACATTTAAATAAAATTTATTTTAAGGATTTTTGTTGCACATTTAACAGTTGAACAATTAGGATAGTTGCATTTACTGTGTTGGGTTGTGAGGGGAAAATCTCAGAAAAGCCCCCTAACCAATTGTTCATTAGGAAGTCAGATTGCAATGATTTCTGCAGGTTCTTCCTCTCTTTGTACTGTATATCTATAATAATATCTCCATATTAATATCTGTTTTTGTTAAGTTAATTAAGTAACTAATTAATTAAAAATCAAAGTTAACGAGAATATAAATTATTTACTTCTAATCGTATATTAGTTTTCTGTCTAATATTCATAACATAAAAAGAAAAAAAAATACATTATCAGAAAGAAAGAAGGCAAAAAAAAAAAAAAAATTACATTTTATCCTAAACTGAACTTGAACTTCGGAACCTTGAATCTGAAGGCTGGCGAATAACCATTACACCACAATAACACGCTAAATGAAGACAACAGTGAGTTAATAAGGCAATACTTGAAAATCGATGAAAACAACACTGAATATCTAGAAATCTGTAGGGAGTTGGCCCCAAAACCTACCTATATTTTTGAAGTACTTCAGGAGTAAAAGGGCACTGGAGATTTGAAAGATACAGGGTGAGCCCTCTCCTTGTTAGTATTGTCTAGCTATGTATCAAAATTTTCTGTTCTACATAATAAATTTTATTCTTTCAAAAAGATATACAGTGTAAACGTTCACACAAACAAAGAAAGAAATCACGTTAATGACTGGTTGTTGTTAGGCGATACGGGCCTCAACCAGAGGCCTAGGTATAGCTTAAGTATCAACGAATTGTTGCTGCAGTTCCAATGACTGCAGCTTTTTATAACTCAGTTGGCGATATTGCTGTAGTTTCTAGTCGGGTGTAGTAGTCCATAAACTTTGGTGTAATAGTTCCAAGTGCACTGATGATAATAGGCAATACTTAAGCCTTTTTTTTTTATTATTTTTTAAATTCGGGTAGTTTCCAATGCCAGAGCCCTATTTTTCAATCTTTTCTTTTTCTTTATTTTCTATTCTTCAGTTTCCAGCGATGACTGTATCACTTGTTGCTTGTTGATGTGAAAGTTGCTTGTTGATGTTCGATCACAGTTATGTCAGGTGTGTTGGCAGCAATATGTTGGTCAGTTTGTATTCTAAAGTCCCATAAAATTTTTGTCTGACCATTATCCAGGACTTTTGTCTACACAATGTTGCCAAGGTTTGTCTGAAGTTGCGAAGTCTTATTTCTTGCAGAGTATCTAGTGGATCTTGTGGGCTACATAATCATGCCGTTTTTTGTAATCTGTGTGGGCAGTGACTAAGCATTCACAAATTAAGTGATTAATTGTCTCCTCACGGTTGTTACAAAGTCAACAAAGACTATTTTCAGTTGTTCCTTGAATTCGGGCTTTCATGACATTTGTCTGAAGGGCCTGCTCCTGTGCAGCAAAGAGCAGACCCTCAGTCTCTTTACATAGTGCCATTCTTGATCCATGTCCAGAAAAGGTCTCTGTCATGTTTGTTTTCAATTCCTTTAAAGAAAGACCCATGTAGGGGCTTATCTTTCCAGTTCTCTAGTCTGGTCTTATGCTGATTTTTCTTGTATTCACCTTTGTTTTTGGTCGCTCGTAGAAAATTTTCTATTCTTGTGGTGCAACAATTCTACTAACTAAAATATTGTTGTGCATAATAGCTCCACATATGCACCTGGTGGTGACAATAGAAACTACCCATATTGTTGTGCAACAATTGGAACAAATATTGCTGTGCTTAATAGTATCACAGATTAACCTGGTGGCGGCAGTTGAAACTAAAATATCGTGTGCATAATAGGGATAGGATTTCCGTGATGTAGATTCGTAATGATCAAATGATTTTTTACGAACTGGGAAAGGTTTGAAGTGATAGGGTTATAACGTTACAAAATTCAAATGACCTGAAACTAGGAGTGTAAATGGGGGGGAGTCTTATATTCTCTAATCTAGATATTAATTTCATATCTAGGAATCTCGAGTTACAAAATTCGAATAACCTGGAATTATGGGTGTGCACAGGAGGGCGGTGAGTGAATAGGCAAACATTGTGGAAGGATACTTCTATGGGGTTTTCGGTGTAGATATAGAATTTGTAATGAGATCAAACCTTTTGAGATATTTTTTTTTTTATACCCAACTGGGAAAGTTTCGAAGTGATCTCTCAATTTCAATTTGTTAATATTTGCCTTCTCCAGAGCAAACCACAACACTATTTTCTTGGAACACTATTATAAGCTTTCTCCAAATCATAAAAAAAAAAAAAAAATCATACAAATATCCATTTGTTTTGTAATACATTTTTATAAAATTTGTCTTATAATAAAATTCTGGTCTGTAGAAGATCTACCTTTAGTAAATCCACATTGTATTTCATTACCTTTATAATCTTTTTCTATCCAGTTTTTCATTATGTTACGAAGGATTTTATAAAAGGATTTGTAATATTAATACTTCTATAATTCTCACATTTTCTTTTATCACCTTTCTTAAATATCTGTATCAAAAAATCCTGTTTTCATTTCTTCATGAATATCGTCTCCCTGAAATATTCTATTTTATTAATTTTGTTATCAGTGTTGGGATATTCCTACCATCTTTTTTTTTTTTATTATTAATTTAAATTAACATTACATAGACCAGGTGATTTTTCATTTTTTATTGTATGGCAGTATAAACTTCAGTCTCTGAGACGGAAAGATCAGTGACAGTCCTTTAACAATAAATTCATTCCTTTCTCTGTTAACAGTGTACTAGAGTACTTCACCGAGTCCTTCATAGTTTTCAGATCTAAGTTATGATTTGTTTGTTGTCTTAGAATTTTTAAAATTAGCCAAGCTTTGTTAGCTTTATTAAAACCTAAATTGTAATTGATTTTGAACATTCTTTATCCATTGCATCATTTTTTGCCTTTATCAGTGCTGCATTTGCTATTTTCTTGTGTTCTCTATAAATTTCTTTCTGTATATATTATTTAGCACCATTTTCAAAAGTTTTCTTTTTTAATTCTATATTTTCCAGAACTTTCGTTGTCACCCAAGAATTCGTACATTTCTTCTTTACCTTAAAACCTAAAACATCATATATTATTTTCTAATTATATTTTTTATATAATCAAGATGTTTAATGGAAATGTAAGTCAGGATTCTGCAGCAAGCTTTTTAATATGACTTATTCAGATCTAGCAAATGATATAAATTAGACAGCTGTTAAGACTTTTTCTTTGTGAATAAACCTTGCAGATTGTCTGGTGTCTTTCTCCACCATGGGCATGGCAAAGAATGGTGAACAAACAAAAATATTATTTGCACTGTTCACACACTTGCAAAGTACTGTGTGTTAAAAGAGGAAACATGATTAAAAATTACCTTTGGAATTAGAAATATACTATGAGAAACAATTAATAAAACCTAGTTTTTGTTAGGAGGAAAAAAAAAGAGAGAGAGCATGAATAAAGAATACATAATAAGAATAGGACACCTCCTTAGAATGAGTTAATTTTATAAATAAGCTTCATGCAGTATCTGGATGTTTGATTGCATCATCCTTTTTTGATATCCAGCTAGATTTTGCCCTTCAGAGTTGCTGAATTCCAAAACCTGTGCAGATCAAACACATGAAATCTATCGAGTGTTTTCAAAGCTGGAGTGATATTTCAATTAATTAAACATTAAAATATTTTCCTCTTCCATCTCCCAGAAAAAGAAAAATTAAGAAAGTTTTGCTTTCATTTGCAAGATATTTAGCATTCATGCTTTTCATAAAAATGCAAATTCGACATTTACATGTGTAAATTCTTGGATAACTGTTTTCTAGGCTGTGTATTTCAATTATTGTGTTTGTAAGGTTCACTAAGATTCAAATTCCTGCAACTTCTTAGGGAAAACATCTTCCTTTGGTTTATGAAACACAAGCTGTGATCTATCTAATGTGATTATCATCAAAAGACATAAAACATTTTCTTTGTATCAAGCAAGTTTTTTTTTTTTTTTTTTTTTTAAATCCAGTTGATGTTTTCTGCTTATTGTGATTCTTGGGGAAAAAAATGATAAAAATTCTATATTTGCAAAAGATTTCAGAAATTAAGTAGTCAAAACTATTTCATTATTATTAGAAAAGCATTCTATTTCTTTCTTCTTTTCAAGGCAAACTCTTTGAACAAAATGCATGCATCTTAAAAATATCAATTTTCTAGCTTTTTGAGAAATTTATGATGTGTTGTCATTCTTTGAGAAAAACCTTTGAGTTAAGTGAATTTAATTTACCTGAATATTGTTAAGTATTAAGATGCATCATTGTTTTAGATACAAGTAGTTCTTAAGAAATCCTGAATTGCAGGAGTATTTTTTTTTTTTTTCTTTTGCCATTTTATCATTTAGTTTGTATTAGCTCATTCTATTCTTGTTCAAACAAATTGTCATATTTCATCTGTATGATTAGCATGTGCTGTCCATTCAATTAATTTGTTCATTCACCACCAGAATTTTTCAAACTGCCAAAAATTATTTAAAAAAAAAGAAAAATTCTGGTTTTTAAAATGTTTCAGAGAAGATCAACTGAAAATTATTGAAATAAGTAAATACGAGACATATTTGGAAAGTAAGTATCGTTCTGCTAATAAAAAGGAGCGAGAATGTATTTTTAAACAATTTTATTTTTATCTGATTTGCCAAACTTTTCTACGTAGTTACCATATTGTTTAGGCTTTTATCAAATGGGGCACCGTTTTTTTATGCTTCCTTGTAGAACTGGTCTGCCTGTGAAGACAGCCATGCTTGCACTGGACTGAGCTTCAT
Source organism: Thereuonema tuberculata (assembly GCA_023159025.1). Taxonomy (NCBI): domain Eukaryota; kingdom Metazoa; phylum Arthropoda; class Chilopoda; order Scutigeromorpha; family Scutigeridae; genus Thereuonema; species Thereuonema tuberculata. The sequence continues at coordinate 149,032,308 of JAFIDM010000001.1, read as the reverse complement.
AGTTGGAGAATCGCTAGCCACCAAGGAACTTCTTAAAATGCAGGAATAGGAACAATTTCAAGAACTGGACTTGACAAAATTGTAACAGATCAGTTTTGACATTTCAGAAGCTGTGTTCACACTGGGTGCCAAGGATGCTTTCTGAGGAGCACAAAAAAAAAAGCAGGCTTATAGTGCATTGATCTTTCTCCTGTGATTCAGCTAGCAAGGTGATGATTTTTAAGTCATAGATATCCCATGTGACTCTGGGATTGAAGCAGCAGTCCATGGAGTGGAGGCACACTTCATCGCCAAAAATCAAAATTCAAGCAGACGATTTCAACCTGCAAGCTCATGGCTGTCTTCACAGGTGGCCCAGTTCTACGAGGAGAGATACAAAAACTGGTGACCTGTTATCATAAATGCCTCAACAATGGTGGAAACTACAAAAAAATAGTTTAAAGTTTGGGAAATCAGACAAAAATAAAATTGTTTGAAAATACACTCTTGTTTTTTTTTTTTTTTAATAGCCAAACTGTACTTTCCAAATAAACCTCGCAATTTTATTTTAGAAAACCATGAGCAATCAAATTCTAGCTATTTACAATGTATAAAGTAACAAGTTGTCAAAAACATTTTCTTTCTTATAAGATATGAGATCTTTAACTTTGGCAAATGTTCTTACGAAAATTGCTTTAATCTGAGTCAAATATACTCATCTTCAAATATACTGAAACTTTTTTCTTCATTATTTGTCATTTCTGAATATTTTACAAGTTTTTTATTTTCTTTTGAATTTTCTTTTTACTTATTAGTAAGGCTTTCGTTTCTGTATCAGTATACTTAAACTCAAAATGTTCTGAAGTAGGTACACTTGGACAAGTGATCGGCATTTATGATGTATGAGGTTGAGTCAAAAAGTTAGTTGCACTCGCATAAAAATATGGCATTTGGAACATTTGGGCTATTCTTTTTATTTATTTGAAAATACAATGCAAGAGCTACTTTTCTACACAATCACCAAGTTTATTTAAACATTTGTTATAACTTAGCACAAGTTTTACCATGACTTCTTCAAAAAATTCCTGTTTAATGTGCGAAATCACATCACATTTTTTACTTTTCCATCGGAGTGATATCACTGCTTCACAAAGCTTCCTTTTATGGGGCCAAACACATGGAAATCACAAGGCAAAAGGTCCTGGCTTTCGGGAGGATGCTCCCACACCTTCCACTTGAAATTTTCCAGGAGAATCCCAGCAACGTGTGGTCAATAAGGTGTGGCATTGTTATGCAGAAGCACAATGGGAATATTGTTCTTTAATCGCCTTTCTCAGCCTCTTCAGGGTTTCACAGTAGGCTTCCACATTAATCGTAGTGGCCTTTGCCATGAATTCAGTACACAAAACATGTTGATTGTCAAAGAAAAGGGTCAGCATCATCTTTCTGGCAGAGGAAACCATTCGATACTTTTTCGGAGATGGGAATGGGAATGTTTTCACTTAATGTGAACTCTGTTTTCATTTCTGGTGAGAAGTGATGGTTCTAATACTCATCTCCAGTCATGAAATGGTCCAAAAAGTCATTTCCTTCCATGTGATAACAATCCAAAAATGCAAGAGCTGCTTGAAAACATTAATCCTTGTGTTGTTCTGTCAATAAGCAAGGCACCAACCGCAAACAAATATTGCAAAACTCTAGACACTTTTAGCGATGATGTGGTGCACACTTCCATGCACAATACCCTATTCATCCAAGTTCTTGTCCTCTGTGATTCGCCTTTTTGCAAGAATCAATTCATTAACATGTTCAATGTTGTCATTCGTCGTTGAAGTTGGAGGCCTTACCTGCCGATAATCATCCTCGATATCTGTGCACCCATTCTCAAACAATGTGCATCATTTTGTGAGCGTCTGGTGTGAAATTGTGTTATCACTGTACACTTCATGCAATTGGCGATGAATTTCAGTGGAGGTTACATGTTTTTTCCCATAAAAAACAAATCACAGCACAGACTTCCAATTTGGTCACTACTTGCAACAGATATGAAATTGTTCACTGCCAATAACAGACGAACTATTGCTGCCATGTTACTACAACTGTTCAACAGAAGTATAAACATTGTTCCAACAATTGACATAATATCTCTTTTAGACATAAAATTGGGGGCGAATACAACTAACTTTTGACTCTTCCTCGTATCATGTATTACACCGAGGACACCATGATTTGTTCATAAAAGATAGCTACATCCAGTACATTATCCAGCCAGTCTTCTCCTATTCCTGTGTGAGAAGCAATAGGAATAGTTCTTCAAGCAAGACGTTTCTTACTCAATATTATCCATTCAATTCAAATGCGGAGGAGGCCAATTATGTTCATCAGATCTTTCCCCAGTTGAACATATGTGGGAGTAGATTGGATGTTGCAACTCCCACACCCAGTCACTGACAGTGAACTTTGACAGTTGCAATGAATGTTCACCTTCAGGTCACAAAGGCAGGGAATGGCATTCGACAGGAAGCCATTTGTCATTTATGTTATCGATAGTATGTCAGGCTGTACGGTAATATGTGGAGATTATGCCTGATATTATTATAAGTATGGTGAAACAAATGACATGCTTTTATCACCTTTAGGTTCTGTAGTCAAATTCTTAATACAACGACATGAACTTAAGTCCTTGGTGTAACACTTTCATGGTTTCTTTTGTTTTGTTTTTTTATTTAATTTTGACTAGTATGTAAAGAAGCAGGAGTGGAATTTTAACTGCCATGAGTATACCAGATTATAACACATGGTAGTTTCTGCCTTGTATTTCTGCTAGCAAACAATAATATACTTAATGAAAGAATTCTTCTGTTGCTAAATGATGTTCAATGTCAGTACTCTGCTGAATATTCCTATAAATCTGTTTGTAACACAAAATGATTGCACTTGAAACCTGTGCAATTTCATTCTTGTCGAGCTTCAAATTTCTCATAGGATTATCTAGAATATGTTATTATGTTTTTTTTCTTCCTGATGCTGAATTGTACTTCAGTTCACATCGTTGTTGTTGATTTTTAAGCTTGTTCTTTCTGGATTTTGACACCTTAGCTCATCTCAGACTTTTAAAGAAATAATTATGAAGTGGTGAATCGATGTTTAGTCAAAAATAAAATTGTTTAAATTTTATATTTGAATATTTGTTTATGATTTCAAGAAAAGACAATAATAGAGATACGAATTAAAATAAGAGCAAAAATTGATAGTGTCCTCATTTGTTTTGGTTACCTATGAAGGTAGAGTTTTAAGAGAAAGAACAGTAGATTGCAGTGATTGTATCAGTGGCCAAGAATGAAATGCCAGAGATAGATCTTAGCAAAAGTGATTCTGCTGTGGTGGAGTGAATTCAGAGATGAGATAAGATCTTCCTGTCTTTATAAGTAATTTAGACTAATTCGAATTTCTTAGAACTAGAAGAGGTAGATATTGCTCAATAATTAACAAAGTAATTTAGTCTCACAGATGTGAAACATGTCTACAGGGATTTTTGTAAATCAAACATGGGAATTTCATTTCTTTTGTATTTGTAGGTTTAAATGATATTTTGACTGAAGAATGAATAGATATATCTTGATAGTGATTGTTGCCAAACTATACTGCATTGTTTGTGAGGATGCATTTAGTCTCCTTGAATTTAGCAATCAGAATTCTGTCAGTAATCTGTGCATTCTGTATTATAGGGTCATTTCTGACTATTTCCTTAGCAGTTGAATTCCTCAGCTGAATGTTGTATTAACTCTACTGAATTCTACCTGTATTTGAAGCTTCTTCTGTAGTCAGATATACCAATGGAACAGTAAACATACAAAAAAGAAGAAAAAAATTTAATGGAATTGTTTAATTCATTAATGAATAAACTTAAGTTGTGGAAAGACACTGATTAGAATATCTTCAGTAAGTCTATAGCTATGTAGCAGAGCCACCTGTAATAATTATCCTTTTCTCCCTTTCTCTTTTTTTCTTAGTAGTTTCTGGGTCATTATACAGGGTGACTGGTAAGTTGACATATTCCTTTCAGGGTGTGATTGTAGAGGTCATTTGCAATTGATTTAACCATAATATCTATTATACAAATCTCAATAGTTTTTGAGATACGTTAATTTTTCGGTTTTTTTAGAATTGAACTCTCAAGTAGTATAATAGCAAATAATAATAATAAAAAAAAGAATCAAGCCTTTCTTTTTGTAATATTTCTATTTCCCTTATTAGTTTGCACAGTAATGCAGTTAATGAAACTGATAGTATGATTAAAAACTTCAGTATGAGAAAAAATACAAGAGCTAAAACTTGTTGTAAAAACCTTCAACTCAATCGTACATTTAAGTAGATTTATATCTGAAATTTGATAATACAATAAACATACAAATAGGCTTTAAATAAAAACTTCGCTGTTTTATTAACTTTCAAATGAGATATAAAGGTTTTAGAAATACCTTTTAGTTCCGTAAATAAAATAATTATCAAATAATTATCACATCCTGAAAGGATTATGTTGACTTACCAGTCACCATGTATAATGAATTAGCTTTGAAAACATAGCAGAAATAGAACTCAAAACACAGTTTTAATTGTGCTACACTATTTCTATTTATTATTTAAAACTAGATGAACATAAATATTAAATTTATTTTGATTAATTTAAGATTAATTAGCTTGAACTGCTTTTTGAAAAAAATAAGTAAAATAAAAGGTTCTCACTAATTTGCAATTAATAAAGCATTTACTTTTGTATTTTAGACTTGTCTTTATTTTTAGTTGAATTATGAATCAACATTGAATTATAAAACTCCAATATTATTGATCCACTTCAAGATAATGAAAGAAAGCAACATGTTTTACAATGTGAATTATATTTCTTTTCTTTCTTTCTTTTTTCTTTTTTTTTTTTTTTTTGGAAATGAAGTTTGTATTTGATGTAGAGAAGCAGTTTTATTCAGTGCACTTATATTGGAAATACTTACATTTTATTTATTGTTATGATCAATGTCATCAAATATCACTGGTGTCAAATATTGTGTGTAAAATGCACATGCCAATCAAAATAATCATTATAGCAGTTTGAAAGTAAACTCATTTCATACCGTATCTCTAATACACATTCACAGATATCTTTGAGATTTCCATCTTGCTATTCCAACTGGCTTAAATACTAATCATTTAACTCAAAACAATGGCCTATACTTCAAAAAAAAAAAAATACATAAATAAAAGGATGCCATTAGCTAGATGGAACCTAAACAGCATAGTTTAAAATAATTATCATATTGTTTCTGAGCTGTACCATTTCTTGACAGTCTGATAGACTGTTTCTTATAAATTAAAAATAAATGGATTGATGGCATTGGCAGAGCATGAATGGAGGATGGGGTAGAGACACACAGCTACATCATGAGTGTAATGATCCTATGGGCTCGCTACATACTCCTTCACTTTTCTTCCTTTTATTTTATTTTTTTTTTTCTCTTTCTTTCTGACAAAGAAAATCATTGTCAAAAGATCTTTCCCAGGACTTTCTGTGTATTCCCAAACATCTGCCTTAGACATCCTTTTGCTTGTCTCTGTTCCTCTCTATCCTCTCACAGATGCTGTTAGGCATCTCCCCTCACCAAACCTTTCCAGATGGCTTGTACTTCTGCTATTTCTTCTCTCTATCCACATTTCAGCCTCATGTTTTATTACTTTCCACTTTCCCTCATCTAGCCTTTCTTTTCTTTCTTTAATTATTAAATGACCTTTGTATTTTCACTAGCAATTAGGTTTTTTTTATACTCCTATAAGCATTCCCTAGAGACAGTATGTAATTGGCTGTGGGTTAGCTTGTGCCAAAGTAAGGTATTGGGGTGTAGCATTTGCCACGGCCAAACATCTCCCCCTCTACCCCACCAGTCTGTTCTCTTTCTCCTTCCAGTGCTTATATCTCCTTCTCCTTATCCCTTCAGAGTGCAACCATCGCCCTCCCCTTTACTGTATTTACAAACAGTCGGCTTGGGCATTCTCTTTCTGCCTTCATTGCTTGACCAATTTCTGTTTTCCTTGTTTTTAACTTTACACTTTCTGTTACCCACTTTTTGCCTGTGGAGTATGGGCTAAGTATTTCGATTTACCCATAATCCTCCCGTGATTTCTGTACTTGCTCTCCCTCTTTTCTTGAATAAGTTTCATTCCGTAAGTAAGCGAGAGCCAGATTTATATAATTGATGGACTGCTCAGAGGATGTGGTTCTCACTCTTGATACTGACAAACTTAACCTAATATGTACATTAAGAACAAAATGATATGCCTTAGTGAAATGTACAGTGAATCTGACTGCTGACAAATCTGCATTTACCACCGAACTATGCTACCACTTTAAGATAAAAATATGTAAAGAAATCCTTTATTTGAATATCTGGGAATCCTGAAATTATTGACCCCAAAACCATATACTTTAATACATTTCAGACACTCCCATCTCACATAAGGACTAAATGTTCCAAATTTTTGTCTTAATAGAGCAGTGTTTCCCAACCTTATTTGTGCTGTGCCCCACCTAAAGTATCTAAAGTATGCTATGCCCCACCAAATTAGGTATAGCTTTCAAAAAGAAAAAAATTAAAAAAAAAAAAAAACAACTTTTTTAACTTTTACAACCAAAAAGAACAAAACAACATTGCTCCATTTTTGAATTGCCCCCATTAGCAATCAAATTGCCCCCCTGTGGGGCGTGCGCCCCACGTTGGGAAACACGGTAATAGAGGAATCATAATTTATATATAATAAAGCCATTTAAATCTTTGTAGAATAATCACTAGATTAACTGAATTTCAATAATAATCTAATCTGCTAGATAGTCACAATCTGCTTGAATAAAGAGATATCAAGAGAGTGTTAAAGCTATTTTCTGTACAAACTATTTAGTAATAATATTATAGTATATTTTCTTATCTTATAGTTAGTTGATGGTTAAAAAAAAAAAAAAAATATGGTTCCTCAAATGCAAAACTTGATTGATTTTGTAAAGATTTGAATGCCTTTTTATTATATATATATATATTATATTTACAATGAATAATATTGATAGTAAACATCCCTCTTTGGTTCAGTCTAACTAAAGGTCTTCAAATTGAACACATTTGTTGGTACAACTAGCATTTTTGTCATTTTGCTTTGATTATTAATCTCTTTTGCTAGACTTATAAATGTTGCAGATTTCTTTGAAATTCCACACTTAAACTTTTAAGAAACTTAAAGAATTCATTGCCATTTACTTCCTATCTCTTCAAATCAAGTTGGGTACTAGAGTGACAGTGAATTAAGAAAAATCTTATTTTAACTGATAATTTTCTTCTCATTTCTAAATTGCCTTTTACCAGCAGAATTTATATTTATTATTCCTGGATAGCATCATCATTTTCTGTCATCTGCATTGTTTTTTAGCAGTCCTGTATTTTAAAGTTCTCCTTTTTCATTCAAATCCAATTAGACTTGAATTCATCCATCTGTTTATCACGCTAATACTTTCTTGGTCTCTGAGAAGAATTTTTTTCATTCTTGCTATATGTTTATCAGCTGCCTCTTGCTTTGATGAGTATTATTTTTCTGTTTTTGATGAACCGACCTTGATAGAATGCAAGTATTTTGAATTCCAAGAGATTTGTTTTCAGATATAAAGTTTATTATTCAAATTTTATGTAATTTTAATTTGTAATCAGAATCACGGTAATAGCCATTAATCACACTAAACAGTGCCTCCTTATTTTACTTCATCAGTACAAATTATTTCTTTTATTAGCATATGCATGGAATTTTCGGCCAAGTTACATTCCGTTTTAAACCTGATAGTTTTCTGCAAATATAGAACTAAGAAATTTTATACTTAATATGGTATATAACTCTTTATTTTTTAGTTAGTTAACCATTTTGACCACAAGTTTTAAAAAAATAGGTAGATGAGATTAAACTTTTGCTGCATTGACAATAAAAAAATGCAATAAACTTGAACTTAATTGCCTTCAGTGAATGAAAAATACTTTTCTCTCTGTCCTTTGTGTCTGCTCTTAATCATTATGCAAACAGAGGTAAAATTGTTTTTTGTTTTTTCTCAGCTTTCTCCATGTTAACAGTCAACCATATCGATCCTGGTTACTGACAGTGATGGCTTGTAGATAGATAAGATCGTCGTTACCTAAAAGCAAAATTTTAAAGACACAATAGTGAAAAAATTCTTTTTACTAAATGATTTGTTTATCCCATTTTATCTTAGTTTGTTGGCCAATTCCGATGTGATGAACAGTAACTCAAATTCTCAAGCCCGTTTATTAAATAACTTATAAACCTGGTCATTGTTTGGGAAAATAATGCATATTTCCACTTTATTCACATGTTTTAATGAGAAAACATTTCCATCATTCAGGCTTGCTGAATGCGGAAAGAGCCTTTTTCTTTTTGTCATTTTGGTTGTAGCCTTGTTATTTCCCTCATGAACTCTGTTTCATTTCATGTGTTCAACTTTTTCCAAAAGGCCGTTGAAAATTATAATAATAATGCAACAATAAAAAAATTACAATGCTGATTCAAAAAAATTGTTAGTTCGATATTTACTTCTAGACTATTATGAATTATTAATGAGTGATAATATGATTGTGCTATTTTAATAAATAGGATATTTGGCAATTTATGTGTAATGTTGCACTTAATTTTAAAAGAAGGAATTGTTTGTATCTTTGGAATATTGCAGGCCATCTTTTTATCTCTAGTTGAAAATTGCATAGTAAGACTTTTGGTGAATTGGAAACAATAATAGAAAAGCATGAACATACAATGAATAAAAAAATTTAAAAAAAAAATTAATTTAAAAAATTCACTTGTAAAATAGAATAAACAGGATTAAAATGATGGTAATAAACCGACAGTTTTAGAATACTGAGAGTATTCCATCTTCAGGGATGGCACAAACATATAGGACATCACAAAACACTTAGGTATGTATTCTCACGTTGTGTTGTCCTAAGTGCTTTTTGATGTCCTATACGTTTGTGCCATCCCTGATGGAATTCTCTCAGTATACCAAAACTGTCGGTTTATTACCATCATTTTAATTTTGTTTATTCTTTTTTATGAATAGCTATGTTTTATTTTCATTTTTCTCTTTATTTTAATACACGCACGCATTGTATTTTAATACAATGAATAACCTTGTGTGTTAGGTATTCTGTAGTACAGCCACACTTTTAATGTGTGTGGGGAAATGGAATACAAAAATTGGTTAGATATTTCTAAGTTTCTTTGTATTATTCATCAGGAAATGTTTTTGTTGTAAATATTAAACAATTAAAATTTATTATTTTGAAGTTCATTGTAAAGATAATTAACTTTATTTAAGCTTGAGATTGAAATCATTCGCAGTTTACTTCATTATTTCAAAAAGTGGAAAGTGATTATGATTTTCCATATTGCATAGAAGTTTTTTAATATATTTGTTGGAAAGTTAATGGCATATTGCTCTGATTTAAACTTAATAACAATAATAATGCAGTTCTATTTAGGGAAATGAAGGAATGCAAATTGTCAGTCATAAGTAAAAATTTGGATTTTTGCTTCGTTTCATTAGTTGATGAATTCAGTAAAATTTTATTATTAATGCAGGGCATAAAGAAGCTGATAATATTTGTATATTATAGCTTAAAATCTTCTAAAAATTAAAATTGATTAATGAGAAAATCAACTTTAAAAGAATCAGTATGAACATACAGGATGCAGCATTGCAACTTCCTTATTTTAAAAATGAATAACACAAACAGAATAGGAGATATCAGTTTAATTCTTTTTCCATGTTACAGAGAGACATTTAAAGTTTGTATTTATTATGTTTTAAAAATGATATCGCTAAGGTGGCCTCCGTTCTGGTCAGTGCATTGAGATAGTTGAGTTTTGAAGCTTCTCTCCACTCGTTCCAGCATATTGACGGGTATGTTATCGATAGCAGCTTGAATATTGTTCTTCAGTTGAGCCAGGATCCTTGGACAGTCTGTGTAAATTAGGGATTTTAGATAGCCCCACAAAAAAAAAAAAAAAAGTCACACGGGGCTAAATTGGACAAGAGCGCCGGCCACTGAAGATCGCCCCGCAAGGAGATGAGGTGTCCGGGGAAGTGTTCTCGCAAAAGATTCATCTACATTCGTGCTGTGTGGGCCGTGGCGCCATCCTGCTGAAACCAGACATCCACACATCCATTTCTTTAAGTTTTCATAAAAAAAAATCCTCAATCATGTGGACTTTTTGCATGCAAAAATGACTGCCTAACCTGCTTAATGTTTTGGGGTGTCCTGACTGTTTTCCTCCAGGTTTTTTTTCTGCACATAACTGGTTTTCCTAAATTTGTCTACCCATAAAAGAATCGATTTCCGATCAGGAATATGACCCGCGGGAGCGATATTAAAGTGATTCCTGGATGCACATTACATGGCGATGATTGAACGGCCGCTTGAAAAGTACGCCTCTGTGCGTACTCCCTCGTCCACTGCATGATCTTTACTAAACCTATACGACAGCAAACATTAGGTCCCGCTCTTTCGAATGAGCACCACCCCACCCTTCTCGGAATAACGGTCGCTTCAGCACGTGCGTTTCAAATAAGGAAGTTGCTCTGCCGCTCTGTTTTATAAAGTAAAATTTGTGAATGTAAACTGAAAAGATTTAAAATCTCTGAAATTCCCCTGGTTTTCAAAATAATTTAGCTTCAGTTTAGAAAAGCAGTTGAAGTACTTGTTAAAATATTAGTTGTTAGAAAATTTTGTGAATTTTTTAGTTAAATTTAATAGTTAATTTATTTGTCCTTCTTTTGATTAGTCCCTAAAATTTTCTGGAACAAATATGATATTTGCAATTTTATCTATGTTCTTATTCATTGATAAGATCACATCTGACAAATAACCAATCGTCATACGTAAGACTTGTTCATACTTTTGTTTCAAATGAAAGGCAGAGTTTCTGAGAAGAAATATGATTTTTAGAAGAATGTGCTGTTGAATTTATTATTATTTAATTGATTTATTTTGTTACTATTTTATTTTGAACTATGATGTACTTGATATTTCTTAATTTCTTGAGTGACTTATATGAGTAAATGAATCTGACTCAACTGATATAGTCTTGCTTGAGATTCTGCAGCAAGAAAATTCTCCTTTCCTTTTCTTAGACTCACTGCAAAGCTTGAAGTGAGTCTCATAACTGAATTTTACATTATACACCAGTTACCTACTATTTTAAGCAAACCAGTATAAAACACCATTGTGAATCTTGACTTCTTTAGCTACAACTTAAGAAGTCAGTTTTTGATGCTGAAAACAGAAGTATTAATAATTAATTAATTTTTTCGGAATAGTTACAAAATAAATCATTTAGTTTAGGAAGAGATGATAGATTTTTGTAATGCTGCAGCATTATTCCAAATATTTTCAGACAGTTTCCTGAAAATTGGTTGAACAAGATCAGCTTTATAATCTTTTGCATAGAAATTTCTTTTAAATCACAAAACAGTGCAGGGATTTATTGTTTACCCTTCTTCTTATACACTGCAATCTTCTTATACACTGTATGGCCAAAAGTATCCAGACACCTCTATAGAGAAGTGGCTATGGCTATGACGTCATAGAACAAGATAAAAGTGCAGCATCGGGCAGTCGTAAACTGTCGTTAGGCATACAATTTCTAATTGTTAGACATACAATCACTAGAGCTGAGTGATTTCGAACGTGGCATGATCATTGGATGCATCGGTGCAATATCAACCTTGCTACAGGTGCCACTATCAACTGTAAATTATATCTTTATCAAATGGAAATGTTTGCTAATGACAATGGCAGGAAATCGCAGTGGTAGGTCAAGGAAACTCTCAGCCATCAAACCCTGAAGAGAGTAGTGCAGAAAAATTTTGCAAGTTCCCGTTGGCAACAGTCACTAGTGAGTTCCAAACAGCTTCAGGTGTCGTTACTAGCACCAGGACTGTTCGTTGGGAGCTGAAACACATAGGTTTTCATGTTCGTGCAGCCTGTCACAAGCCCAACATAAGCAAGGTGAATGCTAAACAGCGGTTGCAGTGGTTCAAAGGCACTGCTATTGGACTGTAGAGCAGAGGAAACGAGTACTTTTAAAGTGTTAAATCCTGCTACACGATCTGGCTGTCGATGAAAGTGTCTGAGTTTGGCTAATGCCAGGAGGTCGCTTCCTACTCGAGTGTATTGTTCCAACTGTCAGGTTTGGTAGTGGCAGCATCATGGTTTGGGGCTGTTTCTCATGGCTTGGCCTGGGTTCCTTAGTTCCTTTGACCAGAAACATGAATGCTAAGATGTATGTCTACATTCTTGGCAACTCTGGTCAAAATCCTCTGGCAACAGTTCGGGGAAAGACCATTTCTATATCACAGAATAACTGTTCTGCCCATAGAGTGAAGTCTGTGCTGCCATGGTTTGAACAGATGGGTATTGAACTACTGAACTGGCCTTCAAAGAGTCCTGATCTGAATCCCAAAGAACACCTCTGGTAAGAATTGGAACGCAGATTACACACCAGACCCAACCGCCCTTCTTCAGTGGTTGGACTCAGTGCAGATCTCATGGACGTACGAAAGAAAATTCCTGCTCACATATTTCAAAATCTGGTGTAAAGTCTTCCTAGATGAGTGGAGGCTGTGATTGATGTTAAAGGTGGCTTTAAAATCCTATTAAAATTATCCTATTAAAATGTGCCACCTGACTTTCTGTTTGTACAACAGTTGGTGTCGGGATACTTTTGGTCATATAATGTAGTTTGCCAATCTCATTGCTTTCCATTTTCCTTTTAAATAATTTAAATTATTCCATCCAAAATTTCTGATGATTCATTTTTTTATACTATATTGTCTTATGGCCATTCACATTCTTACTTTTGACTTTCAGTGATGAAGTAATCACCTTTTCTTACTATATATCTGTGCACTTATCTTTATAAGTGAATAATCAACTGAATTGAATAAGTTGACATAAGGGAGTTATAATTGTGTAATGTTAAAAGGAATTTAATCATTTTAATTTTTCTTCTTTTAGAATTAATTATTTCTTATATTATTATTATTAATTTTTTTTACATGAAGATACAAGTATTGAAATTACTACATAACAGTGGTTATCAATTTCTTCATCCATTAATTATCAAATAATTTTAATGTTTGTGAATTCTTTTATTTTTATTTGTATATTTGAGTATCAACTTGGTTAAAATTGGATACTAAGTTAATCAGGTTACAAAATTATTTATTCTAATGAATTATTAATGGTTGAAATTAATATTTCTTTTGTTTGAATACTGTTTAGATTGTACAATTCGATATCAAATTATCCAATTCAGTTGATTGTTGCTTATTCACTAGAAATTTATGGTTCTTAATGATTTTCAATACAGCCTTTCCATTATTCTGTAACACCAGTGTTCATTCATCGGAATGAATTTCATCGGAGCATTCATCCACTATCACTTCCTTTCCAAATATATTATAATAGTTTGCATATTGTTTACATTTTAAGAGACAGATGGACAAGATCTATTCATCCCAGTTGCTTTTGTTAAAGCCAATTTTTTTTAGTTTAAGTCTCAAACTTTCTTTTATTTATACGTTCTTTTAATTTTATACAAATTTGAACATTACAATTTAATAAATTTGTAGATACTTTGTTAATCAGGATTGTAATTTGAATTCCTGATTGACGAAGCAAATTAAAAAAAAAAATGAATTGTAGCTTAATCTTTTGTATAAAAATCGGTCTGAATTTTGAGACTCAGCAAAGCATCTCAAAACATTATACAACAGATTTTATTTTTAATCCTTACTAGAAAAACATTATGCCATTCAAATGTCTCAATTTATTCCTTATTACATGTTTTAAACTGCTTGACGTTATGATTGTCTACAAATAAATATCACTCCAACTTATTATTCAAAATAAACTTATGGTGGGAGAAAAACCCAGGTTTTAAATATTTTAAAAGTTTAATCTTGTTTTTAAAATGATTAATAGTTTCAAAAGGTCCAGAAGTTTTCATTGATGAATTTTCAAGATAATTATAATAACTTTTTGTTAAGATATAGAAAAGTGTACAAATTTATTAAAATATGAAAGAAGTAGTATGTTTTGTATTGGTAATTAATATGAAGAAGAGATAGCATTCTGAATACATATATTCAGTCAATTCTCGTTAACCACAGGAGTTACATTCCTGGAAAACTCTGCCATAACAGAAATCACATTTACTGAAGCATTGATCCTATGAGAAAAATGAGGCTAGGTTCCAGTTTACTACATGCTTCGCTACTCTTTACCATAAACATGTCGTTTCATGTATGGTACTACTGAACCATATCTTATAAAGTTATTTTACGCTTGTATTTTAGCATACAGATGTTGTCCATTAAACTCATCACAATGCATTTGTGCTTAGGAGTGCTTGTCAAAATACTTTCATCAGCATTATGCTTTGCAGCTATTGTTCAAATTTAATAAATTAATCACAAAAATAGCGTAAAATTCTCAGAGCACATGGAATATTATTAGAATGACATTTGGATACTTGTCAACACAACAGAAGACTACAACTTCCCTTGGTAGAGCTCATGTTGACACAACAGGTCTTTCAGAGAATTTTTTTTAGTTCTGCAAATGAGTGGAAAGAGATCACATATGTAGCAAATGGAGTTAAACTTTTATAGAAACATATTAATGAATCTGTGGGATCGGAGTCAGTTGATAACGAGAATTGAATTTGTTTGAGTGTGTGTGTATATATACATATATATTTAAGTTTATTATTTAAAGTTTATTATATTTACATGTATATTATAATTTTTCAGAATATATCTTTGGCTCTTACCATCTCATTTAAAATGTTTAAAAGCAGTTGCTTAATGGAAGAATACCCTGATAAAACATTGGGGTCTTCTTTGTGTGAAATGAGTTTGCAAATTATGTTTATTGTAGGGAATAGATTAGGGTAAATTATAGTCCAATCCACAAATTTTCAGAATATAGATTTTTCTCATCCCAGTACAGGTACTCATATTTGGGAAATTATTTATATTTCTTAAAAAAAAAATGGCAGTTCTCATTCTTTAATATAAATTATAGTGTTATCCTAGATTTAAGAATTTACACAATAGACAAATGCAAAAGAAGGTTATGAGATGATTATGAGAAAAATTAAAAATTAAATTAAATTTTTTCTAAGCTCAGTAAAGATAATTTACAAGATGTTATTCTAACATTAATATTGATACTATGCATTACAGTGACATACCAGTGTTACAGTGTTGAATGTGTGAGATTTAGAATCGTCAAATAAGATTCCCATTTTTTATTGAGTTTGTTGTTGTGGATAAAGAGTGCATGTTGTAAAGAAATAACAAAATAAGAATCAAAACAAAATCTGAACATGGCATCCATATTTTGAAGAAATACCTTAATAAATACAAATAAAATATCCTAAGCATAAGATGCCATGAAATTGATAAGTTCCTGTAATGAATACTTGAGCCCAACTGTGTTCAGGTTGTAGTTAAAACAGTACTGATAGCCTATGTGCAATTTTTTTTTCTGAACATTTGCAGTATGCATGAAAATATCTGATTCTGAATGTGAAGAAGATAGTAGATAATAGTAATACATCTAGAACAATAGTTAATACTATAATAAAATTGTTAGCCTAATGACTATCATGAATTCATGATTGCCATGTTCATGAATATAATAAGATTGTTAGCATAATGATTAACTGTGGTACAGTTCTATACAGTCACAGAGGGAGGTTGATAAGCAATGCAGGCTAGTAGGACCAAAGACAACTGTGATTTTGATATTCAGTTTGGTTGAATATCACCAGTCAGTTATCCAGAGCATGGTGTTTCTAAGCATGTCCCCAATATCAGAGATTTAATAGTGAAATCAACTGAATGAGAAGGATTTGGAATTTTAATGTTGTGTTATTGAAGGAGCCAGCCATTTATTAGGCTATGTTGTAGCAAATGGTGTTATTCTGTTGAATCCAGTGCATTTAAATACCAGATGTTTATTCAGAAAGAAATGGCGTGGTTTAATATTGTTTTGACACTGGTGATAGACAGTTTCATTATATTATCGTTACGATGAACTACAAAACAATGGCTATGATCAGACACAGACACAGTAAATTGTACTGCCACTTACTTTGAATGTAATGATGTATCCATAAATCATGTCAAAGTTTTCAAGTTCAGAGGAAATGTGCTTTTCAGCAACTGTAAACAGCACTGTTCGGACACAGCTGTGTGGTCAAGGCATTCAATGATGTGCCTAAAACTAGTTTTGAATCCTGGTGTGCGCTTGGATGTTTCCTTCTTTCTTCTGTATGTATTGTCTCCTTTTCAATGGCTAGTTCTCAATTTCCTACTTTGTTCCTGGTGCAGTTTAGTCTCTGTTGATTGTTACATTAAAAATAATCCACCCTGGCTAAACAATGGGACATAGAGCTTATCACTACATTAGTCGGAAACAAGTTATCGTCAAATAACATTCATCAATTATGTTAGGAGTGCTCATGATGTGCGTCACTGTCCACTGAACTAAGATGTGTCTCATTTTGTTGGAAAGTGTTGCATCATGCTTCTCAAAGAGATTCAACTTACATTCACTTTCAAAAAAATTTATCTTTGCTATGTGAACATTGTATAACTTTTCCAATAACTTCATATATTCGTGTTCATTGTAGTTTATACAGTTCTACTGTAGCGTAGTGTTTACATGTGACCAGCTCTGAAACTTTGGAATCATACTTAATGTAATAACAGGTCATCTTTGAAGTAGACCTATGGCCCATTCTTTAATCCCAGATCCTTACGACAAATTTGTTCCAAGAGCATGTGAATTTAAATAACATTTTTATATAAATATCTTCTCTTTTAATTCTTCTCAGTATAAGATATCAGAAATATTAATCTTAAATATTTCAGAAAGATGTGCTCCTTCTCCTTGCTAACAGTACTGCATTTACCATCATGAAGGTAGGTCATTATTCCATGCACATGTTCAGTACTGCTTATTTGGTTAATGTTATATTTATCTGTTTAATATTCTATAATTCTACCACTAAATCTTGCTTTTGAAACAAATAAGTCTTGAAACAGAAATTAAACAATGTATGAAAAAGGAACATTTCTTCAAAATGAATATTAAAAATATGATAAGAAAAGACAATCAAAAAACGGCATTACTAATTAATAATCATTAATCCTCTATTCCTTAGTTCTGTATAACTAAATGTTCAAAGGAAATGTAATCTTAATAGAAAAGCAATTCAAGATATTCCTGCGATAAACCTACACATAAGTTCATTTTTAACAATTAACTAAATTTATGTTCTAATTAGAAGTTTGTGCTCTTTGTTATGATACAGTAGACAACCATGATACCACAAAGTTCTCACACAAGAAATTTTGTAGTTAATATAGTATTCTGAAAATTATGTGACCCCAGTCATTTGAAAGAAAAAGATAAATGTGCTGGTTATTTACTTCTCAAACAGGAAAGCTTTATTATTATTATTATTATTATTATCTCGAAAAAGTTTCAAACCATGGGTTTCCCCAGCTAAGACAATGTGGCGGGTCAAGGATCAAAGCACATATTGCCAAGTGTAAAAAAAAAAAAAAATTGGAAGAATAGTTAGGGATGGGTGCTTCTGCCCATAAATTTCCTAACTACGCGCGTTGTGTTGAGTACCACAGCCTTCTGGAGTTGTGCGTAGGTGTTTTTATGAAGTCCTAGTGTGCTGAGGCTGTGGTGCAAAGTGTTAGGTACCAGACCAGATTATTATTATTATTATTTACTTCCAATGTCCTTAATATTTATTGTTAGTAGTTCTTACTGTACTCGACAAAAATAAGCTAAACATAGGTAACTTTAATATACATATATAATAATTATATATAGAGTTAAATCAGAAAATTATTTTAACGTCTAAATCATGTTACTGCCTAATTTAAAATTTTTGAAAATTATCACCTAGCGGTCTACTTGACAAAAATCACTTGAAAAAACAATACTATGTAAGTCATTTGATATTTTTTAACAATGTATTCAAAATTAATTAAACATTTGTAGTATACCTATATTCAGAACCTGTTGATAGGATTTTGTCATTCCTAACGGGACTGTAACTTTTGTATTTAGAATCATAATAAAAAAAATAAATAATTATTATTATTATTATTATTATCCTAACATTTTGAAGCACATTCAGAGATATGATACACAAAAACACCACTAAAAAATCACTTATAGTTGATACAAGTTTCAGCCAGAAACCTAAGTATCCACCAGGTACCTCTGCAATATGTATGATGTTC
The DNA here is from genome assembly GCA_023159025.1 of Thereuonema tuberculata. Classification (NCBI taxonomy): domain Eukaryota; kingdom Metazoa; phylum Arthropoda; class Chilopoda; order Scutigeromorpha; family Scutigeridae; genus Thereuonema; species Thereuonema tuberculata. The sequence continues at coordinate 149,013,896 of JAFIDM010000001.1, read as the reverse complement.
CAAGCAGCGCTGTTTTCTGTAGTTCTAATGTTGTTATTTCAGATAACTGCAATCGGTTCAAATATTTCGTAAAATTTTTCGAGATTGTTCCAAGTGCCCCTATGATGATTGGGATCACTGTCGTGTGTTTCATCCAAAATCGTATTGTTTCAATTGCCAAATCCCTGTATTATGTAATTTTTTCCTGTTCTTTATCTTCCATTCTTGCATCTCCAGGATTTGCAATGTCAATTATGTAAATATTCTATTTGTTATGACTGTTATATCTGGCGTATTATGATCCAGGTGCCTGTTAGTTTGTATTCTAAAGTCCCACAAGATCTTGACGTCCTCATTTTCTAAAACTTTTTCAACTTTCCGTTTCCAGGAATTTTTGGATGCTGGCAAGTCATATTTTTTGTATAATGCCCAGTGTATTAATTTGGCGACCCTGTCATGCTGCTTTTATAGTCCGTTTGTGCAATTTTGCTGCAATCACAGATTAAATGCAAAACAGTTTCAAGTTTTTCTTGGCATAGTCGGCAGTTTTGGTTATCACTGGTTTTCTAGATTTTTGTTTTCGTTACATTTGTCTGTATTGCTTGTTCTTGTGCAGCAAAAATTAATCCTTCAGTTTCTTTCTTGATTGTACCCTACTTTACCCATGCCCATGTTAGATTGTTGTCATTTTTGCCTTCAATATTTCTCAGATATTATTATTATTATTATTTTTAAGGATGATTTATAGTAATCCATCCAAGGAAAAAATTTGGCTAAAAAGCCTTAGCAGAATGAATAACCACAACATAACCCACCAGGCTACTGCTTCGCATATGGGATAAACAAAGCCATGTGCTTTGTTTTAACGGTGTAGATATAGAGGAAATATTATATTAAAGAAGGATATTCCAAGCGTTTTTACAGAATTATTACAAATAAGGATCTGCACAGTACTGAACCATCCGTCTTGAAATATCAAAAATTGACGATTTTTTAAGTTCTCACACAAAGTTATATGTTTGTTTATCCCACAAGCTCTCGCCGCATGTGGGATACACGTCATACGTGACGTCGATAGGGGTGTAAACCTCAGGTGGTCCATTCACACCTTCTTACTCAATCACAAGCGGATTTAAAATCTACAAAAAGGCAATAAACTTCTACATTCTTTTCATGAGGTTTTTTTTTTTTTTCTAACCTCTGTTGCATAATAAATGTTGGCTGTTGTGGATTTTCTAAATCGGAATCCAAACTGACAATTTCCTTTTTGTTTATCTGCATAGTTGGACAGATGTGCAAATATTGTTTGACAGGATTTTATAGAATGTATTCAATAGCAATGTTCTCCTTTAGTTACAACATTTCCAAAATGTCACTCATATGAATGGGACAGATTAGAGCTTTCTTCCAATCTTCTGAAATATTTTCTTTTTTCCATAGATCCAAAATCAGTTCATATAGCATCTTTTAAGTATTTTCCTAGTCTTTTCATTTGATTCTTATGTATATTATCTAGTCCAGATGATTTATTATTCTTAATTTTTGCATGTCCTTTTCCACCTCTTCTAGAGTAGGTTCATGTTTCTCAGTTTCCACAGTTATTTCTAAAATTGTAGGATCTTACGATGTGCCAATTAAGTTTCTTGGTTCAAGAGATCATTGTAAATGGATTCTCTATCTCTTACCTCCTTTATTTACTATCTACTTTGTACCATTGTTTTTACAGTTGATGTTCTTGTATTAAACTGTTGTTTAGTATTGTTTATTAATTCATAAAAACTGCTATTTGCATCTCATTTCTTGCTGTTTCCATTTCTTTCAGTTCTGTATTCTAGAAGATTTATTTCTTTTTTTTGTTGAACAGGTTTTTTTTTTTTTTTTTTTTTTTTTTTTAATTTCTTCTTAGTCTCTTCTATTCTTCCTGAGCTCTTTTTGATTTTTCATTGACATTCATCATTAAACTAAAGTAGTTTTTTTTTTTTAATCTCTTGATGCCTTTCTCAGTATTTCTATAGCTGTTTCATTAACACCATTCTTTAAAATATATTCTTAGATATATTCTCTAGATGTTAACTTGTTAGGTAGGTTCCTACATAAATTCTCTACGTTTAAAGAGTTCCACCTATTACAATGTTATTTGATATGGCGGAGTCAATTAGCTGAAAGCCATTATTCTTAATCATCTCAATTGTAATTGGCCATTCTATTGAAGGTTCACAAACAGCGTCCTTCCCACTTGTGCATTCATATTTCCTACAATGATTTTTATGTCATACCTTTGATATTTTATTGAGTATCTGATAAAACCCCCCTTTTTTTTTGCTTAATCAGTCTTCAGCTGTCGTATGCAGATTAATAGTGGAGTAGTTAGTGAATCTTCCTGCTATTCTTAAAAGGCAAATCTTATGACTTATTGGTTTAGAACCAATTACAGTTTTTTTCATTCAGTTGTTCACCATAATCCTACTCCAAATTCACCAGTGTAGAATAATGTATGCTTTCTTGTTTTTAATATATCTGTACCAGTTCACTTTATTTCTTGTAAGGTAACCACATCATTTTAATGTTTATACTCTGTCTATCTTATCTGTGAGTTTTTCGGTTCATCTGGTTTGCAGATAGTCCTAACATTCCAAAAGAATAGTCCCAATTCTCTTGTCTGTTGTTCATGCCAGGTTATTTTCCAAGTCAAATCCATTCTAAGGTTCTTTTCAGGCTTCATAGCAAGTGATTTTTTAAAAAAAAATGTTGTTACTGTGTAGGATATTAACCTTATGACAAACCCTCTACCAGAAGGATCACTCCTCAGAATTTACGTTCTCTCTGGCGGCCAATCCAAGATGGCGGATGTTGAGTTTTAAAAAATTAACTGTATCTCGAGAACTATTCATCCGATTTCATTACTGTTTTTTTTAAACTAAAGTTCTACATGTGTGCTTCAAATTTTGTCATATACACTGTTTCGGTAAACTCAACCGTTAATTAGTAATTAAAGAAATATTGAAAATTTTATGAATTCAGTTTTTACAAAATATCTTGTACATTAGAAAAAAAAGGTTCAGATGAAAAATGTAGTGTAATAAATTATCTTTAATTTGATGTTATTACATGTATGGGTCTGATGGCTGAAAACGCGGAAACATGAATTTGAGTTTATTTCCGTTGAAATGCACCGTTTACTAAATAACAAGAGTACAGAAGTAAAAACTTCAGATACACTGTTTCAATAAAACCAACCGATTATTATGTAAGGAAATAAAGAAAATTTTCTGATTTTCTTGTTAATTTTTTTACATAGTACATTTACAGAAGAAAAAGCCTCAGATAAAAGAACGATTTAAATTATCTTTAGGGAAACATTACTTTAAACGATATAACATCTAAACAAAAATTAAAAGTAATCTTCCTCGTCACTTTTAGAAGATTCGTACAAAAATTAAAATCTGCGATATCTTCTTCTTGTTCAGTACTGTTTTCACAATTTGACAGTCTGCAAGTGCTAGTGCACTTTAAGTTGTTAACCATACAAGTACACGATGGAATTTGACACGATTTTCAGCAAGAGTAACTTCGTAGTTCTAACACTGCTTCAGGTGCAGGTGCTCCAGTCATCCATTTGATGTGGAGCATACCGTCTTCATCTAGCATCCATCCATGATCCTCTGGATCTGGTATTTCGGGAAAGTTATTCAAACATCTCTTCCAAATAGCTGCTTGATAATTAGCTCATTTAGAATGTTGACTTAAGCAATCTTCGCATGGAGAAAGTTGAGTTGAGTCTACTTGACCTTGTCGACTTTGGAACATATGGTATCTTAGTTCGTTTGTTTTCTATTTTGGTGTTCCTTGAGTATAGCTGACTAGTGAACTTTTGGATTAAATCGTGGTCAGAATTTCAAAGTGTAAATTCACTCCCAAGCCGTGATTTGCTTGTATCAGTTTCAACGCTTTTAGCTTTCCTTGCCCAGAAAACGCACTCACTGTATCACAACCTGTCCAAGCATGTAATCCTGGCAATGCTAATTTCATACTATAGCCAACGGCAGATGTTAGTTTTTTATGTCTATCAATATGATTCGACCATTAGATCCGCGTTTTATATGTAGGTTGCTCTCTACGTTGATGCTGGATGATGCATAAAGAGCCAGAACCAACACATCTGTGTCATCAGATACACATATTACATTTAAAAACTCCATAGCAGCATTCTTTATATGTAGCATCATACGCATATCTGCTTCTTCTTGAGAAGAGGCAAGTTTTTCCACTTCATGAGACCCATTGCCAGTTATTTTAATACACTTGTTAGAGTGAGTAACGTATAAAGTCTTGTTACCAATCTTTGTTTTTCTATTTTCTTCTTGCCAGCTGTCATCAAGAAAACAAGAAACATTGTTAATTTATTTTTACTGTCACCACTTTGTAGAAGACATCTCCATTTTATGATTCTATGACCGTTTTTAATATTCTTGAAATGTATTCCTGCATCTGAACCTCGACTGCGGCGCTCAGCCGATTTTATTGTTTTGTCTTTATAAGTGTCAAACACAACACCTATAAACACAACGCCTATAAATTCGAGTGCTGTAGTAGGCTGTGTTTAAGACTTGATCGAGGATTGCATCAGATAACTGATCAAATGTTCTATTCTCTCCATGTAATTTTTGAATTAATGCCATCCCATCAATTACCGTAGCTGATGAAGATATATTTCCATCTGTAGGTGAGACTAAGCTTTCCAGGTGTTTTCCCAGCACGGCTTTCATAGTTTTTTTCATAGTTCCATCTGGGTTAGAAATACTCCAAGGTAAAGGTCCCAAAGGATGACTGAACACTTCAAGCATATTCAAACGTCTGTTTTCTGCTCTCATACTGGCAAAAAGCTTTCTGTTTGACTTAATGATCACGTCTTTATTTTTGCCATATTTTTTCGAAATTTTTGTGGATGTTAAAGTCTTTATGTTAACTTTTTTTGGGGCCAAAAAACTTCTCCCCTTTTTCCAGAATATCTTTTTTAAATGTTTCATAAGCTTCTTCGCCTTTTTTTTCGCACATTGAGCAGAGGTGACTGAACATCTGAAGGTACTGCTCTTCCTGTTGATAAGCTGACTATATCTGAAGGATTCGTGTCAAATGGATTTGTCCACTCGGTGTGTAATAGTTGAATTGCAGACGAGATACATAGTTCATCTATTTTTATTCGAGGTGCATATAAGTCTGAGTGGGAAAAATTACTAGTAATATTTAAGTTTTCTCGTAACTGTCTCAAAGCTGATGCACGGTATTCAGCAGTTATGTAGTATTTTTCCACAGCACCTTTTTTTAAACTGAATCCTTTTGTACCTCCTGAAGTTTGTGTATCTTTGTTGACTATCTCCTCCAGTGTTTGATCTACAGGAATACGTGAAAACGGGTTACCGAGTTGTACACAAAACCCTCCCTCTTTTAAGTGTTTACTAATTTCAGGATGAGCGTCAGCCAGATTAGACATGCCTGCATAGTTAACCGACAAGTATCGTGCGTAGTTAATTTTGTCCAATGCAAAACACCAGGGAATCATTTGTTGAATACATGCCATGTAAAGAAGCCAGTTTCCTTCTCTGTTACTTCTTATTAATCCAAGCAACAGCTCTAACATGTCTAAGTATGTCATCCAGAACGATGAGAGAGGTCCATTTTCATTCCTCAGATAGTTTAAATAATTTTCAAATAGTTCCATGATTTTAATGATTCTAGAATATTCAATTGAACTTTTGAAAGTGTCATTGCACATGTTGTCACAGAACTTTTCTATAAATATGTCTACATTTTCCATTTCAGAAAATATTTCAGGAAAGTCCGTTTTCAAGTGATCTACAAATTGTTGGTAGATGAATTGCATGAGTGCTTCGTATATGCACTTATGTAAACGAATTCCACGATTGTACTGCTTACCTTGAAGGACATTTTGGATGGATCCCAATGCAATACATCCTATTTCCACTGCTATATCACCAAGCCCAGCATCACCAAATAATTTACCAATGATAGAAAGTAAATTGCATATAATATGAAATCCACCCATCATTATGAAAATGTCTTTGAAGGTTTGTGGATGGCACCAAACAATTTCCATAGCTTTTGCAAAGATAGCTTGGTCTAGCACCAATGTAATCATTCCTAACTGAATTCGTGACCTGTTATCAGTAAACATTGTCTTAAAATGTCAAGAACAGTTGACATGTCTGTTGCAGGCTTGTTTATATAAGGTAAATATGAAACAGTATCAGCTTTAATTGCAACATAACTTCTTATCAATATATTAAATCCTGTCCATAAACATACAGTATGACATTGTTCATTGCGCAGTCTACTGACTATCCAAAGTAAGTTCTTTCGTTATGCATCCTTAACAGTTTCAATGCATTCATGTGGAAGTTCAACAATAGTTAGTGCAGGAGGGTTTTTCCTTTTCCGACAATGTAATCTTGTACACAAGGGATTGTCATCAAGATACTCCGTTGGTTTCCCTTGATTGCTGTATTTTGAGATCTCTGAGGTAAGCATGTAGACGAAGTTTATTGAACGATTATACCATTGACTCGATGAGAAGTGCCAGCTCCGCTTAATGTTTCTTCAGTATGGTCTACATTGTCATAGGAATATTGACATGTAAGCTGGTCGGTAGAGGAATTTCGCCCTCACTGACAATCTTTTAGTAAACGGTGCATTTCAACGGAAATAAACTCAAATTCATGTTTCCGCATTTTCAGCAATCAGACACATACATGTTATACATCAAGTTAAAGATAATTTATTACAGTACATCTTTCATCTGAACCTTTTTTTTCTAATGTACAAGATATTTTGTAAAAACTCGATTTAAACAAAAAAATAATAAAAAAATTCATAAAATTTTCAATATTTCTTTAATTACTAATTAACGGTTGAGTTTACCGAAACAGTGTATATGAGAAAATTTGAAGCACACATGTAGAACTTTAGTTTAAAAAAAACAGTAATGAAATCGGATGAATAGTTCTCGAGATACAGTTAATTTTTTAAAACTCAACATCTGCCATTTTTATTAGCTACCACTTTGAGATGGCAATCATGGTTTTTTGACATCCTTATAACCCTATCTAACTGCTGTGAAAAGGAAACTTGGTACCCCCAAATTATACCATTTCCTTATATTTGGCTAGCTGGCCCATGGACTAATATCTCAATTAGTCTGTTTCAAAATCTTAACCTGCTTTCAATTATTCTTTTTCTTCAAAACCTTAAGATGAGCCAAAATTCTTTATTGTTTTTGTACATGATGCTGTGGTATTAAAGCAGAAGATTATCTGAAAGAATTAATGAATTGATCCTCAATTGATTTTTTAACATCTCAAACAGAGGTGGAACTGATAGTCTTTCACTGTCCTGTCTGCTATTTGATTGATTATAGAATATTCTTAATAGAACAAGGTTATGTGGAAGACTGAAAACAATACAAATTTCAGTAATCTGAAGCTGATCTGTCAAAACAGAAGAACAAATATCATCTGATAATCCTGATAGTATCAGTTATTTGATAATTGTTGCAAAGAAATTTAAAGGAAGTTCATACAAACTCTCACACGTAGAGTCAATCCAAAGAAAATCCATTTAAGTATGAGCAGTAGTATATCAATGAGTAGTTCTGATTAAATTCTGAGTTTCTAGAAAGTAGATAATTTTAGAAAGTTCTTAGGGAGACTCAGTATGCCCTAACTTTGATTGGTAAGAAAATAATATAGGACTAGAAACATATTATTTCTCTGAGATCATAAATTGTTAATAGTGTCATTGCTTTGGAAGATCCCTCTTTGAATAACCATGTAAAGATATTCCTCTTAGAATCCTTAATGTCATATCTGCCGTGAGATATAGGAAGAAGATCTTTAACTTCTGACCTGGATTTTTTTTTTTGGTGGAAATATAAAGTGCAACATTAAGAAATAAAATTTTTGTCTTTCTTTCAATAATATCAGATCGATCTGAAACATGCAATTTTATAAAACTGGTTATATCTTTTGTAGTTTTCCAAATATCAGTTTGTTTGTTTTTGTTTTTTTTTTTCAAATTATATATAAGATTTCTTTATTCATTTCTGAAAGTACTCAGATATCAGAAATGTTGAAGAAAATATGACCTATCTTTGGATGGAATAAGACCTGGATTCTTGAAGGAAAATTTTTGAAAAATTCTTAAGACTGTAAAGCTGAAATTGTGAAATATTAGTGATTGTCAGTAAAAACTGGAAAAAAAAAATATATAAATAAGCCTTAGTTTGAGTAGCATTATCCAAAAAATAAAGTTTTAAAGTCCCATTAAATATTTAAAAAAGAAAAAGAAAACAAGAAAGAAAAACAAAAACTCATATAAAAGATTGAGATCAGAATTGTGTAAACGTAAGTACAGTTCTTTAGTTTGTTTTTCTCAGTACAGCTTAAATACAGAACTTTTTTTTTTTTGTTGGGGTTGGAGCATTATTGTGCTTGAGTACATCTTGCTCAGCAACACTTACACTTCAATTTGAAGTTGCCAAAATATGGATAGTCCAAAATATTAATGAACAGAATGAATGACAAAGAGCACACTTTGCACTATGATCAGTGGTTTTATCTAAACCATGAGAAAGAGTGCCACGATGCTATCTCTTACATTAAAATTCTTTGCTGGAAAAATGCACTGAAAAAGATACCATTTCTGGACATTCTATCAATTCTAATTTTAGTCAAATGATCTTAGCAAGATTCATTGTTACCTCCAGTGCTCAAGAGTTCTTAAAAACCATTCCAAATGAAGGGTAGTGTTCACTGGTTGTTGGATTTGTGAGGTACAGCTTTACAATGAAAATACTGTATAAGACAAACTATGCACATTTAAATGCAAAAACCCTCGTTACTTAGTAGCTTCAGTTTCTCACTTTCTAAGGATATCTTCATAATATTACCATTCTGCACACAGTGATTCTTTTTCAGTAATTTTTATATCTGTCATAATGTCTTTTCATTGTTGCCTCATTCTTAATATCTATCATTTTAGAGCATTCGACATTGAAAGTCTAAACAAATGATTGCAGTTTTTCCAGAGAGGCATGATTATGAGATATCTTTTTATATTTCTGTAATTTTCTTACTTAAACTCACACTACTGCTCCCTATGTGCATTGGTAACTGTTCTCTTTGCGCATCTGCAGAATATTTCCCTGCTATATGATTGAGGTGTTTAAATAGTTTTGAGAAAGTAATATATAAGTAAAGATTTATAAAATGGAAATTCATTTTTACTTTTTATGTGATATGTAGAGGGACCTTCGAAGAAGAAAAAAAAAATCACTCTGAGCATTAATGTCCATTATTGAAGTTCAGGGAAACCACATTTAGCCTTTAATTTATTACATCACTAGAGTTCTGTAGATAAATGCAAATTTAGTACATTATGAGGTTGAGTTGCTGACTTTTGGCCATTTGCTGTATTAAATCCTAGTTCACTGCCTTTATCAGTTGTTAGACATCACCTATGTCTTGAGAGTTGAGATATTTATAAAAAACAACTTAAAGATTCATTTTTAATATCAATATAATTTAAAATTTCATTATTTGTAAGAAATCTAGATGAGATAGTGTTTTTTTTATTTAATTTCAGAATATTGTAATGTAATTTTGCTATCTAGATCAATGTCGGAGCTGTTGCGATACAGGATGTTGTGTGCACCACACATGGGTGCCTGTTGTGGCCTACCAGCCTTGCCAGCATTTTATCCATGAGAAATGTTCCATAAATCCTCTGATTGCAATTTATAAATAAGATTATTAATATATATATTTTTTTAAAAATAAATCTGTATATTGCCTATGTTGTAGTGACCAAATTTTGAAGATAAAAATATGGGACACTTTAATATAGTGGACAAAATCAACCAATACTTACTTACTTACTTGGCCGCACGTTTGGCGTTGTCGCTAAGACACTGGCCTCTCACCTCAGGGTCCCAGGTTCGGTTCTCATGTGGGTTTCGTGATGGTGGTGTCACAAAAGAAATTAACTAATAATAAAAAAAAAACTGATTAATGGGAATAAGGCGAACCCCTTTACTATTGGCGGGAAAAATGTAATAAAAAGATAAATTTTCCTAGGATCGGATTAAGATTAGCACTCTGCTACCATTCCGCTTTGAATAGGATAACGGACGACCTGAAAGGGTTAAGTAAGCTAAAGGATAAATAAACAAACGGAGTCGCTAAGCTTAAGAAATAAACAAATCTTTAATTGCAATGAATAAGTAAAAACAATTAAATAGAAGTCGACTTCGGTTAAAAAAAAACATTTATCACTTTCATCTACTCACGAAGTACATAAAAGCATGATAATAGACTTAATGAATGAATAATTAATGCATAGAATTACGGAGAGTGTCTTTTCTCCGACAACTATTAAACAAAGTAGTGATCAAATTAACGATCTGGTTAACTAAGAAAATTATTTTAAAAAATGTTCTTTCAATCTGATAAAGTCTTTTATAAAACAAACCATAGTCTAATAAACTAAAGAAAACAAAACAGTTAAGTTTAGCATAGTTCGTGTGTGTGTAGATTGAGGCGTTCTTTTACTAAAAGTGTAACTTACGATAGTTCAAGTTGCACGTAGCACACCTTGGAATCCACTGTTCCCTTTCACAATCATATGCGAATTCACACTGTTCGAACTGTTCATGGTCCACAAATATCTTGTAGGCAAGGCACATCGAAGCACATTGATGAGTATACAATACTGTCGAGGTGTTGTTCCGGAGAAATCAGCGGTCGAGGAGCCTCGTCACTCCCTGAGAGAGCTGTTTCGGAGACCGGTGAGCTCTCGTGGCGGGCTGTTTCACGAGCACGCCGACCTCTGCCCGGGGTCTTGCTCACCGAATCAGTATGATCTATTCCTGCCGTCTTCCTAGCACTCGCTTCGAGTCATCGGATCGCATAGCTGAGTTGACGCAAGGCGGATTAGCAGCGTTTTCCAGGCAGGCTCGCTGTCAAACCGGGCACTGCTCAGCCTGAGTGAACGGCTTCGGCGATGGACGAACACTTTGGCATTTGTGCGGAGGTGAAAGTTCGGTCAGTTATTATACTAGAAAATGTGCATAACACTCGATGTCGGGTTCTCACACACACAGCTAACACTTAGAAATAAAATAAATGCAGAAATACTAAGTATAAAAGATAAAAAAAAAAACTAAATCGCACTTTCAAATCGGAGATTACATTCTTACATCTGTTGGCTAGCAACTCCGAAACCAAAATCTATCTAAAAATACAAAATTCTCCAAAACTCCAAACATTTCCACCAATCAACTTGCAGCGCGGGAAAGGGGAAACAATATTACTAAACAATAAACGGATTAAGAGGAGACTGCGAGTCTGAACGAATTCGTGGGAAAACAAAGAGAACAGAGATACAAACTAACTAAAGCAGGAAACAAATTTTTTTCTCACAAGAAAACAAAGAAAATAATAAAACAACGAAGTTTTACCCTATTGAAACGAATTAGATGAAGGAAAAGAGAAGAAAAATAAATAAGAAAAATGGCACGTTTTTGAAGGGAAAAAAAAATACAGGGATAAAAAAAAAAAAACGTGACAGTGGACGATCCGCACTGGGCAGGTTTTCTCGGGTTCTCCCGTTTCCCCTGCGAGCCTACCACCATACTTTCTTAGTCTTTCTCTCATCTGTCCTCATTTCCGTGGATTTAGCACAATAGATCTTTCAGGTCGCAGTGCTTGGCTTTCCTGCCACCCACATTCACCCCAAGTATTAATAATAATACTTACTTACTTGAAAGAAATAAATGCTGCTTTAACTGAGAAGCAGATGAACTGCAAGGCTCTGGGACTTGTGGCTCACTGCTGTCTGCTGCTCCAGTCTGGTATTTGTCTGAGGATTGATATCTTGAAAAAACTTGGTATTGTGCTTAAGTATATTTTAAAAATCAGTGCAGGATACTGCTTGGAAGTGCATTTTCACAGTTTCAAACTTGAATCTAATTTTGAAAAAATTAGTCCTTTTTTTTGTTCATTATTTTCAAATATTTACTTGTAAATATGTAACAGTTTCAGAGATCAATTCTAATGGCCATTCATATATTGATTACAATGTTAAAGAAATAATACAATTTCTTTTTCTTGTGTAATTTTGTAAGTTTGTTTATAAATATGATTATTTGCAATTATTTAATGGCATAAAGAAAGTAGTATTCCATTCTAAAGTGGTTTAGACTTCAGAATGATTAGTTACGTCCTAGTCATGTACCTGCTATAAGGTTCATATTAAATAACTTTTCAATGGTCACTTAAATGTGAGCATAATATCCGTTGTTGGAATCATGTTCATAATTTTATAGTGCAGAAAAGCTCAACGAATGATTCAGTATTGCCCTACAGAATCACTCAATCCAGATGGTTAAAGTTTAAATATGCTTATCTCATCACAGTTTCAATGACTGAAAATAAAACTAAGAAACGCGAATAAATAGGGTATCTTGAAATTTCATTAAAATATGGGACAGTTTTTAATCCTGTATTAAATTTATCAGGACAACTGGACACAACATCAAAAAATAGGATACTTCTGATCACCCTAGTCTACATACAAGTTTTTTTTTTAATTGTTGCTGTATCACATGTATTTTGTACATGGATGCTGCTGCACCACGCTACTCCTCTGATTAGCATAGTTTGAAATGTCAAATGACACAATAATAACCAATATGGCTATTTCATGACATAAATGAATTTGGTGATCACATAGAATTTTATAAAAACTTTTCGATTACTAAAAACTGCTTTTTAAAATATCTCATTTTGATGACTTACATCATTAAAATCTAATATTAGAAAGTTATAGACTATTTTTTTTTTTCAAAAATAATAGAAATTTACTTTGCAAATTCTTAAAAAAAAAAAAAATAAAAAATAGTCTTATTAAAAATGATAACAAATAAGACTACCAAGCAAATATATGTACTAAAAAGTGTTAGGTGAGTTTATTCGCCGACATTGAGTCACTACTGGAAATACATTCAAATGCATTGACCAGATTACACAAGCAACAAGGTATTCTACAACCAGTCAGAAAACAACGTAAAATGTATAAATCATTTTTGTATTATGAACAACCACAAAATGAGCATTTAGTCTAGCCACGTTTGCTATAATGCAACACAGTTTTGACCATGAGTTCTAACTGATAATGATTTTCATTCATGGCAGCCAGTTTAGTGCAGCTTAGATACATGACATTGCTCCAATGACTGTTCATTTTACCAAATGACAGGAAAAGAATTTCTACTGAAATGAACAGTTGTCCATATGTAGAATTCAGCATTGGAATGGAGGCTGTAGCTCAAAAATGAATAGAAACCAGGATTTCCACAGTTTACCTGTTGTGAATCTTCCCCACATGTAACTTTACTCTATTTTACTTAACCTAATTTGAACCTGGCTCCAGTGCATGAGAGTACTCTTGACATATCAATCTTCAAAAATGTTATAAGCTAGTTAGGCAGCCCTATACAGATACAAGTATGGATACATTGTGTTGTGAAGTTGGATTAGGTGCAATCTTTCTATGCATAAAACCTCGATCATGTATTGACTGACTTTGACATCTTAGCTCCTATAGATAAATAAAATAGAGCAAAATGTTTGCAACCAATTAACATGAACTTTCAAAGTAAATATCAGATCAATTGCAACAATAAGGCAGCTGCACAATATCAAGGTTTTTATTGAACCCTTTATATATTGTGGTTAATATTTCAGGCAGCTAGTTGAGAAAAATAAAGATTAACTCGAATAACTGTAAAATCTGGCAAAAATATTCTTTATTTTTCACAATGCATGAGTTTAAATAGGCTTATTAACAAGGCTCTGATTGGTTGTCGTGCTTTACAAATTGATTAGTGGATTTAAATTACACATGGGCTTTAACTGATTTTTAACTGACTTTTTAAATAATAACAAATCAGAGATATGGAGCATGGTCAATGGAAAATTTAAAGAAAACAACAGAATTTAATAACAAACAATAAGATAAATTGGAATAAATCCTGATAAAAATCATTACAATATACGAGGGATGATCAGAAACTAAGGTTACAAGGGCGATATTTCTGGAGTTTCGTCCATTATAGAGAATTTAGTAGTGTGCGGTAATTCTAATATATGCGGTTGTGCAGAGTTTCAGCCACCCGCCACCTACAGCGCTATTGATAGGTAAACACAAATGGCAACTCATTTGGAAAACTGGTCTCGCGAAGAAATCCGCTCCATTATTGGTTTTCTGTGGGCAAAACATGTAACCGCAGCTGAAATTCACCGGCAGCTGGTAGAGGTTTACAGTGAGACTGTAATGTCTTGTTATCATATCACAGAATGGTGTCGAAAGTTTGCGACCGGTAGAGAAAACATCACCGACGAGAATCGCAGTGGCCGACCCAGCACGGCATCAACACATTTTAACACAGCTTGCGTGCAGGAGCTGATTCAGGACAACAGGAGGATCACGTTACGGCATATAATGGTAGAATTGGGAATGTCATTTGGAGTGTTCGTCACGTTGTTCACAATATTCTGCAGTACCGAAAAGTTTGTTCCCGATGGATTCCACGTAATCTGTCCAACCAACACAAGGAGAAGCGCATGGGGGCAAGTCTACAACTTTTGGAACGGTTCTCTATGGAGAACCGTTATCTTCACCACATGGTCACGGGTGACGAAACATGGATCCACCACTACACCCCCAGCAGTAAGCAGTCGTCAATGGAGTGGAAACATCCCTCCTCTCCAAAGACAAAGAAGATTAAGGTGACGCCATCTGTCGGGAAGATGATGACCACTGAGTTTTGGGACAGCGCAGGTGTCATACTCGTGAAGTTTTTAGAAATAGGGCACATAGTGACCCGCTGACCGATACTGCAAGACCTTGACACGATTGCATGAAGCAATCAGGAGGAAACGGCCAGGACTTCTCACAGAGGGCGTCATCTTCCTTCATGACAACGCGCGACCTCATACAGCCCAGAAGACCACCATGCTGTAGAAGCAGTTTCGCTGGAACATCATCGACCACCCTCTCTACAGCCCGGATCTCGCTCCCAGCGACTTTCACCAGTTTCCTCACTTGAAGGAGCACCTAGGAGGATGACGATTCGCTTCAGACGAGGGGGATAAGCACTTCGCGACAACGTGGCTGAACACGCAAGGACAGGATTTTTACCAGGAGGGAATATTTAAACTCATCCCACGAAGCAACAAGTGCCTAAACCGATATGGAGACTATGTCGAAAAATAACCTAATGTATGTACTATCATTTGGCTGTATTTGTTGTATGAAATACAACATGTTTCACTGCAGGCTTTGTAACCTTAGTTTCTGATCACCCCTCGTATAAATAACAAAATTTGAAAAATTAGTGTAACTCTGTTTTTGTGAATTATTATATAGCTATATTAGTATTATTATTCAGAAAGGATCACAAACATCATGGAAATTGTAAAATATCTTTTTCTTCAATAATAACATAGATTAAAATGTATGAAGTTATTTTTTATTCTGCATAAGTGATAGTATCAATAATTCAAAAGTACCTATCAACGTAATGCTCTCATAAACTTAGGCTTCAACAGAGAGTTATAAGGAAATTAGAAGCCTAGGAATTTTTTTTTTGTCTTATTTTCATCAAGGCATGAAACATTTGCTACCAACATTGAGAAGTTGCTTATATCATTTCAAACAGTTGACTTTTCCATTCAGATTTTTGTTCTTTGCTCTGCTATAATAATTGTAATATACATCTTCTGTTATATTGCATTTGATTCCTATTGCATATCCATCAGTGCTTTGTTTTTGTTTTTTTTCTCTACCTTGTGACATGTGTATTCCACTTTTTATTACTTTTTTTTATTCTGATCATCCAGGCAGTCTGTTATGGCTGGGCAAACTGCTGGGCCATCTTTGGAATCTTTATTCAATCTCCACATCTGCCATTTTCTCACCGTTACTTAATGCCACAGTAACTGATTAGACATGATGTTAGGACATTCCCTTGAATTCTCTCCAATAGATAATTATTGCCTTCCTGAATCTTTTACCATCTATTCCGTGTAAAAGGGCTTTCTATTGGTTCTTGACTGCTGTAGGATCTGGTCTGGCTTATACGATCTGTTATATAGCTTTCATCCATTAAATGTCTTGTTGTAATGCCTCTTTTCTAATTATCATTTTAATTTTCCCCTTTTTTAATTCTTTCATGTATTTCCATCTCCACTGCGTTAATCATAAATTTAGTTGGACTATTCAGTAAAAAATATTTTAAGTTTTAAATGTTAGTATTTCTTTGGAATTCTGTCTCCATTTCAGTCTCTCTCTCCTTCTCTAGAATATTTTTTCCTCTATAAATCTAATGTAATGGAAATACGGTGTGTCTGGTATGCTGCGAACTTCAAGGTCTAAACAGACAGATAAAAATAAAGCTTTGGGCAAAACATTGTCAGCAGTTGCACATACAAATTAATACGCCAGTTTGCTAATTAATACTTAACCTTTATTTTAGAATATGTGATCATTCTTCATATTTCTAGAATAAAAATAGTTAAATTCATGTTGAGTAAAAAAATGTTCCATGAAGTTTCTGTAAACAGTTTCACCTGAAATCTTTACACACACACACTGAAATGAACCGTTAACAATCACCTATACTCATAGGTTTGATGGCTATTAAATCATCTTATTGGTTCTTAAAGACTGCTTCAAATAAATTGTGCTATTATTGAAAATAAAATAAATATATAATTTTACTTATTATAAATTTTCTCATTCAGTATACTTGCAGTAAATACAATGTTTAGAAAATAATCATCCCTCATTTTTAAGAGATCTCTTGTTTTGTACCATACTGTTAGAATTTTGAAAAACCTTTTTTATTGACAGTTTTGGAGTGATTAATTACATATTTGTAAGAAATATATTATTCCAATATATAAAGCCTAAAAATTAAAAAAAAAAAAAAATGTAAAAATTAAACAAATATTTTTTTAATATTTCTAGTTTAGTTTAATTAATAAATTAATTTTATTTATTTTAAAAATAATAATAATAATAAAACATAGTATCATTAATGTTAATTATCATTGATTTTAATTAACATAAAACAACAATAAATGCATAGAATTTTTTATTTCTAACAATTTTTAGTTAATTTACTATGCAAATAAGTTACAATGTAAATAAAAAAGAAAGAAGACTAAAATCCTTATTTTAAAAAAAATATATTATAAACACAATTAAAAATATTAAGTTTGAAAAACAAAAAGAAAGAAAGGATTAATTCAAGTAATGAAACAAAAAAATAATGAAGGGAAGTACCTTCAGTGACATTTTACTCTAGTCCTGTGTTTTTCAACCTGTGGGTCGCGACCCCCAGGGGGTCCCAAACTCTTGCTCGGGGGGTCGCAGTCGCAAGCCAGGTAAAAGTAAAAAGCAAGGGTTAGAGGTCCTACACTACAACAAAAATACAACAATTTCAGTGGGAAGGCTGTGCCTGTTTATTATTTAATATTTTTTCTAATCTTGGTTCTATGTTTGACAAATAATTAAATCATTTTCCAATTGGAGTCTATTTCTCTTCTTAGTTATATGTTAACCATTGAAGAGAAAGTTAGTTCACATAGGCCCGGTAGCAGAATTTTGTGCTAAGTTTTTATTTCCTCATATCAAATATTTTTGCAAATGTATGGAATATATCAAAACTAATTTTTAGTTAATGAAGAAAGCATGAGGAATTCCGTGGTCTTTTTACAATTTCTCTTCAGAAATCCTTCAGCTCTAATTAGAATTATGTTAGGAGATGAATAGTGCTTAATTACCTAATGCACTCCTAATTGTTTCAGAAATAATGATACTATTTGATAAGAATGTTGTATGAGAATGGTGCAGAGTACAGTAAAATACTAGAAACGGATGGAAAGAGAAACTATTCTAGTTTAATGAGTGGAGACTGTAGTATTGGTGTTGTCTAGCAAAGAGCAGTATGTCAAGATGGCAACACCGTAGCAGAAGGCATATTGGATCCTGTAATATTCGTTGGCCACCATGATCTACAGACTTGACACTGTGCGACTTTTTCCTATGGGGCAATGCCAAGGACAGCGCTTTTGTGCCACCTATCCATGCAAGAGCTAAAGACAGATATAACACTAGTCGTCGACAGTCTTGATGCAGACATATTGCGAGTGTGGCAGAAACTCATCTATTGGTTGGATTTATGCCAAATGACCAAAGGCAGACGTATTGAACATTTGTTAAATATCGTAACATTTTGAATAGTTCCTCTGTCCATCTGTGCCTCTTATTTTACTGTACTCTGCAACATTCTCAAGTAACATCCTTATTTCTGAATTATTCTGAATATATATTACTGGGTAATTCAAGATTCCCTTTATAATATGAATTTGACATTATGTTTAGACTTCCTTTTTGATCAACTGTTTCTTGCATTTTTTGCCATATTCCTTCTGTACTAGGTTGTAATTTCTACAATAATGATAGTAACAGCAATAATCATGTTACTAATGTTCTGTTGAACATGTGACATCTGTCATTGTTGCTTTCCCCTTGATATTAATACTATTTTTTTTCTTCATTCTCTTCCATTCTCTGTATTCATTGTCTTCCATTTTGTCCTGATTCAAGTTAAGCAAGTCTTATTGTTTAATGATAATGACTAGTAGTGATAAAGGCATGTTGAGAAGTAGGGATGATGGTATTCTATAGGGCTCATAAGAGAGACATATTTTTTTTTTACTATTCTTTTAATAAATTAAGAAAAAATGCTGCAGAATTTGTATTGTTTTCATTTGTTCAGTAGAGATATGCACAATGCATCCTTGTTGCTGCTTGTTGCACTCTGCATTTTGCAGGCTGTTCACTTTATTATTTTAAAAAATGCTTGGTTAACAAAAAAATTGATTTTAGCCACAGCTCGAATCTTTGGTTTTTCTTTGCCTGTGATTAATCTACAAACAGTCAATACATTAATATACTTTCAGCTAAATAATAAGAAAATATACTGTTAACTGTAAATTAAAAGGGTGATGCTTTGAGGTTGTTTTCTTCATTTTCATTTCTGAGAAAATGAATCAGACAGGTAGATGTCTGGAAAAAAATTTACACACATTTTTAAATTCTTGCAGTTCCAAAACATATACTTCCTCTAAATCTTTTGTTGCTTTTACACCTTTTTAATTAAAATTACTTTTCTTATACAGGGTGGTCCTGAAATGGTTGGCCAAACTTGAAGAGCTGATGCAATGTAGTAAAATAACGAAAAAAGCCTATATGAACAAGAGTGCGGAAATGCTTTATTCAGATATTACAGAATGATTAATAGGCTTTAATGAAGCCATTGTTACATGAGGTGTTCGAAGTGGTCTCCATAAGCAGCAAAGCATGCCTCTCACCTTTGTTGTGATGATTGCCAGACATGTTCAGACAAGCCATGGATTTATCTGTTAGATGTGTGAACATTATTCAAAAGTTATGTTCTGGCAGAGTCTCGTGGGTCACTCCATTCCAGGTCAGGAATGTGACAGGTTATTTCAATAGTTGTTATTTGAGCTATGTTTAACGATGTGATTCACCATTTGTAGGCAGCAACAAAAAGTACTTCCGACGTTACCATGGACCAGTTCTTTAATGCGGAATTGACAGATATCATTACACTTATAAAAGAACAAATGTAGACAGCAGAGAGGCCTAGTAGCTCTGTCGGGAAACGTATCTGCAAAAATGATGTCCAATCAAGAATACATTCACCATCATTCATCGTCACCTTACAGAAACAGCATCATTTTGGAGCTGTTACCATTAATAGGCACCGAAATATACATGTGCGGACGCCTGCTGCAGGAGACTAGGTGCTTGAATTAGTCACAGACAATTCAGAAACTAGGCAGGTCGCCATAACAGTAGGCATGTTGCATCAAAGTGTACAGAGAATTCTCCACCCATATCATGTGCAACTTAGGCATGCTTCCTCGCCAGTAATTTCTCTCCAAGTGTCAGATGTTGTGAATGGTATCTGCAGCAGTGTGTTCTTTACAAAGATGAAGCATGGATGCTATTATGAATTTCCACAACCGTCATCACAAGGCCGATGCATATACACATATTACCATGTAGCCATGGCATCAATAGCAGTTCTAATTTGAATATCTAGAGATGTCTGTTGAAGATCATCTCATTGGATCAGTATTTCTGCCACCTAGGCCGAACGGAAATGTTTACAAGCATTTCCTTGAAACTAACTTACCTGCATTGCTGGAGGATGTTTCAATTCACATCCATCATCAAGTTTGGTTCATGCATATCGGGCCTCAGCTCATATCAGCCTCACTACTTGATGACATCTTAACCTCGTCTACCTTGGTGCTGGATTGGCAGAAGAGGACTAAAAGCTTGGTGTGCAAGCTTCCTGGCCTAAATACTCTGGACTTTTTTCTCTTGGGCTATCTGTAAATGCTAGTGTACGCTTCACTAGTTCCTATGTATAGATATTGCGTGATCGCATTGTGGATGGGTGTAAATGATTCAGGGTCCCTTGGCATATTTGAGCTTGTCCAGCAATCCTCACTGATGGTGTGACTCATGTATTGCCTGTACGTGTTAATCATTCTGTAAGCATTTCCACACCCATGTTCATATGGACTGTTTTTGTTATTTTGCTACATTGCATCAGACCTTCAAGTTTGGCTAACCTTTTCAGGACCACTCTGTATATCACTGCTCCGAAACTTAAAATTGTGTAACAATATAAAACTTTTTAGTGCACATTAAGCAATTTTAACTACAGTGTTACCTCCTTTAATGGACACTCTGAATAGCGGACATCTCTAATTAGCGGACATTACTGCGGGTCCCAGTCCCTTACGATAGGAATAGCGGACACTCTGAATAGCGGACAGTTATTTTAACTGTAAACATTATTTTGTTTTTTCGATTAACATTTCGACAAACACATCATGGTTGTATTTACATCGGTGATATATTGTATCGGTGTCCCCCCCCCCCTACATTGATACATTGTATCTGTATCCCATGATTCAATGCTGGAATCTGAGGCCCTTTTTTTCACTGCAGTTGCTTTGTAAATGTCAATACCTCATAAAGCTATCCTATAAACGTATTGATTAAATTTAGTGCGAATTAAAATGGCGTCAAAAAGGAAGAGATTGGCACTGAAAGAAAAAATTGATGTTCTTGAAGTTGCTGAAAAAGAAAAGCTGAGTGTGTGTTGTCTTGCTGAACGTTTTGAAGTTGGAAAAACTCAGATAAGTGAACTTTTGAAGGACCAAGATGTGATTAGAAAAATGTGGATGGTGAATTCAAACGAAAATTCGAAGGATTGGAAGTTTCGTAAAACTGAAACAAGAAAAATTGACGAAGTGGTGATAAAATGGTTCCGCTCTGCTCATGCAAAGAACATTCCAATATCCATGAAAATTCCAATAATTTGCTTCAAGAAAAAGAATTCGGTCAAACTTTAGGATTGGACACGTTTAAGGCATCAAATGGATGGCTAGAAATTAATTTTCTATATACTGTAATTAATTTTGTCATTATTTTAAGTAAGATAAACGGGTTAGCACTCATTTAAAAAGGAATATAGTAAATAATTTACAATTATTCGTATTCCCTCATATCGCAATGGTAATTGCAGAAATTTAATTAAGATTGTATGCAATTTTTCATTAAATGACATGCTATAAGCTAAAATAATAAAAAAAATAGATAGTCCTCCCCAATTGCGGACACCTCCCAATAACGGACAAAACTTCTGGTTCCGTAACTGTCTGTTATTCGGAGGTAACACTGTACTTTATACTTGCCTCAAACTCCTAATTTTTAAAGCGCAAAAGTCATGTGAATTTTATTTGATGATTTTTTTTTTAAATTTAAATTCAGCTTTTTACATTTTATAATTTATTGTATCCCTTTGTTTCTTACTAATCTATTATGTTTAATTAATAAAGTGATCCATTGCACAATTGATAACTGCAGCTTCTAAGAGTTATTAGATTGATCTTGAAAACTCATTTTTGAGCAAATATAATTGAAACTTGATGCAGAAAGTGAGTAACACAAAGATTTCTAAGCAAACTTTGATAACCTCTGAAATACAAACTAAACCTAATTTCAATTTTTTTTAATCAAAGTCTCTGTCTTAATGAAAATACCTTCCTTGTAAATTTGCAAAAAAATTACAATAAAAATAAAATAGACATGAGGGTTGTCTGAGAAATGATACCTTTATCCATTACTTTATTTTGGATTAGGACTTTTGTTTTTGTTGGTTCCTCTTAATTACGATTGAGGTGGATTGATTTTATCCAATGTAGAATACCTTTTCTGAATCTATTATGGTGATAATAGTTTTATGTTTGCATTTAAAATTTGTCAGCCATTTTCTCATCTTCATTGAGATTGCATTGGTGTCTTTCAAGATCTGTCTTTATGGTGAGACAATAAGACAGAAGTAATTTTTTATTTGCTTTTGTAGTGACCTTTAAACTCTGAGATCTTATATTGAGTTGCACAGACACATTGTTTTTGTTCGTCCAAATTCTTTTTGTCTTTCCTAAATGTTCAAAAATTTCATTTCATCTTATTTGCACTCAAGAGAATCAATAGGAAGGGAAAAATTTTTTAAAAAAAGTGTATTTTTCAATTTTATGTTTTTTTTTTTGCTTGTTAACAATAAATATTAACCATGCAAACACTAGAAACAATTGAACCAATTATTGTGTGTTGGGACTTTTTCAAACCCTTATCTTCCACATGAAACAGATTAATGTTGATTTTTTTTTTTTTTTTTAATATAGCAGTGAAGAAGTTGCTACATTTTAACAATAATACGTCTATTTAAATGTAGATATCATTGACTTGTTTAAATTGTTCACTAATATCCTTTAAAAAATCAAGAAGTCAACTGATTATCCATTATCATTTTTTATAAGAAATTTTGAAATGAAAAAGAAATTAATAATGCTTTTAAATATCATTGTGGAAAAAGCTTAAAGTTGTTGTGTTTTTTTTTTGTTTTGTTTTTTAAAGTTGTATCATATTTATTGATAATGGAAATGTATGACTCTGATATCTCGGATGTCTTTCTATTAGAACCTTTCAATCTTATTAACATTATTAATGGGGATGGGGCCTAGTGCCACAGAAACATTTTGCCAAGCTATCTAGAGAAAAATAACCCTAGAGAAGAATAAGTTTAGCTAACTATTACATGGTCATTGAAACTTATTAATTATATTGATAGAAATCAAGCCTCTAAAACTAATAATCATGTAAAAAAAAACTTAATAAAGAGTTAAACATTTTAAGAATTTCAGTAATACATATAAAATCTACATAATATAATACCTTTGTTTAAAGAAGTCAGAATTGCAATTCCTTATTGTAATAGTTTATTATTAATGATAATAATGTATTATTATATAAAAGTTCCTATACTTGAGTTTCCCCAGCAAAGACAACAAGGTGGGTCAAGGACCAAGGCACTTGTTGCTAAGTGTAAAAAAAATGTGCAAGGAGATTAGGAATGTGTGTGGTATCATGAATTTTCTAACTATGCCTGTTGGTTGAGTAATCTTCTGGAGTTGTGATTAAGTGTTTTTGTAAAGCCCTAGTGTGCTGAGGCTGTGGTGCAGTGTATGAGGCACCAGACTAGTGGCAGACAGGGCACAACATATACTCGGTCCTGCCTTAACTGCTTCTAGAGCTCATGTGCTAGTTATTGATCTTATCTGCGTGAGTTTTCTGTATGTTCTTGCTGATAGGCACTGCAATGTCAATGAGATAGGTCTGTTTGTTGACCTTATCAACAAGTATCAGGTCTGTTGTGATGTATGGTTTTGTTTATGTGAATGGGGCAGTCCCAGTACAGCTTGTATATGGGTGACTCTAACACACTTTGTGATGTGTATTTGTAGTAGGGAACCATCTCCTTAATAAGTGAGTGTTTGTGTGCTAGGTGTTGATGGATGATCGACGCTACCTGATTGTCAGCGGATATAGTCTGCTTGGGAGAGAAGGAGGGCGGAGTGCAGCCTGATATTGTATGGTCGATCGTCTCGTGTAGTGTGGCACTTCTTTTATTATTATTATTATTAATTTCATTTGGGCATTGTTCTGGGAGCTTTGAAAATGTGGCAATATACAGTCAAAAGTATTTCTTGAAATTACAACATTCTGTTTGGATATTATTTTGGTATTTTATTTAGAACTAGCTGAAAGACCCGTTCTTCGTACAGGTTATAAAAAAAACCCCAGATTTTCTTTTGTGGATGAGAAAGAAATTGAAATTATGAGATCACTTCGAAACTTTCCCAGTTCATACAAAAATCACTTGGGTAGATACAATGAAATGTTATATTAGTATCAAGATCGGACAATATATGACTTCCCATCCTTGTTCTCCTTCTCCTCAACCCTATCACATCAAACCTTTCCCAGTTGGTAAACAATCACGTGATCAACACAAATTAATATTATATTCTTATTGTGTAACCAGAAAACCCTGTTGAAGTATCATTGAACAATATTTCCCCCCCCCCCCCTCCACATTTATACCTCCCTTGGTCTTGATATCGAAAAAGCATCTTTTCAATTTTGATAAAAAAGCACTCATGACAACTTTCATGTTTCCACCTGAATTTGACAAATTTCATGTTTACTAAGAAGAGGATGATGAAGAGATTTATGCACAAAAGTATTTTAGTTCTAGTTTTTGCCATCAGGTTACAATGTGGCACTATTATGCACAGCAATAGATTAGTTTCAATTGTCACCATCAGGTTGCTATGTGGCGCTATTATGTACAAAAATATTTCCGTTTCAATTATTGCACAGCAATATTTGTGTAGTTCCCATTGTCACCATCAGGTGCATTTTGTGTGCTATTTCAGGGAAAAATTATAACAATTGTAAAATATATACAATTGTAGAATTGTATAGAGAAGATACATACAAACTTTGACTTTTATATAGATGTATAGATACAATCATTTTTAAGATTTCTAATATAAAAACATGTTCAACAGTCTTACGGAAGTAAAATTTTTGTTTTTTCAATAAATTTTCCTCGTAAATAATTTGCCTTAATATCCCTTAATGATGGCACTCATTTACTGAAGTGATGTTGAAAAAAAAAAAAAATATTAAGTGGGCTTTGTCCCACAAAATCCTCTCAAATCAAGGCATACTCAATTTCCACAATCCTCGCTACCCACTCAATTAAATATCCCTCATAGTATTTACAAACACAGTGCTTCTAATACCATTAAATGAGAAAAGCTGCATAAAACCACTTTTAAGGACAGCTTCCAAATGATGGTGTGGTGCTATTAGCTGATCAGATCCCTTTGATACCTCCATATTGAATCTGGTGAGTTTTTCATTGCTGATTGAAGAGTGATTGTCCCTTCCTACCTGCAATTGACAGCATGCTGGGGAAGGGGAATATTTAACTTAATATAGTCATAGCAATTGCCAAAGAATTTCAAATTTATATTTAAATTTAAAGCAGAATGAGAGTGGCAGTTAGGATTTTATGGCTTCAGATGTTGCCACTATATACTGTATTTCTAAAATAGCTCACTATTATCTTTATTAACAGTCAACAGAATTTATTTTTGAATAAATATGATTATGGAATTAATCATTGTTCATTCAGAGAAATAAGAAATGGTTTTATTCAGTGAAAATATTTGAAGCTTAAAACAATACTTTTATTTTTGAAACATTTTCCTTTGCAGGCTATGAAAATAATGACAAATGTTATTTAATGTTTTTATTTCATAACAAAATTGCTATTATCAAATTAGCTCTTTCTAATTTGCAAACCACGATTACTTCTATATTTTCTGTAATTTTATTTCAAGATGAATCTCTTTATTATTATTATTATTATTAAAGCTTCAAACTATGGGTTTCCCCAGCTAAGACAATATGGCGGGTCAAGGAGCAAAGCACATATTGCCGAGTGTAAAAAAAAAAAAAAAGTTTGGAAGAATAGTTAGGGATGTGTGGTTGTGTCCATAAATTTCCTAACTATGCGTGTTGTGTTGAGTACCACAGCCTTCTGGAGTTGTGCATAAGTGTTTTTATGAAGTCCTAGTGTGCTGAGGCTGTGGTGCAATGTGTGAGGCACCAGACCAGTGGCGGACAGGACGATGGGTACAACACGTACTCGATCCTGCCTCCACTGCTTCTGGAGCTCATGTGCTAAATCGGTATTTCTACTGATCTTGTCTGCGTGAGTTTTTTGCATGTTCTTGCTGATAGGCACTTATTATTATTATTATTATTATTATTTCTTTATTTTCTTTTTTTCTTTTTTGTATCTCATGCAATATTTCTTGAAGAATTAGAGGATACTAGAACTATTCAATATAATAATTCTGATGTATCACAAACAATTTCTTCATTTTTCTATCGATAATGAAGCAGAAATTTTTTAGCCATGTTTATTCTTGTGATTAGGTAGTTTGATATTTGAGGTATTTTGTTCCTATTAAAGCCATTCGTTCATTTATGGCAAACAGGTGTCAAAATATGCTTGCAAGATTCATGTTTGTATTTATTTACAAAATTACAATTTTTTTCTACTTCGTTTACGGTAAATTTTCAGGATTAATGAAAGACTATATTACATATCAGGCCATTATTATTCAGACAATTTCTTGTACACAATCAAATGACTATAAGAGTTATATATAAGTAATTTGAAAATATTTAAATATCTTATTATTAAGTTTCTTATATGATGGCATGATACGATTAGCTAATCAGAAGCTAGTGATATGTGATACCTCCAAATTGATTCTGGTGAGGTTTTCATTGCTGACTGAAGAGTAAATGTGATTGCCCCTTCCTATATGCAATTTACAGCATGCTGGGGATGGGGGGAATATTTAACTTAATATAGTTAAAACAATTCTCAAAGAATTATAAGTTTATATTTCAATTTAAAGCAGACTCACCTAAAGAATGACTCCTGTAGTCACTAGTATATTAGGATAGGAGATTAGAGAGCCAGTTCACCTCTCGTCTGCTTTAAACTTGGAAAGAAAGCCAATGCCAATTTGACAAGAGTATTGGTGAATCATAGCACTTGTATTAAGAAGAAATACAGACGACTCCTGATTTATGTAGTCCTGACATACGTAGATCCAAGTTATCTAGAAAGTCCATAGACATTAAAATTATTTTGTTTTATGTTTGTGCAATTTATTGTTAAAAATAGCTGGGGAAAGCATGCCTCTGAAGCAAAAGGCAAGTCATCTCGTAATTTAATGTTTATGCCTTAATATAACTACAGGATGGCCCGAAACAAACAGTACTGAAACACAAATGTCATGGTTTCAGTTCCTCCAGTGAAGTTACAGAGTTTGACGTCTGCAAATGACATGCTCCCTAACAACACCGAGTTTATAGCGGCTCACTAAATTTTGTTGCATATCCTGAAATAGTGGCTACTACATTTCGCTGAAGACACGAAGAACATTTTGTGTGAGTTTGGCAATATCGGTGAGATGTGCACGGAAGACCCTTTTCTTAACACTGCGTCTGGCACATTGAGCCTGGGAGGCAGTGCTTGACTTACTAATCTTTTCTACATATATAAGCTTTTTTCCTTACAAAAAACAATTGTTAACTATTATTATTAAAGACCCACGCATTATAAAAATACCTGAGGAGCAACAAAACAGTTTTATATAGTCTTCAAATTCTTAGTTCAATCGGATGATTTGTTAAAACACACAATCGGGTGCAACTGATCTGCTAGGTTCACCTCGAGCTCTTTCGTTTACCCGCCCCCTCTAAACGTCGTCCCCACTTCTCCATCCTAGTAGCTTCCCCTCTTCTAGTGCCACTAATTATTACTAATCAAGAAATGTGATACAGTATTAAAAATAACTGAGAAAACTGTAACGTAATCAGGCACAATGAGGCTATTAGATCGTTTCGTCTGTCAACAGGAAATGAAGAAAGAAAATCACTAACTGGCCTTTCCACTGTTAGTGGCACTAGAAAAAGGGAAGCTACTAGGATGGAGAAGTGGGGACGACGTTTAGAGGGAGCGTTTTCCGTTGACTATGCTGTGGCAACTGCAGCACTTGATCCTGTACGTTCCCTTGATTGTCATTGGTTGTTACAGTTCTGGGACGCCTTTGGCACTCACCAACACACTACTGGTTCGTCTAAACTTGTTAATCACTGCTAGGATGATGCTGTTGCTGGGTGCAGCTTTGCGGAACTGCTGTGCAAACAACATCTTCACTCGCTGTATGCTAGGACCATTATTATGGCCTAATCTGTATAAGCAATTATTGTCCTCCAAATGAGAGTTGGTCGCCCTGTTTTTGTGAGATCTGCGCATGTAGCATCGATTAGTCTGGTCAGGCACTTCCGTCTGATTTTATGACAGGAATCTGCCCTTCTGCTAATCGCTGGTTACTTATCAAAAGGAATTTTATTTATAAATCATTAAAATATTTATTATTAGCGATTAGTATTGAAATAATGCTAAATGTTAGAGAGAAGTTTTATTTTGCATTATCAACATGTCAGCGGAGAAAAATAGCCTGGAAGGACTCTTCGTCGTCAAGCAAGAGAAATACTTGCCTATGTGAAGGCATACTTTCAAAACCTAAAATCTGAGAGACAATTTATAAATGAAATTCACTAAATAAACAAGTATTTTTCTAATTTACAACTTCTCCGATAATTAAACGTTAGCCTATTGTAAGTTAACTATACTTTCTCAGTGAGAACAGACGCCGCGCAGTCGTCCATTTTGACAGTAAAACATAATTGGTCAGCTACCGGAAGGGTTGCGCAGTTCAAACTTCCGCCGGCCAACTCTCATTGGGAGGACATTATATAAATACCTTTTCCTCTATTGTCAGCACCATTATCACATGTCCAGTAACAGCTACGGCAAAGTAATTTTCCACAGTATATTGTGTTCGCCCAGAGTCATGGTTCTGATGCATTCCGCTAGAGGGGTGCTGCACCATGTTTCAGTATTGTTTGTTTTGGGCCATCCTGTATTTTAAATGTTTTGACACACTAAAATAAGGGTCCATAGGGACCTTCATCGGGTTTTGTGGAATGATCCACCTATATAAGTCGAGCATCTGTAACTGAGGAAAATTCCTTGACCATTGCTGAAGATAGAATCTGGCTCCTTCAATCTGTAGATTTAACACCTTCATATCAAGCTCCTACCTATATTTAATATAGGTAGGTAAATCATTGATGATAGGTAATCATTATTATTTTTCTGTGTCCAATTCTCTATGCTAACCAGAAATACCAAAATCAGTATTTATAATAATAAAGAATAATAATTATTGCCATTCACAAATAGACAGATTTGGGGCATACTACAATCATCTTGAAGGCTAGCCCATCTAAAAGATGAATGTGTGGAATTTGTTTCCTCATTGTAACAAGAGAATATATATACAAGAATTAATGTTATCTTTTAGTAATATATCATTCTGTCCCTAGTTTCTTCAATTGTTGGAATCATAGAAGATTTTGGAGTGGTCTACATCAGGGCAGTAAAGTTTTTTTGAGTCGACTTTTCTTTCCAACAGCCTCAAATCTTGAGTCTATCTAGCTCTCCGTCAAATAGAGTCCTGGTGCCTCTTATGAAAAAAAAAAAAAAAAGACAATAGGAGCATTATTGGCAGGAACGATCATTGTTTTCTCCTATTATTCTTGAAGGTTTATTTTAAAATCCCTATATATAATAGTAGTGAAGTGAAATCCCAGTAGTGAAGTTGTAAGGTGGTTGATTGCGGCCTGGAAGAGCCAGGTTCAATCCTCAATCCTAGCAAAGGTTAGGGATTTTTCCAAGCTGAATTCTTCTCCAGATAGTCCTAGAATTCATCCAGCCCTCAAAAATGGGACTGGGTTTCTTTTCTGGGGATTAAAGGCAGGCTGGTGTAGGATGACTACTCATTCTTAACTTAATCATTGATCATGAAATAGTGGAAGCCTTACCTCCCACAACCTCAAGGGTCTGCAAATCCTATAGTGGGATACTTTAACTTAACTATAACCTTACATGAGGGGCGTTCAATAAGTAATGCAACACATTTTTAATCTCTGTTCATTTTGTTTGGAAAAATTAAATTATTGTAAGTGCAGCATCTCTGAACTTTCTCGCACAACCTCGTATAGTTTCATCATCGTCAAATTATAAAATGAAGTCTGTGAGTGACTTGCATTCCAAACAAAGAATCAATCATTGAATTTCTTTTGGCAGAAAATGAGAGCATCACAAACATTCATAGGCCCTTACAGAATATGCATGGAGAAATGACGGTGGATAAAAGTGACTGTCAGTTGTTGGGTAAAGCAGCTGTCATCCCTGTCAAAACATTGAAGCAGTCTTTCGGATCAACTGTGCTTGGGGCGGCCATACATCTCAGTGACCCTCGGCAATGCTGCAACTTGTCAATACCCTTATTCTGAACGATCAGAGTATCACAACAAAACAAATTGCTGCTCAACTCGACATCTCTGTAGGTAGTGTCAACACAATTATCCACCAGTAGGATATTCAAAGGTTTGTGCCAGAAGGGTCCTTCGAAGCCTAACTGCTAACCATAAAGACCAGTGACACTATGAGTTGCTTGGTCATTACGAGACTGAAGGTAAAGGTTTTCTGTCCGAAATAGTCCCAGTAGATGAAACATGGATTCGTCACTGTCAGTCCAAGACAAAACGACAATCAATGGAGTGGCAGCACAAAGATTCTCCTCGTAAGAAAATGTTCAAGACAGTACCCTCAGCTGGTAGAGTCATGGCATCAGTCTTCTGGGATGCTGAGGGGTGATTTTGATCATGGCCAAAATCACCAACAATAAATTGAAGCTTCATGGTCAACAATAAATTGAAGCTTCATGGTCAACAATAAATTGAAGCATATGTCAACAGACTGAAGAAGTTGAAAAAATGATTCCAGCTCATTCGCCCCAACAACGATGTGACCAAATTGATTCTTCTTCATGACAACGCGAGGCAACACAAGTCTGAGCACCTGAGAAGAACTCATGAAATTGACTGTCCTTCGTCATTTGCCTTACAGCCTGGATCTTGCACCTTCTGTCTACTTTCTCTTTGGCCCTCAGAAAGATGCAATCTGCAGGAAGAAATTGATGACAATGATGAAGTCATCGCCGCAGAACGAGGATGGCTGAGAGGTCAATCTAAAGAGTGGTAACGTTTGAGTATACATGCTCTCATGTCTAGGTGGTGCAAAGCGAGAGTTTCATGGTGATTATGTAGAAAAATAGGATTGTATAACCAAAATATTTTTCTACACATTCCACATTTTAATTAAACAAACCCTGAACTAAAAAAAAGAATGTGTTGCATTACTTGCTGAAATGCCCCTCAAATCATAATTGTCAAAGTATTGATCTCCCCTCATTTTACAAATCTCCCATCATTATGAAATTGGTCTTTCATATTTTTTTGAAAATTTATTGAGATTTAAATAAAGGTGTAAGGAAAAATTTAAATTTAAATTTGAGTTTCCCCCAAAATATTGTGAAATATTGTGTATATTCTTTAAGTATGTGAATAAGACGAGTCGGGATAAAAGCTTTTTAAAAAAAATACCCTAGATTTACATCAGTGAAGTGTATATAGTGCCAAGATAAATGTTGTATTCTGCAAATATATTATAGCCCATTCAATTCCTGATTATTTTTTTTTAATAAGTACTTTTTACGTTAGTTATATTTTTTTTAAAGAATATTATTAAGAAACAACAATGGGTGAGACCAAATGAGCAGATTGAATTTTTTATGCTTTAAAAAAATTCATTGAAGCTAGTGCACTGTTGGCAAATGAATTTTCTCTCTAATTTTTTATTAGTGAGTTTTTTATTGTTCATTTTTTTCTTTTGAGGCACCACTGCGCTTCCGATGATCATTAATGTTATTAAAAACTTGAACTATCTCACAAAGCTTGAATTTAATTAATGTTGTTTATTGTTGTTTTGGCTTAAATTAATAAAACAGGAAATTTAAGTTTAAGTATAAAAATATCATTAATCTTTACCTATGAAAAATGGAAAAATTACCTTACAATATGTATTTACCTTGCCCCGCTAAACGCTGGGCACAAATGGCATTTCATAAAAGGTTAAACCAAATGCATAGGCGAAAAATTATTATGTAAGAAGATTTAATGTTAATGTGCATTACTCTGTAATGTTCACAGCAATTTTTCTCTTATTGTTGCTTTTATGAGGTCCCAATTCTGAGATCAAGCGAAAAATTCAAAGGCTTTCACGCATTCTGAGCTAGATCATCGAGGGTTAATCTGGCTGATAAGTTCTAATAAGGATGAAACAGCTGTCCCAGATTCCCATCGATGATGGCTGAAGATATGAAAGCAAATGAATATACATTTTTATCGTTTTTTTCATTCTTCATATTACATTTTATATACATTAAACCTTCTTATCTAATTTATACATATAAAAGGCATAACCCACTGACTGACACACTCTCACTCACTCATCAACTCACAGCCGAAATTGCTGAGCCTAGGAACTTGAAATTTTCAGAATGGGTTTCCCCTTATGATGTAGGTGCTCTCTAAGAAAGGATTTTTAAAAAAATATCACCCCTAAGGGGTGTAAATGGGGGGGGGGGGGAAGTTTCTTGAATTGGCTTCCTAGGGGTTGTTTGGATATTGGTGTCTGGGGGGACAATTTTCTTGAAAGGTATGCATAGCTTGGACACCATTTGAGTTAGAAACACAAAATTTACATGAGTGTTCTTTGTCAAAATCAGAAAGACCCGAATTTAATGAATTTTCGATATTGGCATCCTAAGGCGTGTAAATGTGGGAGGGGCAACTTTGAAATCACCATATATACACCTGAAGGCGACAATTGGAACTACAAAAATATTGTTGTGCATAATAACGCCACATATTATTGGAGGCAAAAACTAGATACTATGGGGTGTAAACAGAGGGCGGTGAGGGGAGGGACAAACATTATTGAAGGATACTTCTATTGGGTTTTCGGGATAGATATAGATTTATATTGATCACATGATTTTTTTTACGAAATGGTGAAGATTTGAAGTGATAAGGGTGTAGAAAAGGGGAGAAAGGGGTGGGAAGTTAGGTATCTCGAGTTAGAAAATTCAAATATAACATTATTTTGTACCTATCACATAATTTTTGTACCAATTAGAAAATTTTCGAAGTGATCTTACAATTTCAATTTCTGTCTCATCCACATCATTGCAATCCGTACAAAGAACGGGAATTTTGCTAGTACATAACTAATTGAATGTTACATGTTTTTATTCAAAGGTGAGACAATTGGAATAGGTTCACAAAGTGGTCATTGGTATATAATCAAAAGTTTGAATGGCAATCATTGGAATGTATTATATTCTATTCATGCTATTATAAATTAATTCTTTTTGTGATTAGAATATTTACCAAATGGAATCATCAAAAATGATTAACAAAACCCCAAGTAGCAGTAGGAATTACTAATTTGCCTATTATATTGCCCTCTGACTAAAATGAAGAAAAAAGAGAACAGAATTGTATATAGTTCCTTTACTCATAAACCATAATGTTTTCACTGCCCTATGGGAATTACTTTAATTTCTTATTCCAGCAGTAAGCTGTTAAAGAAAATCCCACAAAACAATATCAAAACTGCAACATTAACAGGTAGTTATGGTGCCAAACCTTATGTATTAAGTAAAATTTTTAACTTCCATGTTTTCATAATAGTGGGTGATTGGAATGCAATAGTTTGAGGAGAAAAAGTATTGAGCATAACAGGAACACATGGATTAGGGAACAGAAATGACAGAGAAGAAATGCTGTTAGAATTCTATGTTAAACATAACCTCACAATTCAAACACCTATTTGCTAATCTTAATAGAAGAAAGTATGTAAGTAAGTAATCTTAATAGAAAGCACCTGGAGATAGCAGTAGGTAACTGATAACAATTATATACTGACAAGATAAAGGTTTAGGAATCAAATCGTTCAATGTAAAACATACCCTGGAGCACTTACACTGACTGCTCAATTGAAAGTGGACACCTGTGGTATGGAACAGGCATTTTATTTACAGTGTGTCTAATAGCGCATACTGTGGCCTTTTCCCTAAGCACAGCACCACACACCGTGGCATGCTCTCCACCAGTTTCTGATAGCAAGCAACCGGTATTTTTGCCCACTCCTCCTTCAAAGCCTGCACAAGTTGGATGTGTGTTTGCAGTCACATCTGAAGTACATGAATCGGCTCCAATTCATCCCACAGATGTTCAATAGGGTGGGCCACTGAAGTTCCTGAACATTATTCTCCGGAAACCAGGCGCTGACAACACGGCCTTATGGCACGGCGCATTGTCGTGCTGGAACACAAATGGTCCTTCACTGAACTGCGACCACAACATAGGAAGCATGGAATTGTCTAGAATGTCCAGATACTGTGTGGATGCCCTGTTCCCCTCGATCACAACCAACAGACCACGTCTAAACCAGGAGAAACACAACCACATCATTACACCACCACCGCCAAACTTCACTGTTGGGATGACACACTCAGGTAGCAGCTGCTCCCCTAGCAAATGCCACACCCAGGTGCACCCATCCGATCGGTAGAGTGTGAAGTGTGATTCGTCGCTCCACATAATGCCTTTCCAGCAGTCCATCGACCAAGACCGTCACTCTTTACACCAGGCCACACAATGCTGGGCGTTCACAGGAGTGATGTTAGGCTTGTGGGAAGCAACCGACCGGTGAACATAAGGCATGGAGCTCCCGGCGAATTGTCATGGTACTAACAGTTGTTCCCGTTGCCTGCTGGAAGTCCTGCTGCCGATCTTCCGCTGGAACAGCAGTGTAACAACTGCTTCAGGGCCCTCTGATCTCTATCGGTCAGCATGCGGCTTGGCCACCTGCATGACGTCGTGTTTCCACTTCATGATAATAGCACCCTCAGTTGACTTTGGCAGGTTCAGTGTTGCTCCTATGGCTCGCACACTCTGGCTACTAATGTGGCAGCCTGTGACTACTCCACATTGAAAATTGCTCAGCTGCTTTGATGGTGGCATTTTACCTCTGCACGTAGGTAGACACCAAATGACTCCAACTACACATGATCGTGTTGTTTTATAACGAATATATTCAAATTATTACCCAAATTTGCATGGGTTGTTCCACTATGGCAAGTGTCCATAGAAGTGGAAGTGTCCACTTTCAATTGAGCAGTCAGTGTATTAGAAACTACCACAATTTGGTGATGATTCATTCATGATTAAAAATTTAGAAAAGATGACCTGCATCAAATGGAATGTATATAGTCTAAAGTCAAAAGATATAAGAGAAAAATATCAACAAAACAGCAATGTAAATATTAAGAAAATTCAACCCCTAGAAGGTATTTAGAAAGAAAATGGTCAGATATAATAACAGTCATCAAAGTAATAGTGGAAGAATAAACATGGAAGGAAGAAAACTGTGATATCTAATGAAGTGTTAGAACTTATAGATCTGAGAAGGAAGTATAAGAACTTGAAGAATGAAGAAGGATGCAGAAAATATCAGTCGGTTAAGAATGAAGTTAACAGAAAAGCAAGAAGGAACAAAAAAAAATATTTTGAGAATGAATGTGAAATTATTGAAAAGGACATTTGAGCAGGTCACGTTGACCTAGCTTTTAGGAATATAAAGAAACATTTTATGAAGAAGAAATTTAAACCGACAATAATAGAAAGTAGTGATGGCAAAATTTTATTTTATCCTGCTCAGCAAGCAATTAGATGAACAGAATATTTGGAAGAATTATAATGTGATACTTTAAATATCACACTAGAAAAAGAAGAATTAGTATATAAAGATATGGGAGAATGCAGTCTTCCATCAGAATTTGAAGACGCTCTGATAGGCATGAGAAATAATAAAGCTTGTGGGATAGATGACATTCCAATTGAACTTATAAAATATTCAGGTGGAAAACTACAGAAAGAAATTTACTCAATTTGTAATGAAATGTATCTGACAGGAGCTGTGGTAAAGGATTTTGAGAAGAATGTTTAGTAGTCTTATCGAAAAAAAAGCTGATCTACAAAATGTGAAGAACACAGAACCCTAAGCCTCCTCAGTCATATCTCTAAATTCTAATTAGAATTGTAATAAAAGAATGGAAAACAAGATAGAAGGTTTCTTAGGAGAAAACCAATATGGTTTTTAGGAAAAATTAAGGAACAAAAAGAAACTATATTGTCACTTCGGATGCTATTGGAGAAGCAAATAAGAAAAGACTGAGATACATTCATTGTGTTTGTAGACTTAGAAAAGGCATTCAATACAGTCTTAAGGGGTAAAATGTTTCATATTTAAAAAAAAAATATTTAGTACATTACAGAGAGAAGAGGATCATTGATGCATTGTACAATAATCAAGCATTGAACATAAAAATTGGGTCCTATGAAGCAGAATTGAAAGTTATGAAAAGTGTTAGACAAGGGGCAATATGTCACCCAGACCTTTAATTCAACATCAATTCTGCAACAAGGAAGGTGAAAGAGGAATGTCTGACTGGAGTGAGGATCTGTGAAGTTGTTTATTCAGTTTGCCAATGACATTGCAATATGCGCAGAAAGCGAGACTGATCTACAACAATTACTGAGTAGATTGCAAGATTTGATCAGTAAGAGTTACGGGATGAATATAAGTAAGAAGACAAAGATGATGATGTGTAGCAAAAGACAAAGTGCAGTCATAGATCTAAAAATTGGAAATACAAAATTGCAACAAGTCAGCGAATGTGGTATCTTGGAAGCTTAATTGCTAAAGATGGAAAAAGTAGGAAGGAAATTTTGAGGAATAGCTCAAACCAAAAATTCATTTTTTGACAGAAAAAAAATCTTTTTACAGCTAAAATTATTGACATCAAAACTTAAGAAAAGTCTTATCGCTCTTTACGAATGTGAAACCTGGACTATGGGGAAAACTGAAGAGAGGAGATTAGAAGGTTTTGAAATGAGTATCTAAGAAGAATGTTAAAAATTAAATGGATAAATTGAGTTAGTAACGATGAAGTACTAAAGAAGGCTAACGAGAAAAGGAAAATTTGGAAGACATCCAAAAGAGGCAACTTAACATGATAGGGTATATTCTATAACATAATGTTAAAAAACTATTTTGAAGGTTAATATATAAGGGAAAGTTCCAAGGATGAGCTTGTAGCACAAATAAAAATAGATGTTGCAGTGTACAGTAATGAATGAATGACATGGCAGTTAGGAAGATTAATGTCTTTCTGTCATAAATGAAACAATTTCTTTAACCTAAAAAATACTATGGATTTATTGGACCAGATACTCATTGTGAGAAATACACTTAAAGATTTAAGTTTATTTAGCACATTTGACCAATCATGCAGCATAGATCACTTGTTTGGCCAAGATAAAACAAAAAGAAAAACTCTCTTATAAAGTGCTAGCACAAATTGTCCTTCAAAATTTACTCCTCAAGCAATAAATAAAAAATTAGCATTCATAAAATTACTTCCATTTCAAATTGGGAATTAAAAGATACTACTTGAAAATTATGCTTAAATATTATTATTAATCATGCTTAAGTCTGTCATTCATTTGGTGGCTTACATAGGAACTTATAAGCTTCTTTGAAAGGATTGTTCTCATCTAATGGAAAATTAAACATTGACTGAATGAACAAATATATGTAATTTTCTGTTTTTTATCAGACAAATATTTTAATCCCAATTTACCATTAAAATTTCATTTGTTGTTGGTTCAGATCCTACTGAAATGAGAATACATGAAGAGATGATATAACTTCATATCATTATTAAAAGAAAATTCCATTGCAGATCAGTTGCTCTACGTCATAGTAATCAACAGAACATCCGTACTGATGATGATAATGATCTGTTCTTAGTGAATTTGAAGTTATCAGATAGGAACAACAGTCTCTTAATAATTTGTTTGATTTGCTTCATTTAACAAATTATTATTAACTGTAGGTATTGAAATAATTATTTACTTGTCTTAAGATTCATCAATGATCCGAGCAATGAAGACTTTTATTGGAGAGATTGAATAGTGTAGATGTGACTCCTCATAAATTAAAAAGATTAAGAAAACAAATTATTACTGTAGTCCAGATCCTTATCCCTCCCTTTTTTAATATAAGGGAAGTTTGAATACAAAATAAAGCAAAATCAGAATTTAAAAAAAAAAAAAAAAGAAAGTTCACAATTTTTTAAGATTTCTTATTTCCCCCCCCCCCCTAATTTTTCAGATAGTCAGTGAATCATTACAGGATGGGTTAAAAGTTTCCATACATAGTAATAAATAAAAGCCTGTTTGACAAAATGATTTTATTCATAAAATATGCTCTACATGATTGCCATTACTTCGCAAACAGAATCAAATACTACTCTGCCACTCATGTTGAACTTGCATTAACACATCGTGTTATGCGTGTAATGGTATGTTGAATAAAAACTCACATTTTGATTTCTTTTATGTATGGAAGCTACATACCCTGTATATTGATGTCTTACACTTTTAAATTACATTTTCATATAGATAAGACTAATTTAACGAGTGATATATGTTAAGGTATTGTTGCATTTGATAGTTGACATTCTTTTTATAATCATTTAGTTTTATTATAACTTTTCAAGTCAATTCACTGAAGTAAATTTCAGTTACCTGTTATTTTGAATCAGAATAATTGATTAATACAATATATTATTATTACATCTCTGAGTTCATCTTCCTCAGTAATATTTTTGTGATTAAAATGTTAATGGTGCAACAATTATATTTAATGATATTTTAATTCAAGAATGAAAACAATTAGTTTTATTATATCAATGGTAGTAAGGGGGAAAAAAGTCATTAAAGGACATCTAGATTCTTTCAAAGAAATTTAGGATATCACATGAATATCTTTCACTGTTTTTTTTTTTTTTTAGAATTCCAGACATGAAGAAAAAATTAAAGATACTGAGAAAGAGAAGAGTAAAGAGCGAGACAGAGAAAAAAAGCGAGAGAAATCAAGATCAAGGGAACCAGAAAGAGAAATAAAACTTAAGGAGAGGGAAAAAGAAAAGAAAGCAGAACGGAAACGGGTAAGTTATGCAGACTATTATTATTAATCTAGTGATTAGATGCATTTGAAATCCAAATTAAAAAAGCTGACTTAAAAGTTTTTACTTTGGTTAGTCTGTATTGTAAGAGTTTCTATTAGTTTGATGTATTGAAAAAAAGAAAGAAAAAAAAAACGAAAAACCAAATTTTAACTTCAGTTGAGCTAACTTACATATTGTGGCAAAAAAAACCAAAATGAAGCACCACGAAAGAAGCATCCAGTATGAATGAAACTCCATATAGTGAATGAACTATCTTTCTATTAGATATGCAATTGATTAAAGTTTAATTGTCAAGAAACATAAACAGCCCCATAGCTTACTGTAAGTGCTCATCTTGTAGTCCATATAAGGTCCCCTCATAATCTTACTAGACACATTCTGCTTTGTGGAATTGTTGCATTCACATAACTTTACCATCACTAAACCTCACCAGTCACTCAAAGACCCTGCAAACAATTGCAGGACTTCAAGAGGGCCCATCATGGGACTGCCAGATGCCTACTGATCATGTAGACAAATCCCTCACAATCTGGGTCATAATAATACTACTTGGGAAGGTGCTGGAATTGAAGGTTGCATGAGGACACTCAGTCATGTCATCAAGGCTCTGGTTGACCCAACAGTTACACTCTAGAGATAATCATTTTGTTGTGAGACAAGCCCTAACTGCTCTGACAACTTCAGTCTCCATCATCCGGAGAGATGTGGCATCTTAAATGCAGCAATTGGTATCTACCTCCCTATTGCTTGACAAATTGCAGATGCTGGGCTTCATTCCTGTTGTCCTTTACAAGGCCTGCCTTTTACAATCCAGCACTGGAGCGGTGCCATGATTGAGAGACATGGTCTGCTTTTTGTTGCCTTGCATTATGTTTAGTGATGAATCCCTGTTCAGCGGATGATCATCGTATCCTCATGTGTGAGCAGACTAGAAAATGCTCAAATCCTGGCAATATTGTTTTGAGAGGCACACAGCCATTGCAGCTGGTGTAATGGTATGGGGGCGCCCTTTCTTATGACTGCAGATCTCTCTCATAATGATTCGAAGACCTTTAAATGTACAGCGATACCTGCAAGAGATCGTACAGCCTGTTGTTTTGCTCTTAATATCATGCCTGACAGGAGCAATTATCCAACAGGATAAAGCATTTCTATATACTGCAGAGGTTTCCCAGCACTGTCTCCAAGCAATTCACACCCTTCCTAGGCTGACCACCTTTCCAGATCTGTCTCCATAGAGCAGATATGGGACATACTACAGTGCCAACTGCATCCATCATCAAACATCCTACATTTGAAGCAGCAATTGCAACAAGCTTGGTGTGATCTGGCTCAAGACAACATCAGGATTTTGTTTCATTCCATACTACGATGTATATCAGTTCACTTAGTAGGGGTAGCTCAACACTACCAATACTATAACAACGAGTCTGCAATTGTTCAATAAAAAATTGTTTTTTCACTGTGAAATTTGAATAATTTCCAATTCTCTTCTTTCAATTGGCACTTGCAAAAATTTCATTCAAACTGGACACTTCCTGCATGATGTTTTGATTGATATTTTTTTTTTTTTGACACAGTGTATTTTAGTCTTAATTACGAAGATAGTGAAAAATGATAATTTCTAGTTGAAACATAGCCTACTTGTTGATGACAGATCTAACAAATAATTTGAAAAGTGAATGGTGTAAAATATATTTAATTGGGAAAAAATTGCAGAACCTAGCTTGGAACCATAGGACTATTTATATTTTATATTTTGATGGAATTGAATGTAATTCACTGAGAAGATCATTCAACCTTTAGTCTGCCATTGGTCACTAATCTTTCATTTACTTTATGAACATTTAATATTCAATGTTCAATTAATAATTTTGGAGCTCTGTTACATCATCATCAGTCAGATTTGATTTACTTAAAATCAAAATTTATCATTTGACTTCTAATATGTGAACCTTTCTATTGAGTGTCAAACAGTAATTTTTTTTTAATTTTTATTTTTTAGGAAAGACTAGAAGATAAAGAATTAAGTAGTTCTAGTGATTTGAAAAAGAGGAAAGATGAAGACTCAGGTAGGTAATCATAAACAACCAATCTTGTCTTATTTGTTCTGCAGTTGCGACCTTCAAAATATGGACATATGGTAACCCTATTATTAAATGTGAGATATGTCCATATTTTAAAGGCTGTTGTGTCTGTATCCTACTTTGGAAAAATAAACTGTTTTTTGAACTGTTACGATAACGATGTGCATAGGAATTTTAAGTGTATATGATTGAGAGAAAGAGACTTAAAAAGTGTCATTTTCAGTGAAGGGTATCAGAGGACTGCCCCAGCTGTTATTAGTTTATGGTTTGATGTTTTAAAAAGAATGAAAATAAATGACATAACTTGTTAACCAGGGTCAACAGCACCAGTTGAAAAAGTTTTTCTTTGATGAACAATGTTTGATCTCCTGATCAGAACAGATTTAACGAGAGCATTAAAAGTCTCCTACAAATAAAAGTGAGATATGAACTATTTGGAATTCTTTGAACTAATGGAAGATGACAGTTTTTTTTTTTGTTTTAAATAAAGTTCATTTCTCAGAAAAATGTGAATGGTTCTAAAGTACCTAAATTACATTTTCCTCAATTTAAGCGCATGAAATTTGTTTCTTATTTCACCTTAATTCATTAAACAACCTTTAACGCTAATAAATAGCATGTGCACATAGTCTGCCATTATAATGGTAACCTTACTAATAAACTGAGTTTTACACCTTACCAAAGAAAAAACAAAACATCACCAATGAAGTCTTTGTAATAAATAATTAATTTCAATTTAATATATATATATATTTTTATTAACTCTCCTGTCAAAAAAAGTAAAAACAAACAAAATCAACAATGATGGGTTTATTGAGACACTGGCTTTGCATAAAGTGGTGAAAATTGCATTACAATCACAAACCAATGAAGTTGCTTTTATTGGTTAGATAATAGAGATTGGTTTAGTAGGTAAGTATAATTGGCATCAGTGTATTATAAGATTGTTAACTACTGTTGCTGCTGTTTAATTTTGACAACTATCAACAAAAAAGTTCCTGAAAAAATTTGAAGCCTTTTTTTTTTTCTTTTTAAATCATGAAAATAATACAAAGATTTTGTAATTTTTTGGCCACTGTTATGTTTACAGCTTTAAAAAGTCTTAGCGCTCATATTAGCAGAAGAGAGAAGTAGTATATTTCATAGGGAATTAAGAAATTAATAATATCCTCTCCTCACCAAAAAATAAAATCCCGTTGAAATGGTTTCTCCCAAATTTGTAGGATTTTGTTTAATTTCCAAATGTCACAAAATAGATTTTTAAAATAATGTACTCACTCAGACCTAAAATTATTTAATGCTGATACCATTGATCAGGCAGTTTATGTTACATATAAATTCCAAAAGTTTATTAAAATTAAAGCTATTAAAATTTACATATCTTTCATTCTATTACAGTATAGAATAAAACTTAGAAATTGAGACTGGCACCATTAAAACTCATTGTCTATTTTGGAAATTGTAGTTTAATAAAAAAATATAGAAAATTGTTTGCTATAATCATGGGTGAGATTTCAAAATCTCTTACTTTTTTTTTTAGAAAACTCACTGAAAACACATTAAATTATCACACAACTGCTGTTTCTTAAACTATAAAGTGTTATATCATAATTATATTACAATTTATCTTTTAAATAGCTCTGTTAATTTCTTTTTCTTTTTTTTTTTTTTTAATTAGTGAAATTATCTCGTCAAAATGGAGAAACAGAAGTTAAAGAAAAGGAATATCACCGAAGGGTATGATATTAAACGAAATATTTTGAAAATAAGAAAATAATTATTAGGTATATATCCATTGATAGCTGTGGGTTGGAGGATCCTCAGCTGTGGTCAGAGAATGTTTACATTACTTGTTCCTTTGATGGGTTAACCCAATAATGAAATGGGTGCTGCTGGGTTTCCTTCCCAGGGATTAATCGTGGGCAGGCGTCAAACTGACCATCCAACCGCTACTCACAAGGGAAGTGCGTGACCTCGAACGCTGAGAACTGCACGAAAATGTGCTTTGGGATGAAATCACTCATCCCAAAAACAGTGGTATGCGTCAATCCCAGCTGTTGCAAAACTCATGCAAAACTCAGCTGTTGTCTGCTAGCGCTATCCGATGGTGGCATGTTGTATCTATACTAACAAGTACTTAATCTAGTTGAGTGAATAGTATACTTGCTGTAGGAGGCCGTCTTTTGGAGTGTTCGGTTATGAGTTAGAGTGTAAACAGTGTACATCGGTATCATGAGGCGAATTAATCCCATGAAGGTTGACAAAATGTTAGAGGCAAAGTTGCGACTTGCTGAACATGGAAACATAATCGGAGTGGAGGATATGGAGGTTGCGAATATGTTATATAGCATAAAAATTCAGAAATACAATGGGGATGACGCAGAAATGCATGAA
This sequence comes from Thereuonema tuberculata, assembly GCA_023159025.1. Classification (NCBI taxonomy): domain Eukaryota; kingdom Metazoa; phylum Arthropoda; class Chilopoda; order Scutigeromorpha; family Scutigeridae; genus Thereuonema; species Thereuonema tuberculata. The sequence continues at coordinate 148,970,113 of JAFIDM010000001.1, read as the reverse complement.
GATACTCTGGATAGGTGTAGTGATTTTGAAGTACCTGAAGTTGGCTCTTCCAGCAGTACAAGACATTCATCTCTAGAGCAACAGGAATCTTCAAGTTAAAGTGAGTACAAACCATCTCCACCCAAAATGTTGAGGCCCAGTGTATTACAAGATATTGATGACAATATACTGGAGAACATTTACGAAGACTATTACAATCATGGCTTCATCTATGGTGATCATTCAAATGTGTCTCGTGGTAAGACGTGCAGTTTTGCATGAGAATGACTCGTACCACTGTTTTTGGCATGAACAATTTATATTCTAAGCACATTTTCGTGCGGCTCTCAGCGTTTGAGGTCACGCACTTCCCTTGTCAGTCCAAATTGGTCATGGAATGGCAGGAGCCTTATCTTCCATCGTTGCAAGCACCATACATTGCCTATAGGAGAATACTTTAATATATTGAATTGACTTATGCAAAATAACTGTAAAATGTTATGATGTCTACTGAATATAATTTATTTTTCTTAAGAGCTTCAACATTTAAGCAAAAAATAATCCAAGAATCATTTAAGCAAAAAATAATCCAAGAATCATCCACTTCAAAGAACATCAATAATTTCAAGCAAATTTGTTTAATTATTTTTGTTAGTCACTACATTAGTGACCTTCTTATCAAGTTCTTTACTCTAGCTCTTTAATATATGACAAAAAGCATACAAAACTTCCAATTCATATGGGCTTTGTAATTTAAAAGTTTTAAGGCAA
>JAFIDM010000001.1:148951139-148963179 GCA_023159025.1 Thereuonema tuberculata | reverse complement strand
TTTTCCTTTTAACTTTAAAAATATTAGTAGCAAAAACAGCATACTGTGGGTAGCCTTTTCATTTATCTATTTTCTTCAGAGCTCATCAGACAACTAACCATGTGAAGTCATATGAGCTTCTGGTTAAACAGAAACTTGTGTTAGATCAAACTAGGCATTGGCAACTTCACTAATAAAAGGTCTCTTGTAAGGACTCATTGAAGTTGATAATGATGTAAACAGAAGACGTGGCTTTTACTCAGAAATGAAACTGCTTATTATGAAGTAATTTGAATCTTTAGGATAGAATTCTTATAATATTCATATTGTTAATTTTTGATCCACGACTATTGAATTGCTGCTTTTGTTTAAATTTTATTGCTACTTCTAATAATTAATATTAAAAATCATCCTATTGAATACAAAGTTACACCAAAGATTAAGGACAAGATGACTGATTTACTGTGTGTCTTTTAGCAGTACAGTAACTACAGCTTTCTTGTATATCTGTTTACATTTATTTCAATTAATGTTATATTGAAAATAATTTAATTTTTTGAATTTGTGGTATTGGTACAATTTCATGTTTTTGGTAATGATTTTAATGCCATCCAAAATCTCAAAATGAAATTTCACAAATTTACTTAATCAATGGAAACAGATGAATATAATAATGATAATAATAAATACAATTAAAAGATTTTAAAAGCACCGAATAAATTCCACTTAATAAACGAAACAATGTATCAAACAAGAAATAATTACAACACAGTTACCATGGCTAGCTTTTATCAGTTTACCCCCCCTCCCTCCAAAAAATAATAAATACGTATAGAGGAAGTGCATTTTTAATTTTTTATTTCAAATTTTTTTTTTTTTTTTGCTATACAATGTAATATATTTTTTGTGTTTTCTTGAAAAGTTCCAGTTTTTTCCTTAGCTATTTTACTCACAGGGGCTCAAGTGGTGGAAATTTTTCCTCCCAGAAGAAAAGATAGAAGAAACTCCAAATCAAGTGCTCATTAAAACAAAGAGTCATTTTCAAGTTTACAAATAGACATCTTAAACAGGACTTGAACTACAGTTAGAAAACTGAAGGAAGCTTCACAAATAGTTCCTAAGTGTGAAGAATCTAAGTTCTTTGTTATATTTTCCTGATTCATAGAAACAAAAATGCCAATTTAACTATCTTAAATAGAGTGCAACAATTTACATTACAACAGTAATAAATTCAATCCTAGGTGTTCACATATTCACAAAATAACTTTTGTGATTTTTTTTTTTTTTTAGTTTTATTTTAATTATTATTACTTAATTTAAAAATGAAGTGCTCTTTTATTAATATTATTTATTGCCTCATTTTACTTTATAAGTTCATGTTTATGAATTGATGAATTTACCAAATCATTTAACATTTGAAGTGTTAGTAAATACTGTTTGTTTTGTGGTTTTCAGTATTTTTTAATTTTACTTAATTGTGCAATTTTAAAAATGCATACATGTGTTGCATTCATTGAAAAACATATTTCTAATAGAAAAGTCATGAATATTTGTATATCTTGATATGGTGCACATACATGGAAAATAGGTATTATTTCTTTTAATGCAGATAGTATGAAAGAGATAATGTTTATATATATGTATATAATTCACAGATCTTGAAATTCTCCACTCTGATAGAATATACATGTATCTGCACAATTTCCAATCTTGTCATTTATTTATTTTTGCTATTGCCTACAGACAATCAGATTTTAGAAGTTTAATAGTAAACTGCTATGTCTTAATTTCACTTCAACTCTACTACTTACAGAATATTCATTGTGTCATTGTAGATAAATCATTTTCACAGCTGTGATCATATTTATCACAAACCTTTGTCTTGGTGAATTATTCATATTTTAGAGAACTGTTTATACAAGTTACTGTTATTTTCTGTATGAGGGTTTTTTATGTTTGAATTTTTGATTTTTTTTTTCCTGTCATCCATAAATAATGGTATGAAGAGTTTGCCATGAATTGTGATGCTCTTAATATGTATGCCTGAAGCATTGTATTTGTTTAAGATATTGATTGAAAGCTATTGTGTTGCAGTCAATTCAGATTTTTTTTTTTTTTGTTGAAAATAGGAAGAAAAAAATAGTTTTCTCTTGGAAAAATATAATGGAATACAGATAAAAAATGTTAATTGTTAATATACTGAACTGGCTTTTACAATATCAGCTTGTCTTGCTAAATAACCAACTTGATCGTATTGAGGATTCTTGAGCTGTTGTAGAAAACATTATTGGTTATTAAAATATTTTATTTTTCTAATGAATCAAATGCAATTGAAGTTTATTTTAATCAACTTTAGTTGAATCTTAAAAAGAGTTATGATAGACAAATTGAAATATTTAAATTGTATGAAAAAAAATTAACCTATTTTTATTTGTTTCTTATATATTTCAAGGAAATATTATTTTTGCCTATTAATGCAGATATATCATAAGTTATTGGAAACTGGGCTGAGTTCAGTACGACACTGACTTTTGTTAGATATCTCTTAACCTTAAAGGGGTCAAAAACCCAATAGCAATTAAATTATCTGTTAAACTTAATTTGCTGACATGATGGCTGACTTAAATTATGTATCTATTCTTATTTAGGTTATTAATTGCCACCAATTTCTTATTTGTGTGTATAATATCTGGACACTTGTTAAATTTTACAGTAATCTTGAGTTCTTTCAACACTGTTCATAAAGCAGATCAGTAAGGTTCTCAAATTGCAGTCAAATAAAAGTGACCATCTCATAAACATCGTGAGATATAGTGAAATTTAAATAATTACTACCATTGTTGAAGTTAAATTGAATTTAATTTTTTTTTTTAAAGAAAGGTTTTTATATGCATTTATATATAGAAAAGTAAGGAGAAGAGATATTCTAAACACACTTTTGTTCTTAATATGAACTCTGTAGGCTTTCAAATAGGACTTGCTTAACCTTGTTTATTATTGTTTGTTTATTCTATTCTCATTTGCTGTAGCGTATATTTATCAGGGTGGTTAAATTTATTAAGATAAAGTTGTTGCAAATCTCTGCCAATTTTATTTTCTTTCATCCTTCTGAATATCATGGAGTCACTTGTAGAAAATAGAAATTATGTAAATAATAGTTTTATACATTGGGAAGGGATATTGGAAAATCAAGAAAAATTAAGATAGTATTTTTACTAAACTTAATTTATTTGAAACATTAAGCTAAAAGGAAGAAAATAAAGTTCTTGGCTCGAAAGAGGTTGGCGATTGCCTCAAGTATAATTTTATACAGACAAGTTGTCAGCATGCAGGTCTAGTTGTTGTGTTGTTTTTTTGATTAAAAACTCTGCTAAACTCAATAAATTTACATCATTTGTTTAATTCTTTATTTACATAATTATCAATCTATGATGAGTGGATTATTGTCACTGAGGTGATGAAAGTATTTGGATTTTAATGCTAAATGAAAATACATTTGTACATATATTTATAGATATTATCTTTAAAACTTACTTGTATCTCAGCAACGCTATAACTACAAGTTTTTGTAGCATATGACATGTTCATTAAAAATAATTTGATTTTCAATAAATCTCATAATTCATGCATTAATAAATGCCCTCATTCCATACATTTCCTGTCATCTTAATCAGCACTTAATATTGATACATTAGGGAATCAAGTTTCTATTCCTTAACCTATTGCAGTCATTGTTCAGTTATAATTGTAGTCATTTAAAGTAAAATTTGCATTTTTAATTAAGTTCTCATCTCTTAAAATACTTTATATTTTGAAAAAAAATTAAATATTTGTCTGTCCTCAATTACACCAACAACTACTTTAAGATTATATTGAAATAAAATTTCAAAAATATTCTGTAATTATATAAATTGTTATATAATTCTACGTGGTTTTCTGGTGTATGAATGTTAAGGAATTATTCTGATTACAGAAGTTTAGAAATAAAAGTATATTTACAGGAATTAAAATTGTGGTGGTTTTTTTTCTTTTTAATAACTTTAAAATTCATTTCCTGTCACATCTCCAAAAATTTCTTTGTTTTTATATAGAATAATTTTAACTTTTATTGTAACGCATACTGTATATTAAAAAGATTCTCAAAGAACTTGTAACCTACTTTCCTTCAAAGGTCATTTCTTCTAGTTTTCTTTATTTTTTAAAGTTTCTAAAAACAATATAAGGAAAATGATTGCTGAATATAGATAACCTTACTGTTATATTTTCCAAATTGCTAAAAAATTAATTTACTGAAGTTGAGTTATTTTCAAATCTACTTAATTAGCAGATTTAAGTAGAATATGATGCATTATGTTTGTTTCTAAAGCTTTCCACACAGGAATTTTGTTACTTTCTTGCACAGGAATCCAAGGAAATTTTCAAAGGCAAAACAACAAAAAAAGTTAAGACTGTCTAGTAATGCATTCCAAGTTTGAAGAACATCTATTCACTATACAGGGTATTTTGGAAATGGTAAATAAAGCGAAGATATACTGGTTTCAAAGGTCATTCTTAGATGAAAATGTTCTATACATTTTGTGGTATGGGCCGTAGTTTTACAGTTAGGAAATGAATGCTCTGGGAATGGTCCCTGATCAAAGAAAGCTCAGTTCACATTAGGAAGAGTAAGTAAATAAGGTAAAGGTTTATTACAAAAAGCAATCCGGATAACAAATGTCATGACTGAAATACAAGTATGATAATTAAAGAAAATGCCTTATTTACTTACACTTCCTAATGTGAACTGAGCGTTCTTTGATTAGGGACCATTCCCAAGCATTCATTTCCTAACACTAAAACTGTGGCCCACAAAATGTCACAGAACATTTTCAACTCAAAATGACCTTTGGAACCTGTATCTCTTCGCTTTGTCTACCATTACCAAAACACCCTGTATTTCAAAAATTATCAGATGGATATAAACAAATACATGCTAATTTTATAAGCCTAACTTTCCCCTTAAAGCCGACTATAAAACAGAAGAAAAAAAAAATGGTTCTTGTCTAATATTGGTATTTGATAATTCCTGAAATACACTCCATGCTCTCCACCAGTTTCTGATAGCAAGCAACCGGTATTTTTGCCCACTACTCCTTCAAAGCCTGCACAAGTGGATGCATGTTTGCGGTCGCATCGGAAGCGCACGAATCTGACGCTTCAATTCATCCCACAGATGTTCAATAGGGTTGAGGTCTGGACTCTAGGCAGGCCACTGAAATTCCTGAACATTATTCTCCGGAAACCAGGTACTGACAACACGGGCCTTATGGTACGGAACATTGTCGTGCTGGAACACAAATGGTCCTTCACTGAACTGCGACCACAACATAGGAAGCATGGAATTGTCTAGCACGTCCAGATACTGTGTGGATGCCATGTTCCACTCGATCACAACCAACGGACCACATCCAAACCAAGAGAAACACAACCACTACCAAACTTCACTGTTGGGATGACACACTCAGGTAGCAGCCGCTTCACTGGCAAACGAAACACTGAGGTGTGCCCATCCAATCGGTAGAGTGTGAAGCATGATTTGTCGTTCCACATAATGCTCTACCAAGACCGTCGCTCTTTACACCAGGCCACAGGGGCGATGTTAGGCTTGTGGGAGCAGCCCGACCGGTGTACCCTAAGGCATGGATCTCCCGTCGAATCGTCACGGTACTGTCAGTTGTTCATGTTGCCTGCTGGAAGTCCTGTTGCCGTTGTTTCTCTGGAACAGCCCTGTTCTGCCGTACCAACTGCTTCAGGGCTCTCCGATCTCGATCAGTCAGCATGCGGGTTGGCCAGCTCCATGTCATGTTTCCACTCCTTTACGTTTCCACTTCGTGTTAATAGCACCCACATTCGACTTAAGTAGGTTCAGTATTGCTCCTATGGCTCGCACACTCGGGCCACTAATGTTGCAGCCTATGACTACTCCACGTTGAAAATCGCTCAGCTGCTTTGATGGTGGCATTTTACCTCAGCAAGTGGTTAGACACCAAACGACTCCAACTACACATGATTATTTTGTTTTATAATGAATATATTAAAATTATTGCCCAAATTTGCATGGGTTGTTCCACTACGGCAGGTGTGCAATTGAGCAGTCAGTGTATAATTGTTAAATTAGATAAGCTCACTTTTTGACCTTCAGTTTGATAAATCTCAAGTGTTAATCATTAGTAAATATACATAATAATATAATTTACTGAGATTGGTGCTTAGTATGAGCTAAATAAAAAATATTGAGAAGCCTTTTGTTTGGCAAATATTTTTTGAGTGGAGAAGTTAGATGAATATTTTTTTTAAAAAGTCAATAAATAAAATAAACAGAACATTTTGTTGTTCTTTACTTCTTCCTTAATTTGCAATGGGGTCTTAGTTGCTAATTAAGTCTAATTTCTTTGTTTTATGGGCTTCTTAAAAATATTCATCTAAGAAAGAACTGAAAATAAACCAAAAATTTATAATGGAAATATTGATTCACTTATTTCTTTCACGTTGAATTCATCTGGGCTCAGTTGTTATTACATGTTCCTTGTTTACAGACTCAGATTCTGTAGGTTATTAAATTGAAGATTAAGGAATTCTTCTTGGATTTCCAGCCAAGTAAGAATTTTGGAGTGGTCTACGCTTTCTAATGCCGTCATGGAGTCCATCTTCAGGGAATGAGAAGGGAGATCACTGTAGGCTTTTTAAATCATTTGAGGCCGCTGTCTGTTCAGTCCGCGCTTTCAGGTGGAGGTTTTTTGGCGCGAAAGCTTGGACCACTCTAAAATTCTTACTTGGCTGGAAATCCGAGAAGAATTCTTTAATCTTCGTCACCAAGAAAGTTTCAAGTCTCATTTAGATTGAAGATGTTAAAGAAAGACCTGTTTAAAAAGCATGAAATAATGCTGAATATTCAGAATCGTTATTTTTACTCAGTGGGAGACTTACATACACACCGAGGCTAACTGGGTTGTGCTTCTGTTGGATAGGAATAAAATCCTTTTCAAAGTTTTCGAATTTCTTTTTATATTCATACAGCATTGCAATAAGTTTGAGTGGCTTTTGTACACTTCTGTTACAGCATATTTTTGAAAAGATGAAAACTTTTCTATTACTATATAATCCTAGACCAAGCAGAATATTATTAATTAAGTTACTTTTATAAAAATAAAAACAAAAAAAAAACACCTTAGGATATATTTGAAATTATCTTACTAAATTCCAGCAATATTAGAAATTAAAAAAACAGAAAACATGATTCCAGAAAAAAAAAACCCAACAACTTTGGAAATGATTGTTTCAGAAGTATGTATTTAGACTTGTACAGTCATTAATAAATTAATGTAGGTTAATACATTTGCTTATAAGCTAAAATAAGTATTTGTGGCTCATGAGTATCGTAAGTATTTGAACATTTTATTATGATAGATTATCTTCGTGAAGTATTTAGTATGCTCCAAATAGAGCATACCTATAAACCAAGGTTATGTTTAGTAATATGTCTTATTAGCTACATGATATCTCCTGATGCATTGCTCATAAATGAATGAAAGGCAGTATCAGTAGATGCCACTTACAAGGAGACGATACACCCTATACCTTATGGATCTTAATGCCCTTTTGTGAGATGAAAATACACATGAAGTACTTCAAAAATATATATGCAGGATGTCCACTTTCTGGAAAATCAAGGGAAAATCAGGGAATTGATCTATAATCTTTAAAATGGTAAGGGAATTTATAAAAAAAAAGGACTAAGTCAGGAAAAATGAAATTTTAATAAAGGCTACAGCAGGATTTAACAATTAAATTCTCTCACCAATCTGTGAGATCATGAATTCCTTTTTTTCCCCAGCATTTCCTCTGTCATAAAATTAATTCCGCTACAGCTAATACTTGTCTTGTTTCCTCATAATTTCATAGTGTGTGTGTTTAAGAAAAAACTTGGTGTATGAATTAAATATGTAAGAATTACAAGTCGCAGTGTCATTTTTCCTTTTACGTGGTGAGCAATACTAAATTCGAATTGATAAAAGGATATAACTTGTTCTCATTATATAATATTCATCATTTTAAGTTGATAAAAAGGATAAAACTTATTATATAATGTTCATCATTTTATCTTAGTCATCCACTTCTTCTATAATATTTACACATATTTTTTTTTTCTTTAATGTTTGTCAATCCTATTAGGTATACTTATAAGCGGCATACCTGTGTTATAGGAATTGAGCATTTTAATATATTTTCTTAAAAAGTTATTAATTAATACTTAATTTTTCCATCTACCACATCTGAAATTATATTTTGTTTTAAATAAAAGAAGTTTAACGTGCCGGAATAATTCAAAATTAGGTATCAATCCACGGCACAAAGCTAAAGCTAGGATTCGCACCTTGAGTGGTCATCGGGAAGAGACTGGGACGGACCGTTTTGTCCTCATGAGGACCACTAATTTTTATATTTTGTTTTATTTGCTTATTATCTTTTTTATTAGGATCTATTTGTTTAAATATTTTATAATTTACATAATTAGCTAATCTATATCCATAATTATTTTTAATCCTTTCTATTTTAAATATTTTATTCCAATTACATCTAGTTTTTAATACTCCTTGTTGGTAATTTATTTCTCTTTTCACTTCAAAATAGTTTTTAATTATTGTTTTTTATATAAATTTTTCATTTATTTTTAATATTTTATATTTTTTTCTTATTCTTAATTGTTCATTTTTTGATTTATATTTATAATTTTTATAAACATTATTAAATATTTTTAATGTTTTCTTATTGATATTTTCTATTTGTTGTTTATTCATATTTATCCAACATTCCAACCCATAATCCAAGATTGAGTCCACAAGGGATTTGTATACTATGAGCTTTTATCTAAACGGAACAGCATCCCTAATGTGATAAAAGAGAAAAGCATATGAGCTCAGCTTCCTCATGACATAACCATACTGCTCATTCCAGCAAAATCTGTTATCTATATTAATTCCTAAATATTTATAAGTTGAGATAATTTCTATTCTTTTGCAGTTACAATCTTTCGTTAAGATATTGTTATTCTGTTGTATATTTGGACATTCTATTTTATGTAGATTAATAATTGTTATTTATTTTCTTATTTTTGTTTTTGATTATCATTATTTTTTCTCCATTTACTTTCATTTTATTTTTAAATGACCATTTATTTATATTATTTAGATCTTTTTGTATATAATCTTGGGCTTGAAGTTGGTTTTTGCTGTAGTTATTAATATTATGTCATCTGCTTATAGAAAAACCTCTGAATTTTTTATATTTTTGCTTAGTCAGTTTATATAAATATTAAATAAGAGAGGACCTAAGTTTGAGCCAATCTTATATCTGTATGTTATCTGCAGATTTATTTTAGATCAATACATATATCATAACTACTACTTTGTATGTATATGTTTGACTGAGTGAAGAATATCCGATAAAGAAAAATGTTCAAAAAATAAGAGTGGAAAAAAAAAAGGTGAGAGTTGGCTGGCTATGGGGAAGGTGGAGGCCAGATAAAAAAAAAATCAAACATATAAACATTGGTTCAAACTGTCGGGGATTTCGGATGTGTTTAGTCAGGGAAATGTCAGGAAATTTGATTTCCATTTTTCTGTGGACACAGTATATGGGTTGGGGGACAATCCTCTACGGTTTTCAAGATATTTGGCATAGTTTTCATTCTAATTTTAAACTAATAGCAGAAATATTCAAAGTGCAACTAGAGGGTTACAGTTGTTGGCAATTGTTATGAATTCATACGCTGAAGGTCCTAAGATCGAATCTGCTGCTTGTCGTCTTTTTTTTTTTTTTTTCATCCTTTTTCTTTGTTTTTTCTTAATGTAATGCCTTTTTTTTATTATTTTTCTTTTTCATTGCCTTTTTTATTTATTACATTGTTAATATAAGCCAGAACAAATAAGAAATTTGTTAATGATAATCCCGTCAATTTTTTAATTAAAAATATTTGTAATTGATAATTGATATAAATGTTTCTCTTTAAAAACCTAATATGTGATTTAGCAATTCTTTCTATTCCCATTTATTAGTATGAAAGTTTATTATTATTATTATTTTATGAAAGTTTAAAAATAAAATCCAACTTTCTTTTTCAAAAATGGGGATTTTAGAATGAAATGCCTTGGTGATTATTCTTCTTTTTATATCACAATTTAACAAATTGCTCTCTTAGAAGACAATTTTTCTTTTTTTTATTAAGACATGAGAATAAATTAAGTACGAGCCACTCACTCCATCATTACGCATGCGTTGATTCTTCATTTTCCGGTTTCCGGCTACCAAAGTTCGCGCGTGTTGTAAGAATTGTAAACATGTGGATTTCCGAGTCATTAAAATTACTTTCATTTCGAAATATGCAAATCCATCGATGTCTATTTTGTACGAGAGCAGGGATGACAGTGCCACTTGCTCAGGAAATCGAATTTAAAGATTCAGCTTCGGAACTTCAACAGTTCTTGAGGATTCCTCTGTTTAGTGAAAACGAAAGACCTTTTACTCCAAGTGTTGCTGAAATGAAAGACGCTCAAAAGCTGTTTATTGACGATGGTCGACAAAGTGTCGAGTTTAAAAGTTCAGTCGTGGATATTGAGAAATGCCCAGAAGGAAATCTTCCTGAGGTATACAAAATAGAGGGTGTCTTTCAAAATAACAATACTGTTATCGAACAAATACATCCGCAAAACTCCGAACGCCGCGGCGGTCCCAAATTATGAAAACCTTTTTAATGACAGATAGCAGTATGACTGTGAAGGATAACACATAGCCAGAGTGATTACACATCAAATCACATAGTTTTCGCTCAACATATTTAAGTAATGTCGGATGTGCCCGTAAATATCTCGCGGTGAGCAGTCAAAGACTTCAGCGTTCTGCTGTAAAACTGCATGACTTATTACTCCTAGTGCTTGCCAGCCATGGCACGTTTAGCCTTAAATTATACAAGTTGCCAAAGCAACAGTAAACACAAGTCCAATAAAGACATTTATTTGTTTATAATTAAAATGCATAAAAATAAAAAGTAAAGAATAAAAATAAAAATTAGCAAATAAAAAAAAATTAAATCAAACCCCTAAATATTCTTCTTTTATATATTCAAAACAGTACTCTATTAGATAAATGGATAAATAAATGTAATAACTCTGGCTATGTGTTATCCTTCACATTGTTATCTGTCATTAAAAAGGTTTTTATAATTTGGAACTGCCGTTCGGAATTTTGCCAATAAATTCAAACCATATCATTTAGTTACACAACTAGGCTAATCTAGTGCTTCCGAAATTTTTAGATGTCGTGCCTTTAATATTGTTGAAAACTGCATGTGCTATCCCTGTGAAAACAATGGAATATAGTGATACTTACTTTTGCACACAAGGGCTTTATTAGTCTTAAGTTACGATATAAATTTTCAATACAAATTTAGTAACATAAGAGAAGACCAAATGTATGGCTTAGTATGCATTTGTGATAACCCACAAAGTATTGATATTAGAACATGGAACCCCCAATGGTCACCCACCATGGTAACTTGCTGCATATTGTTATCTCAAAGTCGCAAGTTAGCCAGATGAGGGTTAGTTTTTCTAGTAAAAGATCGTGCAAAACTATTTTGAAGTAAACATTCTAGATTTTATTAGTTAATTGTTCATTTCACATTATCCACAATGTTCAGAATAGTGCGACGGCTGCCAGATATCGGGCAGCCATTGGGGGGTACCGTAATTTAAACTTTAACGAAATATTAAAATTTATTTATTTATTTATTTTTGATCTCATAGCAAAAAAAGCATTTTTCCACACTCCTTGAATTGTCTCATGCCGCCCATTTTGGGAACTACTGGTCTATATGTAAAATTGAAGTTAATTTTATCAATAAGGTGATCATTAGATGGTTGTTGGGCTGAGTTTCTCGAATTGCTTATTGAATTGAGTTTATATATTAATTGAAAGTAAAAAATTAACTTCCAAAGCTGCAAGTTACGTAGCCTAGGTTAATATA
>JAFIDM010000001.1:148934676-148950739 GCA_023159025.1 Thereuonema tuberculata | reverse complement strand
TATACCGTATATGCTCCAATAAATGCCGAGGCTCTTATTGTCGCCGGTCTCTAATAAGCGCCGGGCTGCAGGGGGACACGGCCAAATAGTAGCCGGGTCTTTGATATTTGCCTACCGGTACTAGTGTTAGCATCCGTATCTTTACAGTCGTGCGTAATACCTTACGGTACATTGCCTTACAAAATGCCGTTGGAACGGTCATTTTACATTGCCTTTAAGATTCGTGCGGTGGAATACGCGAAAGAAACTTTCGGTGAGGCAGCCGCCCGTCATTGTGGATTCGGACGACGAATAGCAGCGAAAGGTACAGAAAGACATTGCCATTTATCTTTAACAGTCTTAAGTAGCTTGTGAAATTCAAATAAAGTAGCTGTTTGTAATATTAGCCGGTATTTATGTGTAGAAATATTGCGTTCTAAAGGTTTTTGTTAATAATGGCTGGCCTCTAATAGCAGCCGGTCTCTATTAAGCGCCGGGAGCGGAGGCTAGTTTTGCAAATAAACGCCTGGGGTTTCTATTGGAGCATATACGGTATTTGATGAAAACCTCTGACAGGAATTCTGCAAAGATTTTGTTCATAATAATTTTCTAACACTATCATTCCTTTACCACAGTATCTTGCAGTAATGAAGTAATTTTATGTTTCTTCTCCCAGAAATATTTAAATCTTAAGCTATTTTAATGTTTCACATCTCATCAGCTGAGGTAATTAGTATAAAGTGACAGAACGGAGTTTGGTCATGTTGGAAAATGTGCGTAGAAATACAGACAAAAAAGTTAAAAGCACTATTTTTAGATAAATGCTTAAAACGATACAGTATTTCAACTTTCAGTATGCTTAAATTGAAAATTCCAGAAATGAAAGGTTATTGAATTTAAAAATTAGAACAACTAACATCCTTTTACGTTTTTTTAAAAAAATAAAAATTTTCAAAAACCATCAGTTTCAAACATTCGCAAATTAATTTAGTTTATGAAAAATTAACAACAGCATAAGAAGGAAATGAATTGAAAATCTTCATGTGCACTAAATGGCGAAAAAAAAATAGTCATGATCTTTATTCATCTGCAAGCATTGAACACAATAAATCTTTCTATACTTTATCAAATATATAAAGATCTGAATCTGTTTTATACTATCGTATATCACCACCAGACAACCGTTTTATCCATCTCAGTGGACTTTCCTATTGTTGATTGGCCCAGACTTATCTCTTCACAAAGCAGGGTTTCCATTCAGAGGGAACAGCATTACTATTCATGCAATGTATGATACCCCAATTTTCGTTTCATATAGGGTTGCTATCTTTCCCTAACGTCATGCCAAAATTACACATTGCATTTCATACATAGTTTGTCCTGTATAAAAATTAAAAAAGAAAGACTATGAATTTTAATCAAAACTGCATTTGATAATTTAGATTTAATTTTAATATTTAATTATTTTTGTACTTTAATGCTAGTAAATTTTTGATATTAATCTTAATAAGCAACGATGAGTTTGTCATTATCACAAAACTTAATGAAACTAGATTAAACACAGTCTATTTGCAAGTTAGTTGATTGGATTTTGATTGTGTTGTATTTTAAAATGTAGGTAAGAGGTTAAAGAGTAAAACATATTCTCAAATGAGGATGTGCAGCACAGGAGATAAACGCTTCTGTGATCACCAGCCATTAATTCCCCCCTCCCCCACACACACAAAAGAAAAACATACAACAAAAATTTGATAGAGAATCAGAGGACTGACTTGGGTACTAATATTGAATGATTTTGTTGACCCTTGTCTCAAAATGAAATTAAAGCTACATGTAGCATCAGAGGTATATTTCTCTCAAAAGTTGACACCATCTATCTTCTACATTACCATCAATAAGCATTTATTTGAATCAGAAATTCTGTGACGAAAGGGCATAACTTTGAACAATCTGTCTACTTTTATTCACCATATTATTCTATCCACCAGTTCTGTCTAAAAATCATCTGATAATTGACACACTCCATTTTACAGATAGGAGGAAAAATCAGAGAATGATGCGTGTTTTCTTAATCTTTAAAGAAGTCCTTTTGAAGAAGATGGACTTTATTTTTTTATTTGGAGCTCTATTTATGATTCTTGTTACTTTGAAAACCAAATTATAGAAACTATTAATCTACATTAGAATATGTGTTAAATAGATTCTCTTCTTCCCAAAACTTCAAAATATCTGCTGATCTTGAGATGTTCTCTGTTATTTGTTAAACGGTTTTGCTCATCTTTTTTCACTCTGTTGAGTTAAGGAATACAGTTGCTTTGAAAGCTGAAGAAATTCTTCATTGCTCTATCCTACCATTTGCACTGATCGGCAAAAAGTTCACAGGCTGACAGAAAGGGCTACTAATGGAGAGTAATGCAGAGTGAATGAGACTGTATAGCATTAACACACATTTAAAACATAATATACTAGTGGATGTTTGTACAAGGATAATGCAAGTTAAAGCTGTAACTTGCAAGTAAATATATATATATATAAATAGTATAGAGTTGTTTATTCTAAAAAGTTTAAATTATAAATGCTAGTCTGAAAATAGTTAAACTGATAAGTAAACTTCTCAACATAGGATTATAGGATTTTGATGGCCAGTTAAGGATCAGACTACCCAGGGGACACCATCTTAACAAAGGGACATTTTGTGCAGGGTGGTAAGGTTTGTATACTCCAATGAAGATGGCTATGCCAGCATTGCTACCAGTAGAGCCTCCCAAGCTGGATAGGTCTCGTCAGAGGAATCGGATTAAGTGTTCAATGGGTAGGAGGGCTCCACTGTGAAGCAAACTCTCCTAGGAGAAGGTATCTGGAAATCAAACCCAGTCCTCCAGAGAGGCAGTTGGGCCTAAGGTTAACGGCCTTATTTTTATTTATTTTTTTATTTTTTTTATTTTGGCCTTGTATGTCAGTCCACGGCGGGACGCAAGGCGTTCCCCCTAAGAACGGAGGGAACACTGGTCGTAATCACCCCTACTGACCAGGTGACTGGGGTGATGGGAAGAGAAGAGACAAGGGACAGAGAAGAAGCAGACAAACACATGAAAGGAAAGTCAAACAGCCATGCCACTGCCGGGATTCGAACCCAGGTACTGGTGCATTGGTCGCCACGGCTGGCCGCCGCCGAGACCGCACGGCCACGCCAACACGGCAACGGCCTTATACCATGAAAAAAATTCAACTTGAACGATCTATCAAGAACAAACAAGGAAGAAAAAGGTTAATGTATTTTAGAATAATGACATGGATTATGCTGCCATTGTGTAGAGCAGGATACTTTAGGACTCTGCTGAATACTAGATAATAGTGATTATAATAGTGCTCCAGATATAGATGCCATTCCTACTAATCTGTTACAGCTCCTGCATCATGTCATTGCTAATGTGTGGAAACATGAATCTGTCTCCTGAATGGGAAGAAGGAATAATATGGTTCATCTTCAAGATAAGTGATTGTCTAAAATGGGAAAACTAAATCATTCCGCTACAGGTGGCTTATAAAGAATTCTCCAAGGTTTTATACATAAGGATAAAGTGAAAGAAAACTTAGGACCTTATCAAGCTGGTTTTAGAGATGGTAAAAGCACTGTTGACTAAATACATGTTCTTAGATAGAATATAATATTGCGATGTACTATCTTTTCCTAGATTTTAAAGGTGCATTTGATAGTCTCTCTATTAGCACTATGCTAGAAATGGAAGTACAGGTCAAATATATTATGAAATACTGTGCGGAAATTTTTTTACTCATTAAAAACTGAAACACAGGTATAAGAAACAGATATAACTGTTAACACTTAATTAAGTAATGTGTCAAATCTATATTACTAAAATCTTTTATTTCTCTGTCTGTCTGTCCGGCGCAATTTTCTGTGCGAATGGAAAATAGAAATAATTTTTACAATGAAATTTCCGCGACGGGAATTGAACCTGCAACCTTCTGATCCGAAGTCAGATGTGTTATCCATTAGGCCATAGGGACTACAACTCTTTTCATATTGTTTTTTGACTTATATCTCCGCAATTGTTGTGTTGTTGTTGTGCCCCAATGTTAGTGCAACAATGGAAAACGGTTTTTCATTTTTTATTGTCACGAGGAAGTCGACAAATTCAAAATGAGCATTATTGAACTTCAAAGTAACGCATTATTTAACTGCTTTCTTTGGAATCGAGTTTTGTTAGATTATCTTAAATTTTATTTTCTTATTATTATTACTTTTAATAATTGAATTGTACCTTATTAATATATTTTTGTAAAAACAACTAAACTTATTGATTCACGTGTTTTTGAAATTTGTTTAAGCTTCCAACTATTTTGTTTTGTTATACTTATTCCAATTTTATTATGCTTGAAAAAGAGATGGCTTGAAAAGTCTTCAAAACTTCAAAATGTTGCTTTAACCCCTTTCATTGGAATCGATTATTCTTGGAGTATCTCATATAAACCATCGTTTTATCATCGATAATCAATTAGTATTGAAATGGAAACGAGAGAAAGGATGAGATCTTTTCAAAGAACTGTTAATAATGTCGTAATCTCAGCCATTCTTGACTACAGGTAAAATTTGTCTGAAGTCTCCGCCAAAGAGGAAAATTTGTCTAGATTCACAAGTCATCAGAATTTGGTTATCTTCACTCGAAAGAATAGTCACAATCAATTCGTCGCCAGGAATATCGTATATAAGCTATGATCTTCATTTAACATCTATATCAACCAACGTCCATCTAAATAAATCTCTTCAAATATCTATAACGAACAATCTGTACACGGGAGATGGCCTAGTAATATTAAACACTGTTAAAGATGCAAGCCATCGTCATTTTTTTTTCAGAAACTGACAAAGGCTTGCATCCATAACTGTGTTTAATAATATTATTTGATGCATTAATTAAGTATTAAGCAGTTTCTTATGTGTATTTGTGTTTCAGTTTTTATGATTTACCGGTCACATACGTTCTACTTGAGAGAGCTTTATTAAAGAATGTTGTTTGTAGAATTATCATTGAAAGGTGCTATCTCAGATCTATTTAATAGTCAACTTGGTATTAGACAAAGTGACTCATTATCGTAATCTACTTTTTTAACATTGTGTTGGAAAAAATTATTAGAGATGCTAGTCTTGATCAAAGAGGCCTATTTTTAATAAATCTTTAGCAATTATTAGCCTACTTAGATGATATCGTTGTCCTTACCTGTACTACAACAGCACTCAAAGAAGCTTTCATTGAATTAGAAAGAATTGCAAATAATGTGAGACTTAAGATTAATGAAAATAAAACAAAGTACAGTGCAACTTGGATAATTCGAAGCTGAAGGGACCACTACAAAACTTCGAATTATCCAAGACTTCGAATTAAACAAGTTACATCTTTTAACTTTAATTTCAGGTCCACTGAAAGCTTGAAAAGATTATTCTGTCAATAAGTAAATATTTATTCAGAAAGATCATGGTATGAAAGACTTAAACACTGTATGTATGGAAACAAAATAAGATTTATATTATGTAAGCTACATTCAATACAGAAAATTATAGTTTTTCAAAAAATTGTGCAATGTCTGATGGTTTTGTAGAATTCAGTCGTTTAAGGTTAGCAAAATCATCAAGCATGTTTAGTGAACGGAAAACAGCTTCACTTACGTTGGTTTGTCCTTCAATGTACCGACGAAATTCGGCGCTATCCAGTATTCGTTGGCGATTTGGCATTTCTTCTTCACACCCTTTTCCACCTCGCGAATGACGGCGACCTTTTCAGCGAACGTTAGATTCTTGTACATGCGTGGTTCACTGAAAGACATGGTGACACTGACAGCAGGAAGCTCGAATGGCGTCTGAAGCATAACGTGTCGGGAAAAGGATTTCAGTTGTCAAGTGTCGAATTTCTTAACGATGAAATGCCGAAAAGTCGTTATGGTTCGAAATTTTTTATACAAAACTTCGAATTAAGGAAGTTGAACTTCGAATTATCCGCGATTTTTTAATATTGATTTAATAAGAAATTCAAGGGACTAAGAGAAATCTTCGAATTAAAGACGTTCGAATTATCCAAGTTGCACTGTATATGGAAATAACCAAAAATAGTACTGAGACAAAATACTTTAAAATTGGAAAGATTATTTGGAAAAGTTAATACTTAGAATCATCTGTTACTAATAAAAATGATAAAAGTGTCGAAATTAAAGAAAGATTGATTCAAACTAACAGATGCTATCATGGATTGAAAAGACACTTAGGATTATATCTAATGGGAACTGACACAAAATGTTTAATTTAAACAAGTATTATTAGAATTTTCAACTGTCGTTATATATGGTGCGAAATGTTGGGTCATAACTAAAAGAGATGAAAAACACCTGAAAGTCGTCGAGAGAAAGATTTTAAGGAAATTTTTTGTCCTGTCTTCAAGAATAACCAATGGAGAAGGAGATAAGTGATGAACTGTATAATGTTTTTAGCAATTGTAAAAGTTATCAAAGCTGCTAGATTATAGACATCTAATAAGAATGAAGGATAGTAATCCAACAAAAAACAAAAAAAAAAGTTACATTCAAGAAAATATATAATGAAATTAAAAGATGGATCAATGAGATAGAAGGGATATTTCAGATCTTTAAGTGTCAAAAATTGGAAAAAGGTTGCATTAGAAAGAAGATGGAATAATTCTTGTGGAGGAGGTCAATGCTAATCGGCTTGTAGAAGTAAGAAGAAGAGGAAATTGAGAATCAGAAGGCTTTACTTCTGAATTGTGATCAACTCAAAATTCAAATTAGCCAGTTAACTCTCATTGATAAAAACATATATTTAAACAAGTTTTTGAAAGATATCTTCTATGAAATGTATATATTGAATGACTTAGTTAAAAATATTCACAAAACAATAGCAACAGAATTAGTCCCATATACACATGCAAAGTTTTGGGCAGCACTAGATTAAATGAGAAAGAAAAGCACTCGTACAGGCATATGAAATATAAAGTTTTTTTACCCAAAACTTCCTATTCTTGTACACAACATTTCCTTTATCAATTGACCTCCTATTTTTCATGCATGCTCTTTTCCGGAAGACCACAAACTCAAACCAATACATTTCCAGATATTCATCTAACTGTTCTTCACACTTCCATTCATTCCATCAGACACTCCTCAAAGATAAATGTTCAGAAGGACTCAAAATTCTTTTAGTTTTATATCATTTAAATTCTTATTCTAAGTTTTGAAGTATGATGAAAGAACCTGAAGGGAAGCCATCAGGAAATGGCCACAAAAAAATAAAGTTAAGATTGCTTAAGTCATTTCTAAAAGAAGCGAGAAAGGAAAACTAAGAATTACTAACACCAAAATGACTACAGTTAAATAAGATAAACAGTTCTTGAGTTAATGCCAGGAAGAATTAACAAGATTTCCCTTTTCATCCAAGAAATCTAAGGTTAAAAACAAATGAATTTACTGCAAAATAACTATGATAAAGAACATTGACATGTGGCTCATTATATGTGTGACAGACAAATACAAAAGAAAATAATGTGGATAAGTTTGGTCTTATAGTATAAATTTCTCTAAGAATAAAAACAAAAAGTTTTTGAAAGAACACAAGCCTATTCATATTTAAGCTAAATGAGCATTAGTAAATAACTAATTAAGGAAGTTGAGGGAAAACATATATACTTACATGATTGATGAAATTTCCAACAGTTTTGGAGTGCTTTGCATACTTCATCTTCAGGGATAAAAAAAGATGGATAGCACAAAAACGGATGACACAGAACACCTGGACATGGAGAGGAATTTAATAAGAATGTTGGGTTTTCCCACCTGTGATAGCATTATAGAAGTTGGATTGTGTGGAAAGTTTCTGCAGGGAGAGTGGGTAAATGTATTGTGATGGGATAAGGATTTGGCTGCTTGGAAGTTGGGTTGTGTTGCTGTCCAAGTGTGTGTTTGTTTTTTGGTGTGGAATGCATTTGGAGAAATTTCTGCTGGCTTGTCTCAATGCACGAGCTGCAGTGGCTACATTGGATTACTGGGGCTGGTCTTTAGGCTCGTTTGAGATAATGCAAGATTATTTCTACCTAACTTTTCAACCTTTGCCTTGAGAAAATCACCAGGAATATTGAAAACAACGCTGGAGGGACAATTTATAATAGGAGTCTGCAAATATTGGCATTTACAGAATATGTTGATTATGTGGCTTTCAGCAAAATGAGGTTGGCTAATAGGTTTTGTGTTAGTTGAAGCAAGGAAAACTAGTCTGATTGTGAATGAAAAGAAAATAAGTGTATGATTAATACCTATGGTGAACATAGATTTTTGGATATCCTTAATTTTAGTATTGATCAGTATAATTTTGAATTATAGAATTCAGGTTTTTAAATATTTGGAGTCAATTTTAATGGCTAGAAATGAGAAGAAAGTAAAAATTAAAGCTCAACTTACTGTTGCAGATAGATGCTGCTATTCATTTCAGAACTTACTGAGATCCTCATTAGTGTCCTGTTGTATGAAGGTTCAGATTTACAGAACAGTAATACGACCATCGGTTGTGTATGGAGCAGAGAATGGGTCCTTATAAAGACATGAGATTTCCCTGAATATTTGAAAAAGAAAACTCTTGAGGATAATTTATGGGCCAATACAGGAAGGATCTGGAGAATATGAACTAATAAAGAATATATTTTATGGAATGTATAGACACCCAGATCTTGTTACAGAAATATAGAGTGTCAACTTCAATTTTTGTTCATGTCAAGACAATACCCACAATCCTACAAAGAAAATTTATAACATTTAATAATTAAATGTATATTGCATTTAATTCTTAGCATGTAGTAGTTAGATTTTCATTATTAGCAATTTTCACATAATTCTGTAATTTAATTCTTTAGGTAGTGTTCATTGGTCAAAGCAATGTTGGGAAATCATCATTAATAAAAGCTATTTTCTCTAAATGCCCAAAATTGAAAGTGAAGACATCAAAAAAACCAGTAAGTTAAAATATTATTTAATGGATTTATATTATCTGCTTTTAATTAAGGTTTCAGCTGCTAGTAAAATGTATGCTGTTTTAATTTTATGATATAATGTCAGAAAGAAATTATTTCAATAAATCTTCGTCAATTATTAATATAAAAAATAACATTTAAATTGAAATAATTATGATTATTATTATTATTATGTAAAAGTTTCAAACCTTGGGTTTCCCCAGCAAAGACAACATGGCGGGTCAAAGACCAAAGCACATATTGTCTAGTGTAAAAAAAAAAAAAAATGTGCAAGAATGGTTAGGGATGGTGGTTGTGTCCATAAATTTTCTAACTAAGTGTGTTGTGTTGAGTACCACAGCTTTCTGGAGTTGTGCATAAGTGTTTTTATGAAGTCCTAGTGTGCTGAGGCTGTGGTGCAATGTATGAGGCACCAGACCAGTGGCGGACAGGACGATAGGTACAACACGTCCTGCCTCCACTGCTTCTGGAGCTCGTGTGCCAACCCATGGTCCAGTTCAAAACCCTCTAAATTCGAATGTGCTTTCGCAATAAGGATGTTCCCTGAGATTATACACAGAATCACACATACACTAGCTCTATAAATTCATTCCTAAGAAGCTGACGTGCTACAAGAGTAGTTCGGTCTGTGTGTACTACTGCTCGAAAAAAATATGATCTTCATAATCAAATCCTGCGCCATCCATCATTTGCACAAGACTTCATCGCAGTGACTGAATTCCAGGACATTTCTCACACACACACATACACAGTATACAGTCCTATTTGAAACATCACACACTATTACATAAGCTTCTTTAATATATCTTGTAAAAATAATTATCATTATTAATAACAATGCTATTGAATATAATAATGGAAGGATTTGATAATATACCATGTTCTTTTTTAAGCTGCCTTGCTTTTTTGACACAATATTCTGACACTACAAATTTGGCAGATGTTTCTTTAATAACTCAGGAATAAGCATAAGTATCGGCATCAGGCCCAGGAATAAGAATAAGTATCTGCATAAGGTGTAGTGTCTTTTGACGAATGTATATGCCTAACTCTTTGCAACAGACTTTCATTGTTTTTTGGTTTTTTTCCATAGGGTAGAAATATTGCAACAATGTTGAAACTTTTAGCAATGGACCCTACCATTTCTCTCATGTAACGGGTACAATTTTATTGCTTTCATTATTTACCATTAAACTGGTTATTGTTTTCCAGGATAGTATTACACACACATTTTTCATATGATTTATTAATATATTTTTTTCATACGGAAGGAATGTCATAACAATGTTGAAAGTTTTATCACTGTATCTCTACCCCAGTCTCATATGACAGGTAAAATATTATTATTGTCATTGATTGCCAACATCATTAAACTAATTATTGTATAAGCGATTTTAATGTTTCCTGTATTTAACAAACCAAATCTTCTAACCTGGACACAGAATACCTTTTCTGAAGCTATGAGAAATGTAAGTATATGAGGTATTCCTGTTACAGTTTCACACAATTTGGCTGATAATAACAGAAATTATACTTTATTTTCTGGAACCTTGCAATTCTACACAACAGTCGTGGAAAAGAATTCGTGTGATTTTAGACCTTTCTTTGGCATCCTTTAACTCTGGAATCAAACAGAGTACAAAAGTGATGTTTTATATTTCTTCCTCAGTAACCCATACTACTTGACAAAAAAAAAAAAAAAAAATCCCTCAAATCTGAGATGGTTACTTGGAACCTATTTCATTAACTTGACAATAGTGATGAAGCAACGACAAGGTCCTTTTCTAATCTAAAGCTACAAAGTTCAGCAACAGTCTTGTTGAATAATATGATCTCTTCTTTTCTGTTTCATCATTACTGTATGATATTTAGTAAGTGTATCTAGTGTATTTTATCAATAGTAATTGTTAACAATCCAATATCAGTCTTTATGTACAGTCTTTGGGACAGCCTACTAATTACTGTTAAGTCCCTAGAACTCTGTTGATTTAATGTAGGTAGTTTAGCATGCAATGAGTAAAAATTACCAAATGAAGGAAAAACAAGAGAATACACAAGGTGGACAATACAATATTGATATAAAACATTAATTTACCACCGATGGTTTCAATCTCCCATGGATCAACATTCAACCAAATATGTTCTTATTCAAATTTAGCAGGTTGAAGCTATCTGTACTTTTTAACCTTTAAAACTTTTTCAATTTCTTAATTTGTAATTGTACATATAATTTTTTAAAATGTCTGCTTTTTAAATGAAAATAATTTTTTTCTCCATATGTTAATTATTTATTTATTTATTATAAATTTACAATTTCAGTCCTATAAGATTCTTGCATATTGAATCTACATATGTATGTTTGATATATTAATTTAGGTTTTATTTGAAATCTTTCAGGGACATACTAAAACCATCAATTTCTTTCAAGTAAAAAATAAACTCATGATTGTGGATGTTCCCGGTTATGGATTCCGACAGCCACAACACTTTGTTCAGTCAGTTGAAGGCTATCTACGCCATCGATCTAAGTATAAATGCATTTTTCTTTGTTTTAATTTTTTTAATAGTTATGAATGTTGACTTAATAAAAAAAAAAATAACTATTATTGTTCTATTGCAATAAATGTCTGTTCAAAAATTTTGAAATATATTTTAATAAATTATTTAAATTTTATTTAGAAAAAACAACAACAACAATCTTGATTTCTCAAGTGTATGAATAAAAAGTTATAGGCCCTTAGTAGCTCTTCAATAATTGAGAATTGTTTGGAACAATCACATAAAGGTTGAAGAAGTATATTCTGAAAGGAGGGTAATCAGCACAGGAGACTTCGGTGATTATTAGCTTAGTGAGATAATGGAAAAACTATGTAGCAAACATGCTTTTGAAATGAGATTTTGATTAATATTTGTTGCTACATCCTCCCTGCTCTTTGACAGTTTAAGTAGTAGTTCATCGTTAATTCAGTAAGATAATGACTGAAAGTGTCTCTTCTTGTGGTCACTCATAAACAAGTGGCTGAAAATGAGAAAAATTTGGATTGTACTGCAGAACTAAAGCTGGAAAATCTTTAAATAGTTAATAAAGTTGGAAAAAAAGTCAATAAAGAAAACAACAAATGCTCTATAATAATCTCCAGTGCACACGATGCCAATATTATTATGTGGTATTGTGGTAGCCATACTACAGGATGGGGTGCCACTTTCTCCACCACCACCTGCGGGAGACTGTAGCATATTTTTCGAACGGAGGCCTCTGCCTAACCCCTGAACGCGGGTGACTTTATCCTGCGCCACACCCGATGCAGCATGATCTATATTTGAACGAGTTCTCATCATGGATGGTTGGACCCTTTAGCCTACCCTAAAGCTAGTGTAGTTCCCGCCCCCACCGCGAGGAGGTAGGGTCCATGGGGGCTTATTATTATTATTATTATTATTATTATTATTATTATTATTTGACTCATATGTGATATTAATAATTCAGTGAAATGCTGTAATAATAATAAACACTAGGCAACCTGTGCATTGGTTCTTGACCCGCCATGTTGTCTTAGCTGGAGAAACCCAAGAATAGAAACGCATATAATAATCATATATAAAATCTTTTATTTCTCTGTCTGTCTATCTGTCTTTCTGTCCGGCGCAATTGTTGTGATTTGTGAAAATAGAAATAATTTCTACAAGTTTGCTACAGGAATCAAACCTGCAACCTTCTGATCCGAAGTTAGACGTCTTATCCATTAGGCCATGAGGACTACATGCTAATCCCTATAAAAAAATACAAATATGTCACAGACACACTGGCTGGTTCTAAAAGCAGTCGTGGGTTGGGAGAATCCACTTTTATCAGGTAGTTGTGAGAAAGCAGTTGCACGTTGGAAGAATCCACTTTTCCTGGGTTGCTAGTAATAATAATAATAATACCCCAGTACTGTAATAATAAGGTTACAGAAATTATTGAATGATCATAAGAATAAACGAGATTCACAAAATCAAATAAAAAAGTTAAGATGAAAGTGATGCCTTATGTAAGTGACAGTACAAACAATGAGACTAGCCACTAGCATAAAGATACTGCGCCAACGAACCGTTTATGTCATGCTAATTTGTTTACATGCACAGAAGAAACTAGCTCTCGAATTGTTAATGTAATTATTTAATTATAATGCATCTTTAATGGGAGCCTTGGGAGCCCATTCGTAAGTAGGGACATTCGTAAGTCAGGTTTTTTGTAACCAGGACGACCTGTATTTATCTTATACAGGGGTCTTTGCAGGAATGGCCAGGACTGTGATCACTATTGCCATTTCCTTGTTTTAAAAATGTGGTTTGATAAAAAGAGTTCACTGTGACAGTACAAATAAAAAGATTGCTTTTAAATGTTACTGTTACCCTTCTTGTGCACAGTTGTTGGGATTATGCAGTTTACTAAAGCACTTGCTAACAATTTGATGAAGTTAAGTTTATAAATAGTTGATGAAAAGTGGCTGCCATGTGACATGGGTTGTTCGTACAAGTAGCAGCTAAGGTTTCTCCTTGCAGTGCTATTGAGGTTTTTGGAACCTAAGGATCACAGTATCTCTAGTCACCACTGTATTATCAACATCCTAGTGTTGATTTCTAGCCTTCTAATTTCTGGTGATTTTCCAAATTGTGTCATAGGCATTCTACTTTCTATTCAGTTCTTGCAGTCATTTCTTCAATTATTATTCAAGATACTGAAATATCACAATAGAATTGCTATTTATTTTTTCACATTCTATTTTTGTATTGCAATAATCTAAACATAACAGTGCAGTTTGTGAATGCACCATAAGTCATATGAATTTCAAATTGAAAGATTGGTTTGGCAAACCAGTATTTGGCTTCCCTTATAATTGGCTTTTAGGACATCCTCTATAATAATCAGGACTTTGTAATACTTTTTGTGTCATCATTTTATAAATTGTTTTGAAATCCTGCTCATTATATAAGATTTTTAAAACTTTAACCTTAGTATAATGAATTTACCTCCTACATCTTTGTAGAATGAATAATTAATTTATCATCTTCTTTCTTCCTACATTTCTTGCAAAGGAAAAATGATAAGCTTAAAAATGTGATATCAAAAATTGACAATTCCCTAACTATCCCTTGTTTTGATTGTGAGGGATGTAGTGTTCAGTTTATTTTTTTTGTTACTGTGGCTTTTAAGTGTTTTCCTTTTTTTCCCTTTACTCATAAATAGTTTATCAGTTCCTTTAGCTGAGGTTATGGGCTTTTCTATGAATGAAAGAACATGATGCTTTGTATGATTTTTCTCTTTATTTATGAGAACATTTCCTTTCTAGATCCTTTAACATCAGTGTGTCAATTCTTTTTTTTTTGTCTACCAAACCTCAGCAGTTCATGCTTTTTTTTCAGCTTCAGTTGCATCAAAAGCTCATCAATATTATATTTATCATCAATAATATCATCATTTCTCTTTATTTGCTTTGGTTCTTTTCATGAATCTATGTACTCAATTTACGTATAGAACATCTCTTCTGAATGTGTTTTTACATTGAGACACATTTTCAGATACTACTCTGCCTCATCTTTGGAAACATTCTCTTTCTCTTGCCAGTGCTTTGTCAGTAACTTGCTACACAACAACAGTCATAGATCCTCAATTTTATCACCTGCTTTGCCCAAATCCTAATATATTTGGTAATCATTATGTCAGATTAGCTTCATGTTTGATGGACATTAGGATATCAACCCAATGTGTTCCTTGTCTGCAGCAGAACATGTATCTTAAATGTACAGGCCCTGACCAGTGTTGAACATGTTGCCTAATTTGGTAACCTTTTGCTTCTTTCTACTTAGGGTCTCTCTCCTTTAGAATCAGCCACCACAGTCTAACCCTGAGCAGAAAGTGCTCTTGCCCTGAAGGCAGTTTCAGGGGAGTAAAAAGCTCTTGCACTAATGGATGTTTTGTTGATAATATAGTGTTTGCCATTTTCACAACAGTCCCTGTTCTTCAGATTTTAATGATACACTGAAAATGTCAGTCAGCAGAGAGTAATATACTCTTTTCAGAGTGTGCCAAGTCATCATGAAATCACCTCTGAATGTATTGCTAAATTAACTCTGAAATATAAACATCAATTAGTTTGTCCTGGTCAGAATTCCTCAAAAAGCACCTTCAGCCTTGCATTCTTTGATTTGGTCCTGTTTGTCAGTTTCTTGTATATGTAAATCTTGGGCTTTCTTACAGTGCTGTTTAGATGATTCCTTCCACAATAATATAAGCAAATGGTTTCATTTTTATTGATTTGATTCATTTTATTGATTTGAACTGTCTGTAGGTTTTATAAGGATTAGCTGAACTCGTCTACATGTAAATTATTTACTAATTGGATAATTTTCAGTTGTTTTGGAAAGAAAATATCTTAATTTCTAAACCTGATTTCAGTTGAATTCCTACTATTTCTTTCCAAAGACTTCATTATTTTTTTTAATTTCAGGAAAATTCATTGGTTTAAGGTACTCAACATTCCTTAGTTGCCATAGATGTTTTTTCTAAACTAATAGAAATCAGTTTGTTTATTTTGTTTTAATTAATGTATTAATTTTTAGCTTGAAGAGGACATTTTTTATTGTTGACAGTCATACTGGATTAAATGACTGGGACTTGGTAGCCATTGAAATGCTAGAAGAATTTGGTATTCCCTATGCAGTAAGTCAATTGAAAATTTTAGGTAATGCAGTCAAACTGATTTAAACACAGTAAAGATGAAAAAAATACTAATCAAAAAATGAATTTTAATGTACATCCAGAGTATATTCAGTATTAAAGAATTTTGTGATCTTCAGTTGTTTCAATAATCCTAAAAACACTATTCCTACTACTATCAGCTGATTTGCTTAGCAAAAAGCTTGTGTAGTTTGATTTCTTGTCATACATTGTTTTCAATTACGAACTTACCTTTTTCTTGATTATTATGTATGTTGTAACACACACACATATATATACAGGGTGTTTCAAAAATACACGGCATAATTTCAGGTATGTA
>JAFIDM010000001.1:148891322-148902765 GCA_023159025.1 Thereuonema tuberculata | reverse complement strand
GGGGGGCTGTGGACAGAGAAGAAGCTACAATGTCAGGCATGCATGGTACACATAACATAGTTCTAAGATCAACAAGTTCGTGATAACCAACTGGATGTTTTATTAAAATCAACTGGTGATCCAGAAAAGTCACAGGCACATTTGATATTGATGTTACAAGTCTCAACATAGAAATATGCTCTCAAAAAGTACTGTACTATCAAAAGCAAAAAAAAAAGGTGTACTATTCACTGTACCGTCATTCCAAGCAGTGACGTAAACACAGCAAATGAAGGAAAAATAACAGGCCAAGATTCGGACCATATATCTGGATTTTTTTAAAAATAAATATAACTTAACTAGATTTCCTTGAAGAAGTTGAGATTTCATTCAGAAACGCTTTTATGAGTGCAATGTCTATGCATTAATCTGACAGGACAGTTGCCCTACCCTGCAACTCAGTATGATTCTATTTATACAACAATGTATGACTTCCAAGATCTTTTCATGTTTTTCCAAACATGAAAAAAAAAAGCCATACACATTTTGAAGAACAGTTTTTGTGGTGTAGATGAAGATGATGAATTTTCTCTTCATCACGACTTTGCCAAGTCTCTAATACGTCAAGACCAAAAGAGTACTTCGAAGTTATTAACATTTGTGATTGATTGAGGAAATCCCTTCTCGAACAGTTGTGAGATATCAAACCTCATAACTGGAACGAAAATCGATTCCCTAGTAGCTTATTACTCTTTATGTACAAGAAAAAGGAAATACGGAGTAACTACTATAAAAATTTTGTTAAAAAAGGCTTATTGAAAAATCCAAAGATTTCGTAAATGCAATACATGTGGAATTTCCAAAAAAGAAAAAAGAAGAAAGACAAATCTGCTACTGAGTCTGCACTCCAAGAAACGAGTGATGCTCTTCGGTTAGCACGTTCCAGAGGTTTAGATACAGAGACGTTACTGAAATACGAACTTCATCAATTTCTATACTATAAAGCACGATAGTACACTTTTTACAACTTCTTTTTGCCTAACGTGTGATTGATATTCTCATCAATCATTTCATCAAAAAACTGTTGAAAAATTTTGGGGTTGCTTCTCTTGATGAAGAAATGCTGAATTGTTTATTGCAGAAGTCCTTGGCTCATAAAAAACAACCTGTGATGGGATACGATTTGAGCAGTAACACAAAGCAAAAACTATAATTTTTTCTCAACGGTATGCACCATCCTCGACAATGCTCTTTCACATCAAGCGTGTTTACCTTCAATGCCACATATGGGTCAATGTGCTAAAGGAAAGCTCTGGACCCACTACAATATAATTACATTGAAGAGACAGATCTTTTAAGTCAATCGTAAAGATAGAACATTTAAGATCCTGAATTCGTATCTCCCTGCACCTGCCAGAAATGTACAAGAGCTAATATTTGCCCTTGCAGAGTTAAAAAGTAACTTGCTCCATTTTGTAAATTTAAAGAAATGAAAATATATTTAAATGCTTAAACAAAAGTGAGATTAAAAGAATGTATGAGGGTCATACCAAAAGTAATTAGCAACAATCTTTTTGTAGGCAAATCTGCAACAGCAGAAGAATGAGAGAAGAATGTTTGATAGATGGCGCCATCTCTTGTGGTATCCTTTAGTGACCTATAACCAGGGCCGTCGCGTGGGCGGGGCGACCGGGGCGATCGCCCTGGGCGCTGCGGCCAGGGGGGGCGCCGCGGCACTGCACAAATAAAAAAAAATTGGAAATTCCGTTTTTTTTTTGGTTGTTGAATTGGAAATTCGCGGGCGCCGTGGCACGGCAAAAATAAAAAAAGAATTGGAAATTTCTTTTTTTTTGGTTGTAGATTTTTAGGATGGTGGGGGGGGGCGCAAATATCAAGTGTAGAGCGCCTGACGAAATCTTGCCCCGGGCGCCAACAAACCAAGCGACGGCCCTGCCTATAACGTCAAAAGCTTGCGTCATTTGACCACAGTTACTCCTAACAAAATGGTTGATAACGATATTTCGTTATTTCGTTGGGGTGTTACTGAATTTCTTGTTAAAGAGGAAATCCCCGCTGCAGAAATTCATCAGAGACTTCAGCATGCGTTTGGAAATGTGTGCATGGGTACTAGCAGTCTTAGAAGATGGGTGAAACATTTTAAAGATGGGAATACTAGCATCCAAAATCAATCTCGTAGCGGTCGCCCTTGAACAGTTACAACTGAACACAATAAGGAGAGAGTTGATGAGATCATTAACGAAATCATGCGTGTGACTGTGGACGAAATGATTTGACTGTGAACACTTGGAATAGGACACAATGCAATTTAAAGCGTTTGAACTGCTTTACAGATATCAAAACGAAGGAGATGATTTTTTTTGTTCAGTTTAGTGTCAGGTGACAAAAGCTGGTTACACTATTTCGAGCCTGAAACGAAACGGCAGAGTATGGAATGGCAACATTTGAATTCTGCAGCAAAAAAGAAAGCAAATACATCAGCGCAAAGGTTATGGGCACCGTCTTTTGGGATTTTGAGAGGGATTTTGATTTATTTACAATTTTGTTTGTGAACAAATGCGATTGTTGAGAAAACTTTCAGTGTCGCAGAACATATTTATTTTGAGGTATCACAGTTGGGACAGCACAAAAGATAACTCTCCCACTATAAAATAATTAAAACAATGCTGTGACTGGCAATTTAATTTGGTAGAAAACATTTGAGGAATATAACCAATGAGCTACTAATGATACTAGAAGACGGCTTCAAATGTTCTGAGTTATCCCGCTGGTGAGAGAAGGCTATCAAAAGTATCCCAGCATATTTACAAAATTTGAAAGTGAACACTGGTAGATTAGATGCACTGATGCTAATTTAAACATATAAAGGAATTAAGATTAGGAAATAAATCAAAAATTAATGTGAAAATACTTGAATACTAGTAAATTATTGAATAAATTAATATGCTAATTAGAACTACTTCTTTGTGTGGACAATTTAAAGTGAGCTGCAATTGTTTCAAATTCTTTTCCTAACGATTTCTGTGTTTTTATATTTTTTTCGAAATGAAATCTAAGAAAGTATTTTATGATATTAAAGAAATTCAAAAAACATTTATTGACAACCATTAGCCTTTGAATAACTTTTCAATGCGAAATCACTTGGAGATTCTATGATTACCACTGGATGACAATTGTATATCAAGGATACGATCCGATCTAAATTTAAAAAAAAAAAGTCGAGCCAGATGATCTTAATTATATGCTGAACTAATCATGGACATTTCTTTTTTGAAACCTAGAGTTCTTCTGATTGTACTACCTTTTTTATTTTAAATCATCCTCATCGGTAATGTAGTTGCTGAGTACTACACCATCGGACTTAGCATCATTTTTCATTTAATTCAAATTTATCAAACATAAAATGTTCTGCCATAAAAATTTAACGTGCCTGATATAAAATAAACAATAAACGAAGCAGACACCATTTTTATTGTAATCTATGTGGCTTGCCTTTAGCCTTGCTTTATTCAATTTCCTCTGTGCCTGACGGATTCGCAAGTCAGGAATTGAAGCATTTTCTTTTGTTTTGCATTTATTTTATTGGTAACCACTGGCGGATGCGTGGGTGGAATTCCTAAGTTGGTTTCGCGATCTGAGCTTTCAACAAAGGGTTTATGTGACTGATGAGTCCAGAAAGGAGACGAAACGGCCGTCTTTCACTGTTGATAGCTCAGAGGCGAAATCTTTTGTTTCCCATTGGTGCATTCTTGGTTTGTTGTTTACAAAATGTTGTGCTTGCTTTGCTTCAATAAAAAGAAATAATAAGACATTATAAACTTACGGTTGGTTGGGGAACTTCATTTCTTTATACTGAGTCAAGTTAACTTGAATCAACCCAAAGCGAAACTCTCTCTTCCATCCATTGTCTCTGTCCAAAAAGGTAGAGGGTGTAATAGTATGATAACCATCATTGGCGGTTTGAGTTTCGATGTAATCAATGAAAACAAGATCTGGTTTCACAGCAGATTCCCTGAAAAACAAACAAGTGTAAAACATTACGGAGTCAAAAAGAAAAAGGGAAAGATATTAACCCTTTCTTTGTCTTCTTTTATTTATTTATGTTTTATTACTATCTGCTTTTATTTAAGTTCACACTTTAATAAAATTATATAAAATAAAAGAGAAAATTTATCAATAAATTAAATAACTCTGTATTTAAGAGTCTCTGTATAAGTGTATTTTCCAAAGGTCAACCACCTTGAGATTTATGAATTTGGTTCTACAAATTGTATCTGCCAATTGTAAATAAAACAATTGTTCTATAAATTGTATTATTTAACTTTTAAAGTGTCGGGGCCTATAAACAAGAAAAAAATAATATTATTATTATTATTATAAATTGTTGCTCAGTTTTTGACTGGTGATTTTAATATGACCTCTGATCGGACTTCTCTTTCTCAAGACGAAGGTCATATGATGTTCTATGGTTTATAATGAACTGAGTTCCCATGTAGAAATTTGCCAACTATATGACATGTGCTTAGGAGAGTAGCTTTTTGCATTTGCTTGATTATGTTCGGATGCAGAGTCAATAGGTTAAGGCTGTGATGAAGATTCTTTGGGATTAGATCTGTTGCTGAGACAATGATTGGGGTGGTGTAAACTGTTTCATGTGTCACTTATAATTATTATATAAAATTAAATTTAAAATGATACATACAGATATCCAAAGATGCTGATAGACACTCGGTCGTTCCTGTTCTGTGTGAGATTCTTTGCATCCCATCTGATCTCAATATTCCCACCATTTTCTGTCGGCACTAACTTATTCAAATCTTGTTTGGCAGCAAAAGACACGAGTTCAGGCGCAACCATCGGATTCTCTTTAGAAATATAATACAAACATAGTTATTATAAATAAAGAATAGCAAGTTTATCGTAGATAAGTGAAGGAGATGTCTAACAGAAAACTAATAGGAATGGTTCTGAAATTTTGATAAATATATCTTCCCATTCATTCTTATATATTCCGATCGTATAATTCATTGAAGATACTGTCCATGAATAAAATTGTTTAAAGATGAAAGTTCTACATTTTATGGTTAAAAGAAGACGTTATGAGAAGATCGAGATACATTTTTAAACTTAATCTTGAGAATTAAAATTTTTAAAGATATTCATGGACTACAGGTTCTAATCTTGCTAACTTGTTATGATTGTGATGTCATATATGAATAGTCTTTGGTTTAATGTTGTAGGGGATGTGAATAGGTATGAGTTGGTTTTGGGTTTTGAGTTTAGTAGATGTGTGGGGATTAGTGCAAGTGTTTTATATTATTAATTATAATTATCTTTATATTTGATAGTAAATTTGTTTTAACTTATTGATTTATTTGGTTAGCTTCTTTCTGAAGATGAAATAGTCTCTTTTGACCCCTAAAAGAGATACAATAAAGACTGTTCACAAACACATTAATTTAATTTTACTTTACCAAAAAAAAATATACTTCACAATATATAATATAAAGGCAAATTTTGGAAATTTATTCAACGATTTCTTTATCAAGCCCAAAAATTCAAAATGAAAATATCAAAACAGAAAAGGAAATAGGATAGATTCTGTTTTGAACATTTCTCTAAGGAATGTAATAGTAAATGTGTTTTACATTATTATTCGACACATAGAATTAACACAAAAAAAAACCGTTGTTAAAAATTTTGTAAGAAGAATTGATTCTTCTACTAGTAAACTAGAAATCTACAATAAGAAGTTTGAGAGGTTTCCAATGTTCATTGTTAGTGATTATCCTAAGTCTTTTCTCCAGAAGATTTATGGTAATTATAATTCTTTTAAGGAAACGAAAGATGTTGATTATAGAAATCTGTTACTCTATCTGGTAATTTTACATATTCTGATATTAGAAGTCTTCTTCATAAAATTCGTTATAATGTTATTTTTAAACATACTTTTAAAATTAGCTTTTATTGATGAGACGTAATTCAAACCTAAACCCAAAAGGAGTTTTATTTATAAGATCATTTGTAAAAAAGGTTTATTTATATTGGGAAGAGCCTCCCGATATATTTCTGAACGTCTTTCTGAACACAGAGGATATTTTAGAAAAAAAAATTGTGATAAGTCTGAATTAGTAGAATATTGCTTAACATTTTGTAAGAATCCTTTAAAAGAAGTTCAAATTCTTTATTTTGAAACTGATGATTAAAAGAGGAAAATGATAGAATCTATATGTATTTGGATTTTAGATTACATTAACAGAAATCAAGATTTTACAATTGATAATATATTTATATCTTTGGCAAGAAAGACAATTCGTCATTTAAATAATTATTAATTTATAATAAGCAGTATATTTTTGTAATTATTTGAATTGTTATTTTATTTTCCTTTCCAAATTAGTTAAAAACCACACTGATTGGCCGATCCGAGAGGTCAAGATCTCACACGATTGACTCCCTCTGCCATGGCGGACCGAAGAGGGACCTCCGATCTCACATGACCCTTCTCTTAACCCCTACTCGGAATCCACCTAGCATATATATGTATATATAGATAGATAGATAGACAATGTATATATGTACAAAGTAATGAAAAAAGTTACTTAGAAATGATGAAAAACCAACTTTTCTACGTCAATTCTACACACGCTGACATAACCCCACTCATAAAATGGCTTTTGAATACTCGTACTAGCTAAATGGTGCCATCTGTAGGGGTTTGTACTTTTTTTTTAAATGGTACAATAATCGCAAATTTCCTCTAAATATTCAATTATTTTGGGAAGAATACAAAGGGTATTGCACCTTATCAACGTAAGTAAAAATTCAGAAAAAATTCTGTTTACATTTCGTTATTTAATACTATTTTAGTTGTAGTTCAACTTACCAATATAGAATTTGTTCTTGAATAAAGTGTTTGCTGTTCCCACTGATGCTGTTATATCCACATAACCTGCAATAAACACTGGAGGTGTAACACAAGTGGCGAAATTTCGGTTTCTATAGCTGCACTGTAATTCTTGATCATGGAATTTGGCTTTGATCGCTTCATGTTCAGTGAAACAAGGACCTGAAATATTGACAATAGTTCCTCCGAGCATATGACCAGCCTCTGGTGAAACGACTAACTTCAACATATCCTGTGAAGTTTGAGCTAAAACAAAAAAAAACAAGATCGCGATTAGGACAATTTTAAACTCACAACATTCAAAGAAACACAAAAGCTATTTTTTTCTTTTTTTTACCTGCAAAGAAATTGCAGGCTCCTTGTAGAATTTCTTCATCAATCCTGAAAATGTGTCTACCGTTATGACCGTTGACTCCACCCATTGTGGTTAGACTAAGAATCTTGGCGTTTTGAGAATAAGGCTTATACTCAAAGGCACGTGTACCGTTGCCAGCATTGAACCCCACCTGTAGCAATTAGATCAATGAAAAATAGACTTTGAATCAAGCTGCTGTGAAATGTGATCATTTTTTAAGAATTCTTTCCTAATTTAAGAGTTAATTTTAAAATAGCAGAAATGATATCTTGCAGTTTTTTTCTCATGTTATATCCTCTAATAATGCTTTCTAGGAAATGGAAAAAAAATTGAGAGAGATATAAATCATAGTTTTTTTATCTAAATATAATGAAATATGAGGAAATATAATGAAATATTTTATAGGCAATTAATGAAGTTTAATTGAAAAAAATATTGCAAAGAGATTCCAAATGTTCTAGTACGACAATGATAAAACAATAATTTTCATTAGTTAAGGAAAAAAAAAAACCCACAAAAATCACGATAACTCAAAAAATACATAAGTTTTTACGAAAAGTGGTGCTAAACCTGTAAAATATTGAATGCTAACCAACGACTCAAGAACATTTTATATGAAATAACTGATCTTGAGGTCAAAAGAATAAGTCGTTATAAGTATATCTCGAGATGTGATGTAGTTCCTTTACAAAACGCAATACAGCGCTCGTTGCAATGTTTCATGATGTTGGTGATGTCTAAAGCTTAGAAAGTAGCATTTGTCCGTCATGCTTTTCAAGGTCTTCAGGTTGGAGGATTTACAGAGTAACACCTATCCCGATAGTATTTCAACATACACGATAGGAGTAAAGTGGGGAGATCTGGCTGGACTGGAAGATATTGACTACCAGCTCAGCTGTGTGAGGATGTGCTGAATCACCCTGAAAGAGAATTAGAACTCTTACGCACCTGCTTAAGGGTAAACATAGGATTCCAGGATATCATCTATAATCGTCCAGCAGATCATCTAACAAGATGCCACCTCAAACAATCATACTTCTTCTACATAAGTGTCCTTTTTAAGGTTAGTAGGAAGTGGTTCTCTTCAGATCAGAGCATGTCTTTAATCCTTCTGCAAAGCAAATCTGGGCTCATCTCTGACTTGAACATCATCGATTTCAGTTCTAAAAGACATGAAGTTTTACCCATTTCGAAGGTTCCCTTCTCCCATAAGGGGTAGGACACTTAAACTGCTTATCGCTTAGCTTAAAGACCTTCTTAGTGAAGCCTTATTTGAAGCAGATATGAGCCTTCCTAAAACTGCAGCAACGAAAGGTTGAAGCTGTGTCGAGGTAGCAGTTTTCCCGGACATACGATCGAAGATAGCTTTCATCCATGAAAGTTGTTGTCCTTCCTTATGGAAGCTGACTGTATCTTTTGAAATTGGTTCTGCGGTTTCGATCTGACTTTGATCTGCCTCTAGATTTTCGTCAACTTTCCATCTATGAAACGATATCTCTAAGTCATTACAAGACCTGTGCTACATCAAACTCCTTTCTTCACAATCCGAACACCCTTTTCATGCTGTAGCTCATTTCTTCAACTGATGTCAATATCACTCATTTATATACGATAACCTAACTATTTTTCACATCATACATCAAGTTTCATGCAAATCTTACTCATTTTTTACCGTACAATCGCGATTTATTTCGGGTTTTTTTTCCTTAATTAATGTAACTGGCGTTAGCTGTGTCTGAGTTTCATGTTGAAAAAAACAAACAAACAAACAAACAAACTGAATCTCGCAGAGAATTTTAAATTCCCAAGTCTACAGAAAATTCTGAAAAAAAAATTGGAAAAATAAATTTCAATAATTTTAAAGTGGCAGTAAAAAGATATATGATTATGATAAATTGGCCACTAAAATGAATATAAATTAATTAACATGGAGTTGTATTGTGAAATGCAACATTTGAATATGATTTATAAACCGTAATGTGCTGATGTTTTTATAAAAAGATAAAGTTGCATTTTTCAATAGGAAAACAAATAAGATATTTTATTGAGATTTTATAAATATAAATGTTTTAGTTAAAATTATACAAACCACACTAATGAATTTAAAGTTTTATCCCTGATAATTTAGCAAGTTTGCTTTCTTTTAATCGTTGGCGTTCATATTATTATTATGTTTGTATGTTTCAAACCTTGGGTTTCCCCAGCAAATACAATATGGCGGGTCAAGGACCAAAGCACATATTGCCAAGTGTAAAGACGTGTGCAAGAATGATTAGGGATGTGTGGTTGTGTCCATAAATTTCCTAACTATGCGTGTTGTGTTCAGTATCAAAGCCTTCTGCAGTTGTGCATAAGTGTTTTTGTGAAGTCCTAGTGTGCTGAGCCTGTGGTGCAATGTGTGAGGTACTAGACCAGTGGCGGACAAGACGATGGGTACAACACGTACTCGGTCCTGCCTCCACTGCTTCTGGACCTCATGTGCTAGATCGATGTATTTACTGATCTTGTCTGCGTGAGTTTTCTGCATGTTCTTGCTAATAGGCACTGCAATATCAATGAGATCGGTCTGTTTGTTGACCTTATCAACAAGTGTGATGTCAGGTCTTATCAACAAGTGTAATTATTATTATTATTATTATTATTAATACAATAATTACAATCCCGTTAGGGATGAAAAAATCCTATCAACAGGTTCTGAATATAGGTATACTATAATTGTTTAATTAATAATAATAATAATAGCACACTACCTCCAGAAGCAGTGGAGGCAGTACGTGTTGTACCCATCGTCCTGTCCACTGGTCTGATGTCTCACACATTGCACCACAGCCTCAGCACACTAGGACTTCACAAAACACTTACGCACAACTGCAGAAGGCTGTGGTACTCAACACAACACGCATAGTTAGGAAATTTATGGACACAACCACACATCCCTAACTATTCTTCCAAATTTTTTTTTTTTTTTACACTTGGCAATATGTGCTTTGGTTCTTGACCCGCCATATTTTTTTAGCTGGGGAAACCCATGGTTTGAAGCTTTTTCGATGATAATAATAATAATTATAATAATAGTAATAATAACAAAATAAAGGCCCTCAACATCTTCTGTATCCCTGTAGTCACTTGGCATTGTCAACTGATCCAAAACTGACATTGAAGAGCTGGATCGTATGGTACGTACACAAATGACTGAAATCGAATGTTACATCCAAACTCAGCAGTACAACATGTGAATCTCCCAACAGATGAGGGAGGGCTTGGTGTCACTTCACTGAGACGTCTTTGCCATCAACAAATTTCAAGCCTGAGAGAATACTTCCATATGAAAGCTCAGAAACATAACTTGTTTGCTGTGATTTGTAAAGCCGATAGGGTTCAGCTCAGAAGTCATGAGGCCATTGATACACAGTATTCCATAACAGCGAATTCTCAAATTGAAGAATGGAAAGGAAAAGTTCTATATTGAACCCATCCCGCCTATCTCAACTGCGAAAGAAATACAAGAAAGCCTCAAACATCTGGCTGCAGCATTGTGAGTTGTTCCCGGAGACTTGTGGCTTCATGATTGCAATATTCAGGACAGGATCATCGCAACAAGAAATTATCGTAAATGCATCCTTAAAGAACAAAATGTAATTGATCGATGCAGACAATGTGGAGAATCAATAGAGACCATAGAACACGTTCTTGATCATAGAACACCTTACTACAAGTACCAACCAGAGGATGTCCTTGACAACAACAAACACAAGATCTACTGGGATATGGAAATTCACATTGATAAGAAGATTGAAGCGAATAGACCTGATATCATCCTCGTAGATAAGGAGAGAAAAGAGGTCACGCTGCTTGATATAGCTGTGCCATCTTCATAAAGTATATGCCAGCAAGATTAATAAATACACAGAGTTCGCCATTGAAATAAAGCAGATATGGAAACTCAGAGCAGTTCACATCAGGCCAATAGTTATATCGACGACTGGAATTTTCCCAGTTAACACCATAAGACAACTTGAATTTCTAGAAGCAAGACATGTGGCAAAGGAAATGCAGAAATCTGTAATTTTAGACTCGTGTCACATTGCCCGAAGATTCCTTAGTTTGGAATAACTTGGGTGCACTTGACAACTGTCCGTGCATTCATTGATATCCATTAGATTAAAATGAGAAAAGAGAATAAT
>JAFIDM010000001.1:148846342-148867200 GCA_023159025.1 Thereuonema tuberculata | reverse complement strand
AAATTTCTTATATTAAATAAATAAAAAAGATTAGAAAAGTTATTT
This sequence comes from Thereuonema tuberculata, assembly GCA_023159025.1. Lineage (NCBI taxonomy): Eukaryota > Metazoa > Arthropoda > Chilopoda > Scutigeromorpha > Scutigeridae > Thereuonema > Thereuonema tuberculata. The sequence continues at coordinate 148,867,155 of JAFIDM010000001.1, read as the reverse complement.
ATATTAAAAGTACTGTAAAATCCTACAATTTTAAAACGTTGTAACTGTACATGATCAGCAAAATATCTAATTCTTTAGTGATTTAATTTAAATCGTAACCATAAGATAAGATGATTTAAATATTGGACAGGAATATCCCCAAACTTCTTTTTCATCATAAATTGCTGTTGTTTCATGAACAGGCGACATCTTAAAGATAAATGGAATAATTACTGTTGTTTTCAGTAAAATAAATGAAAAACCAGCAAGAGTATAAAAAAGGTCTTTAATCCCCCACCCCTTCAATTGTTTTAATGGTGAAAATTTATTTGTAAATGGAATAAGAAAACTATATTTTCTCACAGAGAAAAACTGCGGAAAAATAGAGCTAAATAATCTCTTAGAAAATTATCATGCTAATACTATCTTTAAAAATTTTCAAAATACTTTCATACAGAAAAACAAGTTTAATAAAAATAGGGGTATAATTAACACAATGGATGAAGATAATCAAAGAAGTAATTCCATGGCCATCCTATTTCCTACTCGCAATGATATATTAAATATAATTAATAAACATAAAATGCATTTCTCAGTAGGATGTGATAATATAACTATTAGTGAGATTAAGAATTTTAAAGATATTATTGCCACTTTGTTGGTAGAATTATTTAAGAATATTTTTACAACTGGTATCTTCCCAAACCTTTGGAAAATTGCTCATATTATCCCAATCTTTAAGGGAGGGAAATTTAAGGAATTTGAAAACTACAGACCCATTTCCCTACTTTCTAACATATCTAAGGTTTTTGAAAGTTATTTGTCAAAATCAATTTATAATTACATCTCAAAAATGAATATTTTAAATAATAATCAATATGCTTATCAACCGAACATTAGCACAGTTAAACTACTAACTAAAGTTAATGAAAGTATAAATGAAAACTTAAATAATGGGAAAATAATTTACATAGCTTTCATTGATTTCAAAAAGGCTTTTGATAGCATTAACCACAAATTATTATTAAATAAGTTAAATAAAATGGGTATAAGAGGAAACTTACAAAATGCTTTAAAAAACTATTTAAAAAACAGAAAATATCGAATAAAAATTAGTAATTTATTAAATAATTTGTATAATATTCATTCTGGTGTACCTCAAGGATCCAACTTGGGACCCTTGCTCTTTATATTGTATATGAATTCTATAAATAACTGTGTGAAGTATTCTAATACATACATATATGTCGACGACATTCTACTACTTAGTAGTGATAAAATTCAAACAAATGCATATAATCATCTCCAACATGATTTAAATAATGTAACAAAGTGGGCAATAAATAATAACATGGTTATAAATGTTAAAAAGACGAAAGTTATGTTAATCAAAAATCAAAATAAAATAATAAATAACGATTTATATTTCATATTACACAATAACAATTGTATTAATTTAATTCAAAATAATTTAAATAATAATACGTGTACATGTAATAAAATTGAATTTGTATATCAACAGAAGTACTTGGGAATATTTGTGGATAATAAATTAACATGGGAAGTACACTATAATTTTGTTGTAAAAAAATTACATACATACACATACCTTTTTTTATAAAATTAAATATTTATTTCCTTTTAAGCAAAAATTAATAATATTTAAGTCTTTAATAGATTCTGTTCTAAATTATGGACTTGAATGTTTATTTTTGAATAAACATCAAATTAAAAACATAAATAAATTAACTTTTAAAATATTAAATAATATTTATATAAACTTCAAAAATAAAACAATACAAGAACAAAGAGAAATCAGAAAAAAATTCAAAATCTTAACTATAAAAGAAAATTTTTTTTATAAAACCATTCTAAAAAATATTTATCAAGCTAAAAGAGCAAAAGAAAATTATAATGAAAATATAGGAACTAGAAAAAATTGGCTTAAAATTTTTAATATTTCAAAATTAAATAATAACTATGGTCAAAGACTAGATAACTATATAAAATATAAGTTATTTAGTCAAATTAATTGGGAAAACTATGAAATAAAAAATTATAAAAACATCAGCTGCATTGAAATTCAACTAATCAGCGATGTAATTGGTGAGAAAATAATAATAAATTTATAACTTTATTTATCTTTAATTAACCTTATATAACAATCGATCAGCACCTATAATACAGGTATACATTTTATAGGTATACCTAATAGGACTGGTGAACATTAAAAAATAAAAAATATGTGATCATTGTAACTTGAGGTTTGTGATCTGCTGATTGTGACAAAAAACGACAAAGGATATGACTAAGTTTTGGAAAAAATCTAAGCTTGGACGTTAACTGTATCTTTATAGGCATACCAAGATTTTGGAATAAGAAGGAGTTAGGATGGTCATTCAACCAACAAACAAAGGTCATTTTGCTTTTCCAAATGGGGGGGGGGGGGGGGTTACGCTCCTCAATTTTTAACATTTTCGGTTGCAGTGGGGGTGAATGTTACACCCCTCCCCTTTCAGTGTAACTTGGCTCCTTTTTGTTTCTTATTAAGGTACAGTAGAACTCCTCTAATCCGGCATCCTACGGTCAGGCATGCTGGATAATCCGGCATGACTTTCGAAAAAAAAAAATAATTTATATCGATCACAAAACATCAATCATGCCTTGTTCAAGTTTGTTTGCCATCGGAAGGCGCGAGGGAAAACATTGTGCCGGACAAAGCGTATCAGCATGCATGGATGAGAGGCCAGTCGTCGAATATAATAAGGGGCTCATCTTAGGCCGACTTCGGGTGACATCGTATATGTTCGGGAGCGACATATTCCCTGGACGTCACTGTGGCTTTGTTTACGTTTCACGTTTAGTTTGACGCTCAGGTTGCTGTATCATCATCGAATGTTGTTGTGTTTTGTAGAGCTTGACTTTGTGTTGAGTGATTTTATACTGTATCAAGTTTTCTGAATGCAGCAGTTCGTTCAGTGATGCTGAAATTATGAAACTCCACATTATATGAAATGACTTTATAAAAAAACGAAGAGAGAAGATTAAAAAACAAATCGATATTCGAGATTCGTTTAAGATGGCTTCTACCAAGAAGAATAATCCCATGGGCGTCGATCAACCGTCTTGCTCAACTTCAAATTAAATTTTTTGAAAGCTTACAGTGCACTTTTTTGTTTCATAGTCAGTTATTTTACATTATCATGTAATTTTTTATTCTACTTAAACTGTTAAATACATAAAAAACATGTTTTACTGTCATTTTTTTGTTTAATTCACGTTTTTCCAGATATTCATCCTGTAATCCCGAATATTTCGTAATCCGGCATGCCTCAATTCCCGAACATGCCGGATTAGAGGAGTTCTACTGTATAAGCAAGTGTATTAGATCCTTTTTGCAGAATTGTAGCCGGGGGGGGGGGGGGACAGGCAGGAATGACAATGTTCGTCCTAGCGTGATTTTAGAAAATAACAACAAGGTGATATAAACATTGACAGGGTGTCTACCAACCGGGTTGACAGGAAATGTCCTTAAAAATCAGACTATGTCCTTAAATTTTCCTTAAATGTTTTCCGCTTTGACGTCCATTAATTGGCCTCAAAGACTTTCAGTGACCCATCAAAGAATGGCACATCTAGTTTTCTTGTTGTTTGAAGGGAAGAAATCATAAACATTGAAACAGTACTAAAAAAATTCAACAAGAGTAAACAGAAAAGGTTACAGCTGTTTTAAGGGAACCTTGTAGTCCCTACACTGTCCAAATTCAAATTTCTATTTTTACTTACCATTATCACAAAAATACTTAAAATTCGTATACATTTATAGCTTGGCTTTTTATAGTATTACCTGTTAAAATTTTATTTTTCAAAAAGGTAAACAAAAACTTTTTTAATCCTGTTGTTTATTCTTTACAATTTAGCTTTTACTTTATTTTTCTCTTTATTTTTTGTAATGGATCAGGAGCATAAAAATTTCTAAAACCCAGTAACCATTTATATTTAAAAATATGTACATCTTTGGTTAAATAGAAGGGAAATACATCTAGATACACTTAAAATATAAAAAAATATATTCCTTTTTACATTATATTCTCTGTGATTATAATTATTTAAACCGAAATAAATGTATACCGAAAATGTGTTTCTTTGTGATATCAATTTTTTTTGTGTGTGTTTGTGTGTGTAAAGGAAAAAAAAATATTATATATTTTTGCCCCCCTTCCCGTCCTCTTTAAAGCTAGTTCTGGCTACGGGCCTGCCTTTTGAGACCTTCAATTCAATTTAGTTTATTGAATTTTTTATTTTGTTATATTTGTAAATGCAATTTGACAAAGTTGATAACTCAGTTGTCTTGGAAATCCTGTCAGGAAGATAAATAGGCCTTTATGTATCCAGGCATAGAGAACAAATATAAAATACAACAAATGAGTGAAAGTGATTACATAGTTTAAAACAGAGAAAGAAAGAATTAAATATAACAATTGATAAGAATAATTTAACATTTTTATTGTAAAAGATACTTTATTTTAAATAAAATAAAGTTGCTGCAGGTGATTTGTTGACATGGCAACCTCTTATAGTCGACACATATTTTTGAGAGATTAATGTTGCTAGATGGTGTTTGTGATAAGGAAATTTAAAGCGGCAAACTTGCTACCTAAAAGTCAGTAGTCATGTGTGCTTTGAGACATGATTTCCAAGTGGAGTGTTTGTCCATGGAAGTCAGTGTTGGATCTTAGTTAACTTCTTGCCATTTTTCTAAATGAATTTAAACTGGAACACATTGATAAATGAGTCCACCTAAATAAGCACAAAACATGATGATTGAATATTGTCATTTTTGAAGTGCATTGTCAAGTGTGATAAGATGTGGATATTGTAAGACAGTCGGTGAGGTTCAGCTCAATGGCTTGACCATGATGAAGCCCTGAAGCCCATTCTCCATCCCAGCTCAATGTTTGACAGTGGTCCACAGCTGATGTGATTCACTTCTATCAAAACAGTCAATCAATACAGCCATAACTATATTGCAATCAGTTACATAGTTTTGATGGCATTACACTAAGCTATTATAGCATAAATCACATTCAGTTTTCTAAATTTGAAAAACAAAAATTATGAAAACATCTGCTTGATGACCTAAAACACAGTATCATTAGAGATCTTGCAGGGGTGCATTTTTTTAATTGAATGAATTGCTATGTAGCCATGACTTTTTACAATAAAAGTGTTTAATTTGTTTTCGTCATTCCTTCAAGATATGATTCAATGTTCTTTTTGGCATTAGAATTCCTGCATGAAATTGGCACATATTTTAATTGTTAAACCTTTTTAGTATCCTTTATCCATCCCAGTCTGTTCATTGAAAGAGGAAAATTTCTAAAAGAATCCAAAATATAGCTAGAGCCAAATCTGCTTCAAAAACAACTGCGATAGTGTAATTGCAGAAATTGAGTATTTATATTACCAAATGCATCAGAACTTGAGTTTTCCTACCAAATATAAAAGGAAGTTATGGCGTGTCTTATGCTAATAAGATTTGTAGTTTCGATTCATGTTTATCATTATTAAACCTCATAACAGTAGAATAAACAGTAGCAGTTAGATAAGATTCACTAAATATTTGTATATTGGCAAAAGTTAGTAAAAGTTGTTGTAATTTAAATAATTTATGCATTAAAAATTTTAACTTGTGTGAATATATACAATTATTAACAAACTCCATAAACACACACAGATAAAAATAAGTAATATTTACAATAAAAATATGACTGGTTTCATTGGTGACTCAGTCGGTATCCTTAGTTGAATGTTCTTAAATGGATCCACGTATGTACATCATCAGTTCAGAACAACGAGACTTTGCTGATGTCAGGCATCCTATGATCCAACAGCGGAACAGTCTATGGAAGGTAGAGGTGAAATTGTGATGCCTCCAGAAGGATTCAATAGGAAGAAATGCAGGCAATCGTCATAACTTACTCCACAAGAAATCACCAAGGACATGATGTTTTCCTATGGCAGTGTAGATCAACATCATATTACAACAACCTAATAAGAGAAAAAGGAAAAAAAACCAACAACAATGATTCTTTGCACCTTCTTGTAAACATATTCTAGTACTACCTAATAGAAGCAGATTATTAAAGTCGACATTTATGCATTTATTTATTTTTTTTCTTCTTAAAGTAATCCATTTCCTTTTACCTTTTGTAGAGTAGACAAAATAAAATTGAACAAGCCTGTACCGCAGCTGAAGAATTCTCTAAATTGTATTACAATTTCATCGACAAAAGTCGTCACGTAAGTTTAAATTATTTGAAATATTCTACTTTACTTACTTTTAAGGACTTTTTTTCTGCCTATTTTTAACCATTAAAAAAAAGTATAGGAAGATTTAATATATGAGAATCTCAAAATACAGTAAAACCCCGTTATTACGCTCATCAAGGGACCATGACCTTCAAGCGTAATAAGCGGGATAGCGCTATAGACGGGAAATGATTTATGAGATGGGGAAAGATTTGGACACCATTTTACAGGAAACACACATGATATATACTGCAAATATGAGCTTATTTCCTATTAAAAAGATCTTTTTGATTGTGGTTTGCCAGGTGTGTGTGCTACTGTTATGAATTATGACATTTTCAATGCGGTTCAGGTAACTATTAACGTCAATTGATACACCACTAGGAGCAATACTAATATATTTTCGGGGCAGATTTAGTGCACACTTTACTTTATTACTTTTGCAACAACCCTTCGCTGCATCGGTAATTGCATCCCTGTTTTTCATTAATGTTCGCAGACTGGACGAGGGGATTCCTAGAGATTCTGCGAAATCCTTCTGACTTCTGTAGAATTCTCGTCGTACTTACGGAGAATTTGCTATTTTTCACTTATAGAAAGGGATTTCCGCTTTGACATTTTGCACAACTGTATCACAGACCCACATTTCACAGAGTTCAAAGATTCCCTCCTACCAGGGAAAAAAAAAAGAATATTTACAGTGTTACATTTCTTTTCGATACAAAATTTCCGATATAAAAAAGCGATACAAGCGGGATTTGAAGCGTTATAAGAGGGTAAAAGTATACAGAGATTTATAGAAAATTCCAGGGACCGTATAAAAGGAGCGTAAAGAACGGGATAGTGCTATAAGCGGGAGTGTTATATCGAGATTTTACTGTATATATAAGGAAATTAGGCCCATATTCATCCGCTAAATATTTAAAAAAGGTAAGTGTAATTTATTATTACAACGAAATATTTGTTATCTGTACAAATATATAAATGACACCAAAAATTTACTGATTTTTTATAACTGCACATCAAAATTTACTCATCTGTAGCCATGAAATATAAAGTTGTCACATTATAGCTCACAACTAACTTAACTGGTTACTTTCTATCAAGCATACTGTATGGTATTTATCAGTTGATTTTTTTTCCCCATACATGTTGAAAAGCCTAAAAACATGTATGAATAATGTCTTATGTGAAGTCTTTTAAACATTTCTTTGAGGATGCAGTAAACGGGAGTAAAACATACTGTTTTCATAAATGTAGTTGAAGGCTTTCTTCCAAGAATTGCAGTTTGGTAATTTACAAGATTATAAGGGGTGAAAAAATGAATTTTATTTGTTTTATTAAATTAATAGATTAAATATAGTGTAACATGTTAGGAATCATGAATAATGGTCTTAGACCTTTGTGCTCCCATCAGGCTTGTACAGACCGAATGGTAGGAAATTACTTACAATTGGGAAAAAAAAATAATTAAGTTATTTTCTGAGAAGAAAAAATTTTGTTTAAACGTTTAAGTCAAGACAATTTGTTTCTAATTGTTAAAATTATTGAAAGTTATTAAATAATTTGATTAGGATTTTTTTTTTATAGTTTTTATTAAATGATTTCTTTTCTTTTAATAGAAAATCTCAAAATTTTACTTGGATGATGCCACGTTAGTTTGGAATGGAAACGGTGTCCATGGTAAAGATGGAATCACCAAATTCTATGAAAGCCTACCGTTAAGTGTCACTGAATTGGAAAGTGTTGATTCGCAGCCATTGTTAGGTAAGTGAGACAAGAATGTTTCCATGTCATTTCAGAGTTTTTGTTTATTTATTCTATTCATTCTTTTTGTTTAATTGCAGACTGCTAAGAAGCAATGAAATGAACATTGGAGGAATAATCAATTTAAAAAAAATAAAAATTACCAAATAATTAAAGAAATTGAAAAGCTTTATTGAAATCTCTACAAGATGAGATCAAACCAAAATCTAACTCTCAAGTGTAACAACTCAAGCAACAATTAAGATCTTATGGCAAAAAGTAAAATACTTACTAAGATCTTTACCAACTACCTTAAGAAATGATAAAGCATCTCTAATGAGTCATATAGCGTCTTAATTAACAATCACAAAATTTATAAAATTTAAAATTATTGCCATTTATTTTCATAATTCATGAACATAGACTTGTGATTCTTCATTATTCATATTTACTATGCTGGCTGTATTTTGTACTGTTTTCCAAAGAACCCATCGACAAGTGAGATTTGATCTAGTGGGATTGAAACTATAGTGATGATTAAAATGAAATAAATAGATGTTCATTTCTGATTTTAATTAACTATCATGTGAAAAAAAATAAACTTCCACCAATACTATTAGAAACTTCAAATGCATTTTAAAATACATTAAATGACTACCTGACAAATGACTTCATTTTTAATTTTTTTTTTTTTAATTTTCAAGATTAATGTTTAATGTTAAAATATGTGAGCTATGATTTTCTCCTTTGTTCACATTTTAGTAGGTTATTTTTTTTTTTTTTTGAATACTTAATTAGAGGTAGGTGATCTTTATGTTGCCAGTGATGAGAGTTTGAACTTTGTAAATAGCATCACTATAAGCAATTTTTTAGTTTGTTTTTTTTTTTTTCTTTTGTTTTTGGCAATGTAGTTCTTACTTCATTCTTTTAGAATTTACTAAGGATTTATTCCTGTATTTTATTAATTTTTTTATCAAAGGCAGAGGGGTGAAGGATTAATGGTGCTCCAGAATCTAGGAGTGATACCTCCTTTTTTTTTCTTATTATATATTTTTAAAAGGTGTTATACAGAAAAGGGCATTTTATTAGTCAGTAAGGTTTGACCTTTCGGTTTAAAACATCGCAAGATAAAAGATAGCCAGTAAAAACAGCGTAAGGAAATAACATTGCTTGTTTTGTTTTTATTCGACATCATTGTAACATCATTTATTCAAATTCATAAATCATGATTACTGAAATTGTAAGCGATTATGCAGACCTAATCACGGTTCCCAAAAGTTGTCAACGATGACCAGGATGTGCTCTGCTCGATTTTTGTATGATTTTTGTGTAGCTTATTTTTGTATGAGAGGAAGGAAGAGAAGGACTGGTGCCAACCTTCAGTCACGATGTTGATGCAGACAAATTCTCCTAGTGTCAATTCGTAGCATTTCAATTGGGAACTTCGGAGCCCTCTGTCGGTTCTGCTGGAGATTCCTAAATCTCTTTCAAAGTAGTTCAAGAAGTCCTTGATGGGGTCTTCATTGTCAGCGAAGAAGTTAGACTCCACCTGAAGATTGAAGTAGTCCACGACTAGATCTGAGGATACAAAAGCCAGTGCCGCCAACTGCTGCAGCTTCATAGAAAAGAAGTCTTCATTCTCCAAGTATTTGGTACGAATTTTGCTGATTCATGGCTTGAATCAGGTAAAAAAAAGCAACCATGGACTTGAATCGTCGGGACCATCATCATAAAGGAGTTTCAAACCAAGCGACTGAAAGTGAAAGAGATTGGCGAGGACAATCAAAATGTCTTGAATGAGTGGAGGAATTTAATGGAAGAATGATTTACTCCTCGTCGAGGACCCGGTGTTTGTATCCAAGGACTGGACAATCTCTTGAGTTCTCATCGACTCTCAGCAGCAAATTTATCAAATTTCACTAGAAATTTAGAGGATTATTCGATGCGAGTGTGCAGTGTTATTACTTCAAAAGTTTGAGGGGTTGAGAGTCTGATCCATGGGATTGAGAGATTGTAATATGTTAAACACCATTATTTTTAGCCTTTAAGTGTTTTAAAACACTTACTTTAAATGTTTTAAATCATAATTTCTGTAAATTAAAAAAAAATAAATCTGAAATTTCAGGAAATTTACGAACTTTTGAGCAAAAAAACCTAAAATTTCAATAATTTAAGTAAATGTATGTTGCGTGATGTTTTTTCTTTGAGATGTTATATCCTTATGATGTTTTTTCTTGCGATGTTTTTTTGTAATGGGATTACTTGATGTCAGGTGGTTTTTGGACATAAAAGATAAGAGAGGCAGAAAAAAGAGAGATGAGGAGAAAAAGTAGAGATGATGATCAACCAGAAACAGAGGGATAATGATGATGGGAAAACCACAACCAACACAGTGGACTAAAGGTAAATGGTTTTGGAATATATGGCATCAGGGTCTTGAAATTGAGTGCCTGCTGAAGTGTTTTCTCAGGTATGATGTGTTCCATACTCCAATTTAGATGGAGTAGCCATCTGATGACCATTCTTTTCAAGCCATGGCACAAGCAAAGCAAATCAGGTTCCACAATTTAGCGTACCCCCTCCCGCAGACATCTTTTTGTTGCAGTGAGTGTGTTGTTTGTTTGTTTTTTGTTTTTCTTCTTTTTGATCTGTCCAACCAAGAGGTCACACCCCCAGACTGTCATAAGAGGCAGCCAAAAGGTGATTTATTCTCAGTGGAGTTGTAGAGTATTGTTTTTAATGATTCTGGACCATTGGGTTTTTTGATTGTAAAACAAATTTTTACAAGTTTTTAAATTAGGTTGTTTTTTTTTTTTTTAAATTAAATATTTACTGTTATAACCATAGAAGCAAATTGTCGCCTGCATTTTGTTTTGGCTGCTAAAGCAATTAATCTTTCACCCTCTCATTGCCATAAGCCAAACTCAGTGTTCCTGGGAGAAAAATCTTGACTACAAAATAGGTGAGGGGTTAATTCCCAGAAAAGGTTTTTCTCTTGTAGCATTAAGATTGTTGTTTTGTTTTGTTTTTTCCTTTTAATTGATTTATTTATATTTGTTATTGTTTACTGTTTCCCAAATGTGTTTTGTATATTTATGCCATAACTTTGGGCCCAGCAGAGCAATCCACGATGTTTTTTGGGAATGAGAAATTAAACAACTTTTCTGATTTGTTTTTGATCTAAGTAAGCTCAACTATTTAGGTGAGCTAATGGAGAGGAAATAGGCTACAAATAGGTCTTACCGATGCTTAATTAGTTAGCAGAAGTTGTCCGCAATGGAAAATCCATCAATTTAATTAAGTCCCATAAAATGATATGTAATGTCTGTGCAATATTAATTGAAGTTCCAGGAAAATTGAAATGTGATTTCTTGTAACACAAGAATAGGGGATATTGAAGAGAAAGTTTGCTTATCCAATAATGGTGATTGGATTATTAAAATTTAAATTACATTACCGTAAATACTTGTTTTGTTTTTTGCTTCAGATGGTGCTCTTCAAGGACAGATGTCTATTCTTGTACAGACAGCCGGACAAATGAAGTTTCAAGGGAAGCCGAAGACTCCTTTCCAACAGAATTTCATGTTAACAGTTCAGAGCGATGTTTGGAAAATTGTCAGTGACTGTTTTAGATTTCAAGAAACTTTATGAAGCCAGTAAGTTTTGATTTAAAATTTAGAATTTGGGAATGAACAATAATTGTAGATAGGTAGATATGAAATTTTTAACTAAATTTCATATACTTATTATTTTAATGCCAAAAAATCAATATTTTTTATAGCAATATAAAATTATAACAATAATAATAAAAAATGAAGTGTGTCTGATATCACAGGACATAGGGCACTTTTTTTTAAGGACTGGAGAAGTTAGATTCAGTCTCTACTGAAGGATGGTCAGAGACTTTTCCTTGATTGTTATATCTCTGTCAAGTGAACATTGTGTGCTTATCTGGGATTAATGAGGGTTTAATGCCAAACCAGCCTTTTGACTTTCATTGTCCTTTCCAACTATTGTCTTTGGGCCTTTACAGAGATCTGATTATTTTACATTATTATATTGAATTAGTTAAAATTTCCCATTGAGGGATATCCAGCCTGTAATACACCCTGCCCCTCCTTTTATTTTGAATAAAGTCTGGATGTATTGAGTGCATGTATGAAATACATTTTAGGATTTTACAAAAAAAAATATATAATGTTCTATCTTTCCAGATTTTCTTTAAACTTTGATTATATATGAGACTAATTACTTGTTGTTTTTTTTATGTAATTTTGAATCTTTTTTTTATAATCCTTGAATAACAAAAAAAATGATGTAACTTTTTATTATTAGATTGAATTTCTAATTCTATCTAAGCATATGTATCTCTGCTTCATTTATTTATTTTCCTTTTATGGTCAGTGTTGAAGACAGAATCTAAAAGAAGTGTTCAAAAATAATTGTTAAGCTAAATTTTCTTATTGTAGCAGCACAAAAATTTATCAGTTCTATAAAAACTCGCTTTGAAATCACTTTAGTCAACAATGGTTAAGTTATTGAGTATTTGTATTTTCAAATAGGTTAATAATGTTTTTATATTTAGTGGTTTCTGTATTTGAAAAGAATGTGATGTATCAAGATTCAATGAAAATTAGCAGAAAGAACACTCAGAATTGAATAATACTTCAGACTATGAAAATTTACACAGGTCCCTTTCCTCAGGGCTGTGAAGTCTTTTAAGTTAGTACAGTGGAAACTCGATTAACTGCCACCTTCGGGATCGGGACTGTGACGGTTAACCGAATAGACTGATAACAGAAATTTCGCAATAAACATATACAGTAACGAAATTTCATTGCTAGTTTGGCATTTATTCAAACAATAAATTAATACAAAAAAAAATCTATCAGTAACAAATAGATATCGTCAAACACCAAACAAATAATAATAATAATAATAGAAACATAAAACTGTAGGCCTACTAGATAATAAGGTTTATATGTTGAAGCTGTAATCAGTCATCTTCTGTTTCTTCGAGGCTCGAGCTTTTTTTCGCGGCAATGTCCCATATTTTACGGAGAAGTGGGTTTTGCGATGACGGATAACAGAGACTGACGGTTAATCAAGTTTCCACTGTAGTTTTTTTTGACAGAATCATAGTCCTGCTTACTAAAGTACTCGAATCAGAATTAAGAAATGGAGTTGTTGATGTGACTTTTTTTAATGGAATCAAAGTTAAATCACTTAGTGGAGTCATAGTTGGAGTTGGGGAAAATAAATATCTGATTGCGAAGCCCTACCTTTCCTAATTAAGTTTTTTTAATGTTGGAGAGGTTAATGCTCTGTGTAAGATGAGATTTATACAATAACAATGACATTTCTCTTGAAACTGTTCTGATCCAATACTAGGATGGTTAGCATTATCTTCTGATTGTTGTATTTTGCATTCTCTTATTGGTGTAGTGTTAGAATTCAGTTTAAATGGTGATTTTTTTTATAGTTAATCCATTAATAATACAAAGAAACTTTTAATAAGTACTTAACAATTTTTTGTAAAACATTTTTTCTTTGAATATTTTTTTATTCAATAACTTTGACCAACATATTTAGGAAGATAATGACAATGCTTAACTCCAATATGCAAATCTTTGAGTATACAAAAGTTTTTCGACCTTAATCTGTTTCGAACATGTACCTGAAAATTTGAGCTCTCTAGTATTATCCAGGCCGAAGCTATGAGGGTTCGATAATACATAACCAGGACCCCCCCCCTTTATGAGGGGTTGGAAGGTGAATGTTACGGATTTCTTAATTTTGTTGTTGTTGGTATGCTAATTCTAGCCTGCATACCAAATTTCAGCTTTCTAGGACTTCAGGAAGTACCCTAGAGGTTTTGATGATCATGAATCAGGCAGTCAGTCAGTGAATCATGGACGAAATCGACGTATTTTAGATATTAATAAAATCCAAAGTATAAAAGCTAAATAAATGAAACTTGGCGTATTTCATTAGTATGGTAACTGCATCTTATCCTGAAAATTTGCGCGCTCTAGTATTATCCAGGCCGAAGCTATGAGGGTTCAACAATACAACGAAACGCTTCCAGAAAAGGTACGTAGTGCCCTTCCTGCCTTCGGCTCGTCTTGGCGTTATTTCTGCTTGTCCATGTATTGAGTGCAGAACTGTAATTGAATTTGAGGATTATTTAAACCATAAGAGACCTAATTAAGGTTACGTAGAACACGATGACTCTTTTCACCATTTTTTTTTCTTTGATTAATGACTCGAATGACAATAAAACTATCAAAGCAGTCTAATCTTTTCTAAAACTGTTCTCATATACCTTTGATGTTTGAAGTAAAATTGCTCATTTTCTGTTTTTCTTTTTAACATCATAACATGAAAATGATTACATCTGTTTGTAAATTATTTTCTTATTAATAGTTAATCTTTTGCTGTAATTAAAGAAAATGCATTAACATTTAATTAATTATTTTTTTCTCTCTTTTTACAGGCGTTCCCTTTACTATTTTTTTAAAACCAAGCAAGTTGAGAAACTTTTGAATAATTTCGATGCGGATTATGACTGACAAATCGAAGTGCAACAAATGAATGAAGAGACATGCATTTGGTGAATTCATTTTAAGAAGGGAAATGAAGAAGAATGACCATCAAAGAGTGATTGATTCACAGATGAAATTCTTCAGTGTGTTCTTTAACGAATGAAAACAGTGGACAGAATGTTATAGAAATATGTTTAATAAATTTTGACTGTAATGATATAAATAATTGATGTGATAGCCAAGTGAGAAGACTTTTATAGTCATTCTAATTAACTTTCTGATTGCCTTAAAGACTTTATAAATTGAGTAATTATTTAAAAGTAATTATAATCTTAAATTGTTATTCATATTAGAAGTAAGTTATGTTGTTTTTATGTAGCATCACATTAAAGTTTCACTATTTTATGTTTTGACAAACAGTACTCTGCAATTTTAAAAGATTAACATAAAGGATATATTTGTATATAATTCATTTCTAAGAAGCAATTTATTTTTAATTAATACAAATATTGTTTACTGGTAATAAATTGAAATGATTAACTGCTATTTGTAAGGATATCTTTTGTTTTAGTTGTTAAGAAACTGTTACTTTGGTATGAAATAATTGCTACCTGATTTTTTTGTCCAACCAAAGTTCTTAATTCAATAGTTAAGGAGCAAAAGGGTCCTTGCGATTCGTGAAGATTGCTTGACTCAACACTGCGGGGGCCATGACTCGATACCAGGTCCGCTTTTCTGCTACGTCTGCGTACTGGTTCTTCTCCTTCTCCATGAAGGCAGCTTGCCAAGTCCGGGAACAATGAACTTCTGTCGGGCTGACTGCAACTTGCACAGCTTAGGGCTTTGTTCCCCTCCGTGGATTGACGATAACTGCTCGACGATCCTTCGGCTACAGTCCGCTTTCACTGCTGGGGTTGCTTATAAGGACTCCTGTCCAACCACGAACTTCTGTCTTCTTCTCCACTGGAGACTCACTTGTGGCTGGCTGCTGCTGCCGACGAACTCTCTTCTTTTCCACACTCTAACTTCTAGGCTAGAGGAACTCTGTGTGTGGCTAGCTGCCACTGTAACTTCTCTCGGCTGGAGGACAACTTGCGGCTGCTTGCCGCGAAGACAATCTCTTCTTTTCTCTTCTCGGCTGGAGAACTCACTGTTGGCGGCTGCTTGCCGCGAAGACAATTTGTCTAACCTGACTCTGCTTCCCTATTTAACACTGCCTAATGCCTCCTTGTCTCTGGAACAGTCTATCCTTCTGTAGGGAGGCAGGGTCAGACTAGTCGATTCTCCTGGGGGGATGTTGGCCTTTTTCACTGGTAATAACATTATTAAGAATTGGAAATCTTTTTCATTTCTGTTTTTTTTATTTTTTTTTTTTATTTATTTATTTTAGAAATAAAACCATCAAATTTATAAAGGAGTAAAGTTGATAAATATTGCTTGAAACTTGTTTTCCCTTAGTCTCAAATATTCTGAAGCACATTTTTATTCTATTATAAATATCCCATGTTATTTAATGACAGCTCAACCTACAAGAATCATTATTACTATAGAAATTTTCAAGAATTCATTTTGTGAATAGAAATAATTTAATGGATAAGCAGATCTGCTTTTTCTCTTAAAGGTAATTTTCTTTCTAAAAAAAGAAATTTAATGTTGTTATTTATAAGATCAGTTTGAAGGAGTTTTTGTAAGATAAAATTTGATTTACATGTGGATGTTTAAGGATGAAATAAAATAAAGAAATTAACTTATAATTTCAATAATCCATGGAGTATTTACATTTTTTTCACATTTCTAAAAATGATACTGAAATTGTCAAGTTAATTTCTTTACTTTATCCTTCAACAGTCATGTGCAATTTCTTATTTTTTTTTTTTTATTTTTATCTACCGTACAACAATAGAGCCCTAATCGTCTCCTTATTACCCTGCTCAAGGCCTGAAGTTTCCCCTTCTTTTGCAAGACCCTTCAGCATAAAAAAGGGTTCTACCCTTTTAGCATTATATATTCAGTTGTTTGTCAATGTTCAATGAAATAATATATGTAAGCCTAACAAGCAAGTTTTATTGCAAACATCACTTAGTTGTCAACTAAAACAAGTAGAATACTTTCTAATTTGAAAATCATGCGACAGAAAATTTCAATGCCTACAGTTTGAAAGGCCATCTCTTGCCGGTAAGTTATTTTATAGCAATGCATCAGCTATAGTTCAAAAATTCTCTGCGGTTTTGCAACTGAGAATTGACAGTGCGCCTGAGCCCAAAGAGTAGATACTTTATTTATTTATTTCCATAGGCATCCTTCCATGTTTAGCACTTGTTAGTAAAGCTGTTCTGCGAATTTTTTATAGCTTTTCTACAGCATTAGCAGCCAAATATTTTATGATGTTTGCAATAAAACTTGCTTGTTAGGCTTACATATATTATTTCATTGAACATTGCAAACAACTGAATATATAATGCTAATAGCCTTTGAGAAATCCACTTAAATAATGTAGGAATATTAAAAATTGGTAGGCATTGAAATTGTTAGTCGCATGATTTTCAAATTAGAAAGTATCCTACTTGTTTTAGTTGACAACTAAGGGTCATTCCATGTCAAATCAACCAATGGTTTGAACCTTGACACCTCAGAAATTGATGATTTTTTTGCACACTGATAATATCTATAGAGAGTACAAAAAATGCAAATTTTCAGATGTTTTGGGCTAATAGTTTTTGAGTTACTGAATTTCAAAAACTAAAAAATTGCTTGATTTTGGTCGTGTTTTGATATCTTCCAAACACTATAACTCAAGAACCGTTCAACCTACAGAGCTGAAATTGGTGTCATTTTGTTCAGTTTTTAATGGCGTTTAATTTGATATACAACAAAAGTATCTTAAATTCATATTTTTATAATTTGTTAATATAATTGTAAATTATATTTTGATTTATTTAATTTAATTATATTATATAGATGAAACCATGTAGGTTTACTGATCATACACAAACTATGGGTATACTCAGAATGATTGTCTTTCATCAACTATATTTGATTTAAAGTTCGATACGCAACGAACGATGAGAACTTATTCTGGTTGCTAGTCGCATTCTCATTTTTTTCATGGACTATGACACTTCAAATTTTATTTCCATATGATCCCCTGGCTGTCCCATTATGAAATTTGGCACAAAAATAGGTATTAACAATATAAATAACATATATTTTTTTCAAAAAAATCAAAAGGGGTGTTTTTAAGTTTTTTTAAAAACCAGTTTTTGAAAATTTTAATATGAAATTAAGATACTTTTGTTGTATATCAAATTAAAGGCCATTAAAAACTGAACAAAATGACACCAGTTTCAGCTCTGTAAGTTGAACGGATCTTTAGTTACCGTGTTTTGAAAATTTCAAAATACGGCCAAAATCAAGCAATTTTTTATTCTTTGAAATTCAATAAGCCCAAAAAATGTGAAAATTTGCATTTTTCATACTTTTTAGTAGATAAGTTGATGTGAGGAAAGATATCAAAATCTGAAACACTAAGGTCCAAAATTATTATTTTTTTGGTTGATTTCACATGGAATGACCCTTAAGTGATGTTTGCAATAAAACTTGCTTGTTAGGTTTACATATATTATTTCATTGAACATTGCAAACAACTGAATATATAATGCTAATAGCCTTTGAGAAATCCACTTAAATAATGTAAGAATGATAAATATATCCAAAAAGATATAGTTAGAAGTAATATATTCTTTCTATTTAATAAATATGAATACCCGGTAACAAATGGAAATTAGAATAATTTTTGCAGAGACAAATGCATCATTATCTTTTTTTCACTATGTTAAAGGTGAACAACTTTCCCGTATTTTTAAAGATTTGTCCTGGAATTGCATTATTTTGGTCGGGATGCTTAAATATCTCCTATTTTAAAACATCTCCCATATTGCCTATATTCTCATCTTTGTGGTTATCGCATGTTTGGAAATAAAAGGAAGTTACAGCATTTGTGTGGACAGTTGAGAGGGAAATTTTGCTACAACTGTAGCTCTTTTCACTCTAAAGTAGACGGGTTTTCGATGGATCGTTGCTTGCCCAACAAGCTGGTCGAGTAGTTCTATTTTGCTCAAGCAAGACATTTGGTCAGGTGAAAAATAACCAATCACAGTGAAGCTTTGGAACATGTCAGTCGTGATGTCGTGCCCATTCGTAGAAATGGCGTCCCTTCGGATTGTCTCCACTTCAGCTGGACGGAGAGCTATTACAAAATTATTATCACAGAATTGAGATTATCTTTAAAAAATAAAGTTTATACTCAAATGCATTACTTTTATATTCGTCAGAATTTATCAGAGAACTTTTAAATAATTGCACAGCATTGGCTGTGTTTGCATGGAATTCTGGGATAGCCGATCGCTCGCTAGTTAAAGAATTAATCCCAACAAATCTAAGAAATTCAAAAAGAAAATATCTCGGGATGGATTTGCTAAATTTCTGTTAATCTCTGAATGTGAATTTTGCAATATTAAAGGCTTCAATAATTATCAAATTCAAAACTGTTTTTAAAGCTGTTTTCGCTGTTTGATTCATGGAAGAGAAACAGGCACAATATCATTAATATCGTTCGAAACTCCTTCTTCAAAATGCTTTCTAGCATATTTTGTTGCATAAAATTACTATATTTCAGTGTAAAGATTGCTTCCTGTCGAGTCTTGATCTTTCTTATTACAATAACAGCTTTTTGGTGGTTTTAAGTGAATGGAATTTGAGATATTCAGCAGAGCAAACTATGAATGATGTCATCAGTGACGTATTTCAATTCTGTGCTTTGTTGGTTGGATTCCCGAAAGACATATGTTGAATGTTCTGTCGTGTTCTACCCTGAAAGTCGCATCGAACACGTTTCCGCCAGATATGCCCCTACAAAATGCACGACCGGGTTGAATCATGTTTGCCTAGCATAAGTCGATACCCTATTTTGGCCACGTCACGCTAATGAGTTCTAGTAATATTAGTTAAAAAGTAGTTCAATGACATTACTTAATTCCAGGCAATAAACAGATATTAAATTAGATAACATGTATTTGCTTTGGTAAAACTAAGTATTATGATCAGTTATTTTAATTTTAGAACTTGAATCGTAGCTATATGATATTCATTGTAATAATGACAATGACGTCACTCCTCAATTATATCTCACTTGGAGACACGTTATGCTTTCAAAAAGAGATTAACATAAATTATAAATCAAAATGTTCTTCGATTGATACAATTGTATAGATTAACAATATCGATGATGTCACCTCTGGTGTATTGCGTATAGCTGTGATGACGTCATTAAAAATGGCCGCCGCACTATTTCTAATGAATTGCGCTATCTAAGGATCTATTGAACATATTTCAATTTGCAATAGCTCGTTGGAAAGCTCGGAAGATTTGCTACAAATCATTCCATAATCTTCATCTTTGAATTCCCAACGGTTTTTTTATTTGGGTGATCTGAACGGATTCCGCAAATAACAAAGACAACGTTGGATTTTCGTGAATAATGAATAGAACATGTTTGATGGAGAATTTCATGAACTTTTCAGCGATCTATTGCAATTTCGAATAGGTTCTGAGATACAGCGATTCGTTTATATCAGTCAGTCAGCGGTCCTAACCTTTGATAAATGGTATGAGTAACTTCGAGACATGTCAAAATTGTATTTCCTACGTTAGGAAATCATGATATTTCAAGCTAAAGTTTCTTTCAAGAAAATTACCACATAAATGGTTCTTAGCTGGTTAATACTGTAATGAAAGAAAATTATTTTAAACTTAACCTCGTAAAATAAGGACAAGAAAGATAGTGAACAATGCTTTGGGCGTGGGAGTTCATTTGGGTTAAAAATTTAAGTAAAGGGAACGAAAATATGTAATATTGAAAAATATTTTCAATTAGTATTTGATAGGAAGTCCTAACCCATGATAAATGGTATGAATAACTTCAAGACATGGCTGATATAATTTAATAACATCTGATATGTGTATGAATATAATGAATACTTTATTATTTTAATGTAATTAACTTATTTAACATGAATCACATATAATATAATTTAATGACATCTGATATGTGTATGAATATAATGAATACTTTATTATTTTAATGTAATTAACTTATTTAACATGAATCACATATTATAATTTAATGACATCTGATATGTGTATGAATATAATGAATACTTTATTATTTTAATG
>JAFIDM010000001.1:148804373-148841662 GCA_023159025.1 Thereuonema tuberculata | reverse complement strand
TTGGGAAGAAAAAAAAGTAATACTAAATTTTTTGAAATTTCTTCTGAGTAAATTTGAAGATTAAAATATAATTAAGACAATGGAAGGTTGATATGTGAAAAGTGAAAGTAAAAATATTGAATTACATATATAAAGTTTCTGTAAAAAAATACGTAATTTAATATTAAAGAATATTTAAACTCTTGTAAATTCGACTTAACGCTAAGAAAAGTTCCAGTGATTGATTTAAAATAAATTGAATAATTATATTCAATAAAATATTACAAGAATTTTTTGGGTGATATATCAATCTTATCAAGGAAAACAAATATGAGAAAGCTCAAAGAAATTTCTTGGTTAGATGAAAAATGTCTACACGGAAAAATGAGTGTTAACTTATGAAACAATATATTGATTAATAATAAATGTAAAATTGATACAATTATTGATAATATGATTTTCTAGAATCATATTCTGTTTTTGAAATCTAGAAGATTATCCCATTGATTTTCCCATCTATTCATTTGCATCAACCAGTGACATTGTCACTCCTTTTTATGGCAATTCCCCAATTCCATATTTTCTAGTCACATATCCAAGTTTCAAGCATTTCCAACTCTTTTTTACCACAAATAATTGTGACTGTTTCCTTTAAAGATTTGATTTTTTTTGGATTTGATTTCTGTTGCTTTGGTGTAGGTTAGAGTTATTTGCTTACGTTTAAATAAATAGGGAGAATATTTCAAAAATAGGAAGAAAGTTTTGGTTTTGATTGCATTGGAATTTATTATTAGTAGGTTTCCATTGTTATTACAATTATGATGTAAAAATATTTAAATTCTAATGACGAAATCATTTGTTTTATAGCATCTAAGAAATGATTAAATACAAAGGGAAAGTAATTCTATTGTTTATTATAAGAATTTGTTGGAAATGCTGTTTTATATCTGTTATTTCTTTTTTTGTTTGTTAAGATCACTCCTTTTTTTTATCAAAATTTATCAAAAAGAACGAAAAAAAAGACGTTTTAGATACCTTAATGATTTTTTAGAAAGATTGTAGAGATCTCAAATAACAAAAGTTAGACAAACACAATCTTCTTCAGCTCTTCTAGGCATGATGATGATGATAACTTATCTTGCTACATTATTTTCGTCAGTTCTTTGAGTTTTTTTTTTAATCTATAAGAAAGTCGGCATAAAAATCAAGATTAGATTATGTTTTTGTTTCTAATTTCTCAGAATGACCTTGACTAATTTAAAAAACAGTTGCTAAGAAATCTATTCTTAAGTGAAATCAAACTATTTTCATTAATAGAAAAAAAAACAAAGCAAAATTAAAGACATAATATCAGTGAGGAAAATGAATAAAAAGGATTATGAAGTCACGGTACAATATAACAGAACAAGTTCAGTAAACCCTCGATTTAACGAACTACTTGGGTGGGAAGTAAAGGGGTGTTCATTATTGAAGAAAGCCCTTTAAATCGAATGTATTTTTTAAAAAATATGCATATTGAATAAAATCGTAATAATTAAGTTACAATTAAAAACTTTAATTCCATAAAGTTCCTTTACTTACATCACATGGCAAAGTTTATAAATTCGTAATAATTATTGATTATTAATTTTTAATAACATTTTTGCTGTGGCGATGAGATTTTATTTTTAATAAGATTTTTAATTCTTGAATTTTCATTGTTTTTAACAACAACAACAACAACAACAAAAAAACCTAACAAAATTTGAAAAACTTTATATGATAAACATTTTAAGTTCGAGCTTTAGTCGCTGCAACTGAAATATCTTAAACTTTACTGAGAATAAAGAACTCTCATTCAGCAAAATATCTACAGAGCAGGTTAAACGGAATCAACTAAAAATATAAGCAATATAATAGTGTTACAAGGAATATGATTACCCAAGAAACGGGTCTACGAAGATCTGTGAGAATTCAACTTTTCTTTTGTTTACAGAAAAAAAAAAGAGAATGACGGATGAAAAATATTTTTATTTTTACTGCTATGAATTATTGAATTGACTGTATATTTGTAATTATTACATTTTAAACGTATTTGCTATACTAATTACTAGACGGGCACCGTCACTTCCTCGGGAACCCTCGCATATCTAACTTAAAAATACGCTTTATTTATTTAACAAATTAATATCGAGATCAGAGAATATACGACTTCCCGTTGTGGTCTTCTCCGCATAACTCAGATGTATTGCGATTGGCGTCACATACTTGGGGTTGCAGCCAAAAACTTCATGGTCACTTGACTGACGAAGATATTTAGTTCTTAATAACTTACTAATAATAATCTATCATAACAGATCTTTTCGCGAATCCAAAAAAGAGTGGCCAGATCACTGTCGAAGCAAATATAATTACTTTAAATAGAGCTAAATTTTGGAAAACATTATGTAATTAAATGTATTTATATAAATATTATATAAAGAAAGTTAATTTGTTTTCATTGTAGATAAAAAATCAGACCCCAACGCTGTTCGACCAAACGAAGTTGAAAAGCTGAGAAAGTCTTTGATGTATCCTTATGAAGACAAAGATTATTTAGAGGACATAAAACAAACCAGCCCTTTGGCCCCTCGTCTTTTTACATTTCAATTTCCATTCTATGGATTCTATTACAATTACACTTTGGTAAGTCAATTCGCATTCACGATATCTGATAGATATTAGCAGATTTACAGAATCACTACTTTCTTTAAGTCAATCCTTTTCTGCATTGAAAACTTGATTTTAGTAAAAAATGTAATTTCACAAGGTGACAATTTTTTGTTGATTGCATATTAATTTTCATCAGTAGTGATTCTAAATATCACTTTAATAATGAAAAGATTGTAACATTGTTAATAATAGTCAGGGCTGGAGTCCTGACACAGCATTATCGTTTGATGTCTTATTGAAAAAGTATTTGAATTAGGAATATTTCATGGATTTAATTACGTCAGTGACAAACATTTAATTTAAATGCTTTCTTTTACCTCTGCACAGTAAACACCTAAGCATTTTATATTTTTTTTATTAACAAAAGACAATTCAAGCGGATGTTCTATCATTATGAAGAAATCAGAAAAATACCAAAGCACAGAAAATATATCAGTAAAAAAAAAGGAAAAATCTGTGCCATATACAAGAAAGATATCACTGAAAAACTTTCAGGATTATCATCCTGAAAAGAATCAGGCCATAAGTTTCAAGTTATTTCACTATTTCTGCTTAAAAATTCAGCATTATCTGACTGATCCTTTTTTTCATGAGAGTAAATATTTCGAAATTCTAGTAATAATATACCGGCCAGTCTGTTAGATTAGCAGTTCCAGTATATAATGGTTAACTAAGAGAGAGATGAATTGTTTGTATCTAACTGCCATACAGATAGTATTTAAATACGACAAATTTTATTTCAATAACATTTTAAAGGTAATATAATCGATGTAACTTGTCTTTTGTTTGGAATTTTAGATTTCTCTCAATGGCTATATATCTTTCGGTTCCGCATATATGAAAGGGTTGCCAATAAAATATCCTCAGAGCTTTCCTGAAAATCGGTGGCCTGATGTCGCAGATCCTGCATTTATTGCTCCTTTCTTAATGAAATCTACGATTGGACAGATAACACCTGGACAACTACGTGCTGGAGTTTATATGAGGTTAGTTTTAATGGTGCAAATTCACCTTTTTACTCTGAAATCCTATTTTAAGCCTAGTTTGAGACTTAAAATGTAAAATACTGTTGGCTGTCTTTAATAATAATGTTTAAACTTGTTCATTGGGATCTAAAGGAAATATGATAACACTATTTTCTCATTGAGGTCGAGATTTTTTTTTAAGGAGAACAATCTTCAACAATCTTTCAACTTGCCATTTTTGCACAAAATGTAGTATTGTGAAAATTTTCTTTTTGCTTGAGCAGGTGTTATTCGCCTTCAAATTTGAGAATAAAAATTCAACAAACTTTGTAAGAATTGATTACAAGCAAAGAATCCTTTGTCTCCTAAGTGAATTGAGAATTTTGAGTTAGCTATAGATAGGATTGGAAGATATTTTACAGATAATGATGGATTTGTTGGTAGTAAAGAAATCAAAGCTAGCAGAGTTTCATCATTTTGTTGCGCAATTATTTGTTCCTGTATTGATCTTAATGATTTCAATTCGATTTGCCGGGGTTCAAGAATTTTGAATTAGGATGATTTTGATTACAAAAAGGAAGTTTTCAATAAGATGTAATAATTAGAAATAAAATTAGCTTAATGGAAGATAATGGCAATAGCAAAGTCTCGTAGCAATTTTATCAGCTCTTGAAATGAATTAGAATTATTATCGATGACTAATATAGATCGATTTTTATTAGCAAAAGAAGCAGGAAAGGTTCCAGCAGTGAACCACTGAATGGAATTATGGAAAGCAAGAGAAAATAAAAATTATAAGCACTCTTGGATGATATTAATACCTTACGAACTAATTCTCTTTCGAATGTTTAATGATGAAGATATTTATTCGTTAATCAATCACAATGTTCTTTTAAAAATTTGTACGAATTGATAGTTCGTAGATGTCGGGTTCCACAAATGAATTCGAAAAATTCAGGGAATGGATCCCATCTGTAATAAATAGATTTGTTGATAATAATAACCCCAGACAAAACAACTTCATTATTTCCTTATTTATGAGGAACCTTTTGTAAGAGTTTATTAATTAATTCTTCATATGTAGAAGCAGAATTACGTTTGCTATTGAAGTTTTTGGAAATTTTAAGGAATATTGATGTTAAATACATCGCCATTTTCATCTTATATATATAAGGTCCAAATATCGCCAGGTTCCTAATATACCCTGAGTTTCTTCTAATAGTCGAAGAACTAAACAAAAAAGTAGTAAATCCAGGGTAATCCAATGTTTGACGATTACAGTCGGACCTCTATTTAAAGAAAGTCGCTAAATCCGGAAAAAAAGTTCGTTATATGGAGAATTCGTTAAATAGAGATTCACCTTTTAAAAATACTTTAAACTACATGAAACAGATTTAAAATATATAAACATTAAATATTATTAAAAAAGTAATAATTTTAATGACTTAAAGCATACATTACCACATGCTTACTTAAATTTTACTAATAAAGTCTTTTAATTTTCTCTGAGTTTTTTTTTTTGAAAAAGTATTTTCGCTCACACGTACGTCTCGTATTTTTGCAATGCACCAAAACCCCTTCAGGTGTATTTTCTTCAAATTTGTAATTCCCGTCGGATTGTTTCAAATGATTTTAGCATTTCATCATACGAAGGTTTTTTGATTTCTGCATCATGATCATTTCCATTTTCATCATCTTAGTCGCAATTTATTGCTGTATTGTTTTTATTTTCCCACTGTCCAAAATATCCGATTCAGTTAGTGTTTCCGAACTCCAAAATCAAGTTAAAGATAATCATCATTCAGCACATCATCATTAATTTCTTCTTTTTCCCTCAGCTGTATCCATTTTTCTTTTATTTCCTCTAAGGAAATATCGTCTTCGTCTTCGCCCTCCATACTTGCCGAATTATCATTGTTGACAAAGAATTCAACTTTGGTTGAAATGCAAAGAATGACAGCGATTTGCGCCCTGTAAAAATATTTCAAGGAAAAAAAAAAATAGATACTACGAAAAAGTTCATTAAATAGAAAATGCACTTCGCTATTTGGAGGTTATGTTACGAAGAAATTAGCAAAATGTTCTTGGTTCCAAAGAAAAGTTCGCAAAATAGAGGTTCGTTAAATAGAGGTCCGACTGTATTTTGTAAGCAGTTAAATATCTTTTTGTTTTTCTATTTTTTGTAATTATTGATTTTGTTTAATTTCTTTCACTGTACAGTTTAGGCGAGATTTGATATTGTTTATATTCTAATTTTGAATTTTTTGATTTGATTATATAAGGTTACATATGATTTTTTTGGGACATAATTAGAATATATTTGAATGTACTGTATATATGACAAAATATTATTAGTAATATGTTTCCCGAGATTTCTTAAAGGTATTTAAGATATACAAAACAAAAAAACAACAATAATAGAATACAGGCGTAATTACAAGTTTAGTATGTTAATTTTTTAAAATTTGATTAAATTGAATTAAGGTATTTAAAACAGTAACTTCCGATTTTGTAACTGCGATAAATGTAACGCTTATGAAGCGTTATTTTATGATCTTCATTGATAAAAGATGTTTTTTTTTTTTTTTGATGCGGTAAAAGAAATGGTTAAAAAAGAAAAATTCCAATAATGGCGGGCGTTAACCACATGATTTTCCCTAGTGTTGTGGAGTTTTAGACTACTTTTTGTTTTTTTTACTGAAGTTCAACCTCCACATTTAATTACATGAAATTCACTGCTTTTCCTTTCACTTTTAAGAGTGTTATCTTCTAAACAAACAAGTTCGTCCCGTGAAGATAAAGAACTGCAGAAAGCCATCCAATTGGATATCAGAGAAGGGATGATTGGAGCCTCGGATTTTGATGCAACCTATATCCTTATTTTTACCTGGAGGAATGTAACGTTGCCAGACGGCGTCAATAAAAAAGTGGTAAGTGGTAATGACTTTTTCTATGCTCGGCATTTCTAGGACTAATTTTAATTTAGGTTTGCTAAGAAATAGTTGGCAATAATTTGAATTTGCTCCAAGTGACATAAAATAAATTTCTGTTACGATTCTGTTGACAATGACAATCCGCTTAGGTTGCCGAAACGTTAGGTCCTCAAGCCTTTTAAGTAATGTATTCTTTTTTTCAAATTTTTTTAATAGACATTATTATTTCCTTCATGTGTGTGTCAATGTTTTACTCATATCTTCAATATCTTATGTAATTTTATTAAGACTAAATGTAAGTGATGAATTATTATAATATTCATTTAGAAAATCTTACCAAATAACGCTGCTGTGAAAAAAAAATTCCCATAAGGTAAAGTAGAGGAATATGGCTTCTTATTTTTAAATCTCAATATTTTGTCGATTTATTATTTAAATAATAAATTTACTCAAATGTCATGAGTGTATTTATTATTAAACATAAAAAGAAGCTAATAAAACATGAAAAGATGGAAGAGCTCTCTGATATTGATATCTTTCTTTCCTTTGTAAACTAGTTTCGTAATTGCTTTGATTAATTCTTTACCTGTTTCTTTCTTTTAACATCCAGTGATAGTACGGCATATTACTTCAAGAAGACTTTTGTAATATATTGCTTTCTAGCCAAATGTACTACAGCGGCCCTTCACGCCATAGGCAAGTTGCTATTGGATATTGAATCGAAATGTATTCTAGAAATCACTCTATAGCTGTTTTATTTTATACAATAAATACAACAAGAACTGTTGTTGGAAACTTTTTTTGATAAAATTTGGACACATCTCTTTTTTTCCCCCCATTTGTTTTGGAGTTTTACAAGTACACAGCCAACTGTTCACTGTCACGAACATCTTGCTGACGAATGACCGCTAGCGACATCTACCATGAAATTATGAAATTAAGATCCTTTATTGTACTGCATGTATTATCCAACGCGGCGTGTATTTCCTCACTTTACGTTATAAGTAACAGTAAATCATTTCCGCATTTGAAGTTCAAATCTGTATTAAAAAATTCACGTATTCTCATCATTCTAGCAGATCATGATGAATATTAGATGCAATGAAATTGTTTTATTGCTTAGGGATTAGCAACGATGAATGATAATTCAATAATAAGAATGAAGGGCATTATTTCTGTGCATATATTATAGTAAGCACAAACATTCTGAAATGGTTCCAAGATGAAAATATCTTCGAAAACTCCACTTCTACTTCGTTGTGGTTAGTCAAATTAAGTGGCTACGAGGAAAAACGTTGCAAAGACAGCCAATGGAGATTCTTCATTAAAATAAAGATCCTTTTTTAATAAAATCTTTTAACATTTAATTAAAAGACTATAATCCTTATTTAAAAACAGCAAATATCTTAGTAGGTTCTTAGCATCTGCAGACAGGACCCTGGCTCCAGCTTTGGTGCTGTTTCTTCAGTGATATCGGGTGATAACCAAGGTAGACGATATCTGGAAGGAACCTAGCGGTTTGACAAACATATGTATAGTGCGTTATTGTATTAAGAATGCAATTCTAATTCATGTGGATGGAAGTACTGATTACAATACAATGGTTGCAAATATTTAGAGGCGTGGAGCCAAGTCAATAATAATAATAATTTTTCAATCTTCGACTTTTTTTGCAAGGGAATATATGTAATCTTTTCCGAACCCCAATATCATGGTATCGGAGATTCCCCTTAGTGGGTATCTGTAAGTAGATAAAGTTATGTGAAATTATTAGTAATATCTTCAGTTTAATATCATACCTCCTTCTTAGTTCATCCCTCTTCATTTTAATGTTTTAAGCTGCATCACAACAAACTTCTTCAAATTATTTATTAAAATAAATAATAATATTTCAAATTTTCGGAAAATTCCTTTATTCATTTTTCAAGCTATTAAAAATAAAAAGTAAGACAAACAAAAGAAACATCTCCAAAGACATTAATTCAAAATTACTTTAATTAATACTATAAAACTTCTACATTACCATAATACACCAGATATCTGGTGTATTATGGTATTGTAGAAGTTTTATAGTATTAATTAAAAGAGAAACATGATATGATAATTCTCGCTTAAAACAAATAAACTCATGTCTCAACAATGGAATAATATCTTTGTAATTGAATAATACTAAACCATACCTGTAAAAATCATTTAACAAACCCCTCCCCCCAAAAAAATGATCATAAAGTCATTAAGCAATAATTAATAAATATAAGCTCACAGAGATCGGAAATAGCAGAACATTGTAAAGGTAAAGGTCATTTAATGGATATTAATGTAAAAATATTGGCTTATGAAAAAGATAGTAAAAAAAACAAACAAAAAAAAACATTGAAAGCTTGTTAATTAGGAGTACGAAAACACAACTTAAATAGATACGATGGTGTTGATATAATTATACAGAGTATTTTTCTAGCTAATGATTTGACAAAAGATTATTTGCTTTCATCTAAGTCTATTATTTAAAGAATTATTGCTTAATGACTTTATAATCATTTTTTTTTTTGGTTTGTTAAATGGTTTTTACCGGTATGCTTTAGTATTATTCAATTACAAAGATATTAATCCATTGTTGAGCCGGGAGTTTACTTGTTTTAATCGAGAATTATCATATCATGTTTTTCTTTTGTTTGTCTTAGTTTTTATTCTTCAACAGCTTCAAAAAGGAATAATGGAATTTTACGAAAATTTGCAATATTATTATTTATTATAATAAATAATTTGAAGAAGTTTGTTGGGATGGATTTTAATACCTTCAGTTTGTGTAATCACATTGTATAAAATAATAATTTTTTTTTTACATATTATTTATTACTACAAAAATGTGAAAATGCTATGATTTTAAAACTATGTAATTAGGTTTCTTTTCTGATTCTAATGAATTTTTTTTTTTTTTAATAAAACGAAAATTCTGACGATCAGACGAATACTTATCAATTGCTGGTGGCTACAGATGAAATTCGAACTTACGCTATTTTCAACTACGATAGGCTTCAATGGACTTCTTCTGCTGAATCTGGTGGTGACACAACTACAGGACTCGGAGGAATTCCGGCTTTTGTAAGTTTAATTTATGTTATGACTTTATCATCGTCGAAATTGAACTTTTTAAGTATTGTTTTTTATTTCTTAATCTTAATTGGAGTATTATTTTTATTGTATATTTAAAAGGGAAGCCTTTATTTATGTTTGAAAATTACTGAAGTGAAAGTCCTCTGGATTCCCACAATGATTTCTAAAAGGTTCAATTGACTAACTTCATTATTGCAGAGGAATCACTAAAAACTAAGGGGCTATAATATAATGGTCGCAATAACATCTGTAATGCTTACCTTCAAACACCATGCTTACTGTTTCACCAACTATAATAATTAATATTAATTTTTATTTACCAATTACCTTTTAGATGTAAGAACTTTTAAGATTGTCTTCTCTCTTTCGTTTCTCTTTCATTCTTTCATGATTTGCGAGCATTTTCTGAGATTCTCAGAAATCTTCCAACCGCCGATTTTTTTTTTATCAAAATTGAGAGAAATTCTAATTGGTCTTCAATTGAGTTTGTATTTTATTTATTGTAATCGGCGATAACTGCTTGACGTTTTTTTCTTTTAATTAACAGATGAAAACATTATTTTGGAAAATCAAAACATTATTTGTATTAATAAACAAGTTTTTCTTCATGACTAATCCGGGTCCTGTAGAATGCCGGATTAGTGACACCATTAGTGAACTTTCTCAATCCTTCAATTTTTTTTCTTATATACATATGTTTCTTTTCTTCAGTGTTAGCAAAGAAACTGAGTTTTTTCTTTCTGTGTCTTTATGTCATAAACTGTCGAAGAGCACATGGTTTATAATTCGCAAACAGGCTTCTCACAGACTCACTGCTGCCGAGTTTTTTCAGAAGTTCAACTTTGTCTGTTATGACAATGAGCTTTACACCACGAGAATTCATTAGAACCATGACTGGTGCTAAATGTGAGCAGGTTATAATAAAAGAGGCAGAAAAACAAATAGAAACGTCTGATTAGAAATGGCCTGATTAGTGATGGTCGACCTGTACTACAATTTACAGGACTACATCAAAATTAAGCAGCCAGTAGCCGTTCTAAGCATCGAAGGTCTTAGCATATGGAATTTGCAACCAGAAAAGCAAAAAACAATCTATGGTGGATAAGTAGATCATTGATCTGCTAAAACCATAAATTATTTTAATTGAATGAAGTAATCAATATTTCTTATATGGTCATACAAAATATAAACACGATAGCAGAATTTATAATACAAATCATTTTACTAAAATAGTTTCTATACGACCATTATTTGAAAAGACGTATTAAGTGAATTGATATATATAAATTTTGACTTACTAAATTTGATACTTTACTCAAGAATTACATCCAATGTTTCTATAAATTGTATTTACAAATAACTCACATCTTATCTACTAAACTTTTCTTTCAGCATTTAATTATTAAACTTAATTTATTTTCAGTATCTCTTTAATCGAGGCATCCGAATGGTTTGGACTCTATTGTCAAAAGAACATTACAACAAATAAAGTAAAACGAAGTAAATGAAACATAGTCCAGGGACGTAGTATCTTTTAAAAAATACTTCCTGGTCGCACATCTTGCCTCATTTTGGTCTCCAAGAGAAATTTAAAAAAATAAAATAAAAATAAAAATACCATGATATTAGGTGAGGATGGCCCAATAAACAAACCGATCGGAGAAATTAGATCTTAAGCTAAGATGCCAGATAGACATAATTTACTAGACATAAGTGAGAGTATGTATAGGAAATGTTTTGAGGAAGTTAAAAAGAACGAATGCTATAAAGCTATCTTCATTTTTGTTATATTTTGAAAGTTCATGAAAGAAAACAGTTCTTCAAATATCAAAATGAAACCTCAAACAATGCTTTGCTCTACACTGACAACAACATCTTCGGTGCTGTAACTTGTTTCATTTAAGACTTGTAGTTAATTTAAATTAGACTAATCAACCAAAATTCTCGTAATTTGTTGTTTCCTGCATTTTTTTTTTGTAGGTGGGATTTAATGGAGGTAACAGAACCAGTGTTTTTGAATACGAACCTTATTCTCAAACTTCCAAAATCCTACAATTGTTAACGGAAGGCCGAAGTAACTCTAAGAATGGAAGACATATTTTCCGAATAGATGAAGAGATTGTGGCAGGATCGTGCAATTCTGGAACAGGTATATTTGTATTTCTTTCACTTTGCTTTCTGTAATAATAATATTTCAACTGTGATGTTTGTTAACAGCTGAACCCTAAAAGATTTTATTATATTAAATGAGTATTGTGTATTCACAAAAATATATTGAATGTAGTTTAATGACAGCAATGTAAGTAGCTAATTTTAAGAAAAAAAACTTTAAAAATTAGTGGAAATTTTCTATTTCCTGAATAGAAAAGAAAACATGAAGTATTTAAAATAGCTACAAATTGCTTTAGGTTCTTGCTTTTTGATGGATTCTAGTTGAAGCTTTGTAGTATATTATTGTGTTAGATGATGATAAGATCTGAAGGATTTGAAAATGATCGTAAATCGACTAGCGGATTCGGAAGAAATGCTTTTTATCACATTAAGATCTATTGTCACTATTGTCTTCTTCTAGGCTTATATCTTATACTGGTTTAAATGGTAAAAGTGCTTTCTCTGAAATGATATATTTTAGTAGTTTACAGAATATTTTTGGATCTCAGTATTTCTAGGACGCTGAATCTGCGAGAAGTGGAAATCTGGATTGAAAATTTATGGTTTAAGATCAAACTGTAATTATAGTAAACTATGGTATTCAGGATCAGGGAAAGAGGGGTTTCACCTTTATTTCGATTATTGATATTTAATCTGAGATCTTCAAATAAATCAGAATTTCAAAGTTTCTCCTTTGCAACCAATCCGATAAAATTAATTAGTTGTTAAATAGAAATGCAAAAAAATATATTTTATACAATTCAGCAAATAGCTAAGAGCAGAGACAAAGATGAATTAACAATGACCAATTTTGTCGTCAATGATCTTGCTGTAATATCCTAAGAGTTAATTGAATGAAAGAGTTAGCATTATCTTCGTTTCTGAAACAAACAATATGAGAAGTTTTAATGTATTTTGTAGCAAAACTGTAGTAAACTACGGTATTCAGGATTTCCAAAGGAAGGGTTTAACCATTCAATAATCAAAATTAATTATTAAGTAAAATTTTGATTTGGGATTTTTTTAAAAACTTAACTACGCAATAATGATAATTAATAATTTCTCAATTACCATTAATAAGAATAAATAAATAAATAAATAAATATATAAATCAATAAATAAATAAAGGTTTTATTTCCTCATTAAATTTGCTTCAAATAATAAAAAAAAAGATTCATCGTTTAGTTTCTTATTTTCACAGGTCAAAGTGGAAAACTGTTTCTTTCTCCTGAGAGTGGAAGTATGTTAGGAGGAACCATTGTTAACATCACAGGACCCTGTTTTACACCTAAAACAAATTATACAGTGGTATTTCACGATCAAGAAGTGATTTGCACTGCGATAAACTATACGGTAGCAAGATGTGTGACACCAGCCATCTACACGAGGGGATATGTGGATGTTGCTGTCTCATTAAAAATAGGACAACCACTTTTCAAAACTAAATTTTACATAGGTGAATTATTTATAAGTTCCTTTAATGTAACTTATTAAAAATTTAATCTAGTACTTAAAAAGTATTATTGGATGCTGCTTAAAGATATTAATGATTAATAAATTAATTTCAATGGATTCCACACAAATAATAGACTGGACGAACAGATTTTGATGAAAATACCTAATAACGAAAAGGATTCGCATTTGCTTACGATCTTACCCTACATCAGTGACATTAACTTTACTTTTGTTTTATTGAAGTAGAAGACTGCAGTTGTAATTTATGTATTTTATTTTGGAAAAAATATTAGTAATCATAAAAAAAATACACACAATTCATCTATATTTACATATATTATTCAAAATCAAACTTCATTTTATCTTCTTCTCAACCTATTACATATTAAAACGCAATATTTCGACTGTAGATAAGTACCAGTCTTCCTCAAGTTCTTAAATAAGTCTTATTCACGTTATCTATTTTACCAAAAGAAGCTTACGTAATAAATAATCTCGACAATACAAAACAATTCAATGATTTTAAACATCTTACTTAGATGTGTCTAAACAATTCAAAGAATGACTTAAAAATACCAAAGGATATTTAACAATATAACAGTTTTTTTCTCATTATTTCTTATAATTTTTAACG
The DNA here is from genome assembly GCA_023159025.1 of Thereuonema tuberculata. Classification (NCBI taxonomy): domain Eukaryota; kingdom Metazoa; phylum Arthropoda; class Chilopoda; order Scutigeromorpha; family Scutigeridae; genus Thereuonema; species Thereuonema tuberculata. The sequence goes on along the minus strand of JAFIDM010000001.1, from coordinate 148,827,740 downwards.
ATTTTTTTGAAAACTTTCGAGATTATGATTATAAACGTTTACTCCTTTTTTATTTATTCAAACAATTTTCACTGTTGATCATGTAGGATTTGACAACAAATCGCGATTTATCGTCTAAACGCTAAACAATATTCTTGTTAATGGATGAGGATTATGATCCTATGAGAGACAGGGGTCTACCCAATCCGATACTCGTTTCGTCTGAAGTACATAGGCTTGGATGTACTCTCATAGACGCTCATGAAATGTTCTTTCGGCATTTCTACAGTACTTAAAATCTCAGTCTCTGTGTTTGTGTGAAAGAAAATAGTAATTTATCTTTCGATATTTTGCATTTCACACTGAAGGCCTAAATAAAAAGAATTCCTGAATCCGTGTTCTCAAGATGGCAGCGCCCATTGCTGATTTAGGCTTCGGACATAATATCTCGTGAGTGATTGTTAGACAATGCTAAATGCGCGAGCAACCCATTGTTGCGTAATTAACGAGAACGTGCTTGGTGCAACTCCGAGCAGAAAGCCACGCTTTGGATGGTCAGTTCTCGCTCAGTTTTACAGCGGTAAGGATGTGTTCCTAATCGCTGCAGGTCAGTGCTCGTTCAAGTTTACAGCGGTAAGGATGTGTCCCTAATCGCTGCAGTCAGTTCTCGCTCAGTTTTACAGCGGTAAGGATGTGTTCCTAATCGCTGCAGTCAGTTCTCTCCCAAGTTCCGAGCGGTAAGGATGTGTTCCTAATCGCTGCAGTGCAGTTCTCTCCCAAGTTCCGAGCGGTAAGGATGTGTTCCTAATCGCTGCAGTGCAGTTCTCTCCCAGGTTTCCAGTGATAAAGATGTGTTCCTTATCGCTGCAGTTGAGATTGCTGCTAAGTGCCCAGCTGTAATGATGTGTTCGTTACAGAAATTCGGAGTTCATAGTTCCGTACTTCAGATCTCCGATTCTTAGTGAAAAGTTGTGTTTTAGTGCTTCGTTATTGAGAATAAATCCAGATTGATTTATTCCAATGAAATTTGTGAAATACATACGTCAGAGATGTATTTTCGGTGAAAAGCTACTCGACGAAGATTGCTGTTCCAATTTCGAACGTAGGTCGCCATTTTGAATTCTGTGTGAATTACCAATTTGCGACGTGGATTCCCGAAGAAGACTTCGTGACTCCTGATCTACGGAAAGCCGAAATATTACCCCGTGAGTACAGTTTTATTTCCTCCCGAGTTTCGTACTCTCTTCGTCCAAGCCCAGAAGTTTTGAAATTAACTTTTGACCGAAGATTTAGGCCCAGTTTAGTGAGCCGAAGAACGAACTTTAATTTAACTCGCTTAAATAGTTTTGGACTTTAAAGCATTCGATAATTAACGTTAAAGAAATAAATATGTTATTCTAGTTGATTATCTGTTGGAATTCTCTGTGTGAGAATGTATTTAAGCTTTAAAAGAAGATTGTTTTATTAAATGTTTTTTTGTTTGTTACACTTTCGCCTTAGTTTATTTTACCTCCTTTTTAAGCCTTGTAAAGTCGGAATTTTAATAGCTTTCTAGTTTACGATAAATCTCTGCTGAGGGAAATTAATTTGGATTATTTTCTCCTCGATAACTTATTGACCCAGTAAAAAAAGAAAAACCCTACAGACGGTCAACTCGGTAACGTAATCCCTACATTAACCCACAGAGCAGGATATCTGCGTTCTTTCCATGAAATTTTGGGATTTGGGAATATATTTTACTTGCATTTTTTTGTACAATACCTTGATCTTGTAAATCTCTTGTATACGAGAATGTATCCTTATCCCTGGTTGTATTTTAAATGCCTTTTTTGTGCTCCTCTCCTTCTTACAATTACTTTTATTTAAAAACTATTTAATAGTTTGACTGACAAACTTAGTTGAGTATTCATTCATGAAAAACCCTTGTTTCATCTCCGCAATTCTCATTTCCTTACTTGTTCAGATTCTGTATTTTCAATAATTCTGTGGGTATAATTTGTTATGATTGCTCTGTGGGCGGAGAATTTCAAATAGGATTACTCTCATAATCTTTCACAAAGTGCTCTTACTTTAAGCTTCTCCCTTTAATAACAATGAGTAAATCCAAAAACGATATTTTCTGACTATTTTCTTCTACTTCCTTAGTAAATTTAATGAATTTGTCAGCTGTGTTAACATATTGAAAATAGTTTTCAAATTGTCTAAGAGATCCGTATTATATTATTAAAATGTCATCAACATACCTGTAGTAAGCAAGTTTATTTTTTCCCATCTTAAAAGTTTTTCGTGTTGCAGTGATATATGGATTATATAAAGTGTCTAACATCGGGCTACCCCTTTGGGAACCCGTTATGCTGTATGTGTACCAGTGGCGAATACAGAATATATATATATATTTTTTTTTTTTGGGGGGGGGGGGCCAAGTTTAATGTAAGGTTAGGTTAAGTAATTGAAAGTAGATACCCCATGATACTTTATATCAGTTTTTTCTTTATTTTCATTATATTAATTATTTCGGGGGGGGGAGGCCCCCTCCCTTATATTCGCCCTTGATGTGTACATTATCTTTATAATAAGAATTATTGCAAACTAGTTCTAGTAATTTAAAAACCTCATTGCTGTTAACTTTTTATATTCTATTAGTAGGCCTATTTGGCTTACGTTTATATCCTGACAAATATTCTTCACAGTATCCAATGTAACTGTTACTGACAAAGATGTATGCGTTGTATGGATTGGGTGAACCACTGCCTCTCATTGGGTCATAATCCCGACCCGTTAACAAGAATATTGCTGAATGTTTAAATGATGAAAAAAAAAAAAAAGAATTAAGCAATAAAAAATTTTAAATTGTTTTTTAAACAATAAAAAAAGACGATAAATCGCGATCCTGCATGATCAATAGTGAAAATTATATCAATAAATATATAAACGATTAAAAGCTTTATAATTATAATCTCGAAAATTTTCAAAAAATCGTTAAAAATTATAAGAAATAATGAGAAAAAAATTGTTGTATCGCTAATTATTCAAAATTGGTATTTTGAAGTCATTCTTTGTATTTTTTAGGCACATCTAAATAAGATGTTTAAAATCATTGAATTGTTTTGTATTGTCGAGATTATTTATTACGTAAGGTTCTTTGGTAAAATAGATAACGTGAATAAGACTTATTTAAGAACTTGAGGAAGACTGGAACTTATCTACAGACGAAATATTGTATCTGTTAATATATAATAGGTTGAGAAAAAGATGAAATGAAGTTTGATTATTGAAAGATTAATAATACTTTCTTCATTAACTTTACATTTCCTAAAGAACAAAAAATTCCATCGATCACCAAGAGTTTTCTTCACGAAATGAATTTTAAACACAGCGAATGGGAATGGAATTTAAACAGAGATTAAGAAGATTTTGATATAAAAAGTCTGTTGCAAAAAATGGTACTCAAGTGACATCCCAACCAGAAACGATAAGAGAATTTCTATTAAATGTAAGATACCAAAGGCGTTTTAAGGCGTTTTTGCATTAGAGCTTGACATTGACTTTCTTGTGAATGTAAAGAGATTGAGAAACACTTTTTCTGATTGAATTAATGTAGATATAGTTTTGTTTCGAAAGGTAAAACAAATAAGCCTTACTAAAAAAGTTGCTTTTATTTTGGTATTCTATTATTAAAGGAAATTCACGAAAATAACCCAATTTGAATGAAAGTTATTAATTAAAATGATGTTAATATGTTTTTAATATTGATTGAAATAATTGAGAAATCTACTGGTCAAGTGTGAGGAATGAAATTTCCTTTTTTTTTATGTGAACAGATGAAAAATGTGATGAACGTATTATAAGAATCTTCTTGTTTAGCAAGTTCTTCTAAAAGACAGAGGGAAAAAAAGCCTGCAATTTTTGTAGAAATCAGCAAATTATTGGGGAACAATGACTCAGGATCTGTAGATGAACAGAAGGAAGCTTCTAGAAATTCATTTGTTACTATTCAGGTTAAACAGAAATAATTTAAAATTACGAAGGGAACTGCGATTTGAAATTTTTTAATACAAATTGATTTATTTCTTTTTTATTACTAAGACTAATATGGTTTATATTTTGTTGATTTATAGAAAACCCACTTTTGCCAAGGGATGAGGTTTCACTAGATATTTTAAGGATAGAATTACCCTCAATCCAACTGAAGTGGAATACTACACGTCTCATTGCCAACCTGAGCTCAAAAGTCAACATCAACCTATTTGGATACACGTAATTATTACCAATCATTTTAAATTTCAGTTTTAATAGTTTTATTTTTATTAATAAGTAATTTTATTTCTAATTAATAATTTACTTAAAAACTAAATAATTTTTATATGAGTAAAAAATGAGTTTTCCAAATGGCCGTTGTTCAATCTGTGCCTCACAACAATGTAAAAATAAACTTCTACAACCTTATTTCCTGTAAATTCTCTTCCTATTTCGAATCCTTCAACCACGGAGGTTATGGTCGTAAGGTATTTTCCCTGTTATCAGTAACGGAGGCGCAACTGAAGAAATAAAACCCAAACCCATCATTCCCATATTCAGCTCATGTTACAATCAGGGGAAAGAAAAATGATCTGATCAAAATGTATTTAGATTAAACAGAACCTTCCAGAATCTTTCTACATTGAAGGCTATTTCTTTTTAAAAACAAACAAATACATGATAAATACAAAAGTGTAGAGAGATTAAAAGGGAGATCCAAGTAAAATCTAAGTAATGTTAAAATTATGTTCTTTGTCTTATTTTTAATTGATGAAAATTTTATTCAACGATTGATTCTAGTAAAAGATAATAAAAATCGGGTTAATTCAAGAAAATCAACAATGAATTCTAGAAAGTTTGTTAAAATGCTTCATGTAAATCAAAAATCTTTATTAAGACTGCTTCTTCTATGAGAATAGATACTGACCCCAGTAGGCCTACTTACAGCATCTTAAAATGGATTTTAGGAAATTGTATAGAAAAGACAGCAGCACTGAATAACAATTGAGAGGGAAATTACTAATAGAAGAAAAACAAATAAATTTTAAGTCTTCTTTATTGAAAAGTTATTTTTAAATAAAACTGTTTTAATTTTTTTATTCTTATTATTGATCTAATTATTCAATACGTTCTAATTGGATTAGATTTGAAGGCAACAATGATATTGTTGTAATATTGTTTAATTGTTGAATCTTATATTTCTTTTAACATCAGCAATGAAATGTAGTCTATGGCTTGATTTAATACAATTTTTAAGAAAATCCTTAAAAAAAAATGAGCATCATGTTCTGAAGTGATTTCATAAATATCTTTGAATTTATTTTAAAAGACAATTTAATTTCTTTTCTTTTTTTTTTTTTTTTTTAATTCTAGAGAAAATGAGAACTTTATTAAGCTAGAGCTACTTGGACGCTTGGCTGTGGTAAATAATACGGGATTTTATGAACTTAAAACGTCTCTCTTCAAAAATGTGACGGAGAAAATGAATCCAGAATATTCTATGGGTCTTTTGCAAGTGAATGTCTCTCAACCATTTGGCATCAGTGGTGTTCCGTAAGAGTTATTTAGTTTTATAAAACTTATCCCGAAATAAATACAGGAAATATGTTTAGTTGATAATTAAAAAAAAAAAGCACAATTGTTATTAACACTGGATCAACAGACGTTTAAAAAGGAGTATGTTTTAAAAAAAGTAAATTTTAAAGAAGTTTTATTTATTTTATTGTTTTTTGAGAACTTATGTCCTCTTAATTTCTCTCCCATTATTTATTCGTGAACTCTTCGCCAGCTACATACTTCGGTTACTATTTTAATATAATTCGTGTAATTTATTTCTAACAAAAGGACTAGCAAATGTAAAAGAAAATTATTAAATTTTTATTTTATTTCATTCAAATAATTTCATTTACAATTTTAACTTTTCTTTCTCTTAAAATTTGTAATTTTTTTTTTTACAAAATGTATTTAAAAAAAATTAATTACACATGTAGTAGATATTAAATTAAATTAAATTAGTCCACGCTGGGAGGCTGAGCTTCTGCATCTCCAAGTGCAACATTAGCCTCTGGTAGAAATCTCTTAAGTTACAAGGAGAGGGCATGGCCTGTACAACGCGAAAATATTATATATATAATTATGGGTAAAGTATCTGGATTCTCTGAATTCTGGGTAAAATATCTTCAGTAATAGTTATGATTATATAAATGCCGTAATATTATTAAAAGAGCCACATCTACAAATCAATAAAATATATTCAATAAAATACATTTATTCAATATATTTGAAGATGTGGCTCTTTTAATAATAATATGACGAATAGAAGAAAGGAGATTAGAAAGAAATGTGGACTTATATAAATGTCACTTAAAAAATTAAAAATACTCTGTTGTATATTTTGATGTACTGAAGAAATGATATTTGGACAAAAGTGCATTTGTTTTGAAAATACCCTTCTTAAGAAAGAAATTATTTTGAAAAAAAAAAAAGTAGGTGGCCTGGGCTAGAAAGTGAGCTCCCTCTAGGATAAAATAAAGGCGTTGAATTTGTTGGAATATTATAAGAAATGAAGAAATTAGGCTTCTTCAGTCCGATTTTCCTTTGATGATGGCTCCGAGTGCCAGACAAAGAAGAGGAATCATTTCGGCTCCCTGAAATGGCCCCTCAAACAGAATCAAGCACCAATAATAATTCACTGTACACCGAAATGGTTTCCTCTTCTTTGTCTCGCACTCTGAGCTACCATCAAGAGTAAATCTGAATGAAGAAGACTGAAACAGCTGTCTCAGATTCCCGACATGGTAGCTCAGGGTGCGAGCAGTCCCGGATTTCCGCATAGGCCTAGAAGGCCCGGGCCTAGAGGCCCCGCCTTATTAGATTTTTTTTTTTGGGTTGTTGAATTGGAGATTTTCGGGATGGGGGGGGGGGGGTCCTGGGTGTTTAAGTCCGGGGAAGAGCACTATCAGTTTTTTTTTTACAAAACTTTTGTGGTGAACGTTAAGCTTTTTATTTTCATTTCTAGAAATGTTTTTCTAATTCCGATACAGTTCAGCATTTTCAATCCATATAAAGTCACTCTTCGTTACGAAGTTCAAAACTCGTCTGAATAAACTGAAAATAAACTGAAAATGGAATCTCAAACAGTAAATGAAGGAAATATCAAATGAGTGAATGGAGGCAATTTATTTTTTGAATAATGTGAAACGACAATATTAATTAATAAATAAAATGGAATTATTTCTTTCAATAAGAAAGAACTTAACTCTTATAATGTTTCCTTTTTTGTTTTAGATCTTTATGGAGTCGGCCTTTCGCATTAGATTTGTTTTTCAAAGACCGCTGGGAAGATGTGTTAGGGAAAGACTGGGCAGCCGTATTTTGCAACAACTGGGTTGAAAACGAAAAGCGTTTAGACAGTTTCGTTCCAATGCTTCCCAAATGCCCTTGTAGGTTACCAAAGGCCGCAGCTGATAAAGGCTATTTTGTACCTGATACTGAATGTGATAAAGTTGGAAATACTGATTGTAATGGAAAAAAGAAAGCTTTTCATTGTGTTCGATTAGGACAACCTACGTAAGAATTATTGTTATTATTATTATTTACTTATTTATTTAAAGGTAGATAAGGCTTAATTGGTGTAGCTTTTCATTTTATGACTTGTCCTTAATAAATTGATTAAATTTTAAAATTTTGATATTAAGTATTAAAAAATATTACAAAAGAGAATGGAAATGTTACTTCTTTGCTGCGTAACATAAATGAAATGAATGATTCGTTCTGTACCAACTGTTGATTTATCTTAGGGTGAATGGAACTGACCAGCATTGCTGTTATACTGCTGACGAAGCTCTGTTAACTGATGACGTCAGTGAGGCTGGTACAGCCCATAGAGTTCATCCATTTGGATCTTATCCTTATAATCAAGCACGTAAGGTAAGAAGCAGTTTTAACAAGGATTAAAGTACAGTTAATACTTATCAATACTTCCTCTAATAAACTTCTGTCCTAAACTGTGATCATCCTTATGTCATTTATTAGGTAGATAACCTCTACGAAGAAATACTACATACGAAACGTAAAAATAAAATAACTAAATAGACAAATACGTGCTTTATATATTTACTTTACTTTTTCAGATAAAAGTCAATTGGATTTTCTGGTATCACAATATAATCCCAATTTTACACCTGAAAAAAAGTCTCTTTGTTGTAGAGAAATCTTGTTTTTACTTTATCTGAGCCTCAATATTTAAATGTCTTTGAATTTCAATTTGTTTCGAAATAAAAGGCTTTTATGTTTTGAAAAATCTTTATTGTTTATTTACTACAGAAAATTACCCTTTTCTGTGGTAAATAAAATATAAATGAAATGAAAATTTATAGTCTACTATATCTTTTCGAATGATAGTGTTAGAGCTCCCCTAACATCAAGTGGAGAATATAGTTTGGATGTCTTGGACTTCGGTTGGAATTCTGTAAACAAATTAAAATTACAGTAAAAATTACTACAGTTCTATAACTTTAGAATTTTAGTTAATCAAAATATAAATCTGGAAACTTTTAGGATAACCATGTTACTCCGTCTTCAAGAATGAGATTGATCTTACATAATTTCCAGTTGTACCCCAAGATTGAAATTTTAATTCCAACAGTTTCACAAAAAGAATACGTAATGGTATTAAGCCGTAAAATAGTATTAAAAAGGTTTTTTGAAGATTTACATAGAAGAGTGTATTCTAGAATATAATATGGAAACTTTTTTTTGTTTTTAAATATTCTCTACAATTGTTTCAGGTGCCAGGTTTATCTTATTGGTATCAGGAACGGATGTCTTTTCTGTTCTGCTGTGGATGGCAAAATAGAAATAGTGATAGTTGTCAAGTATATCGAATGAAACGACCATCTCAAGACTGCTCTGGATATACTCCCTCCAATGCAGGTAGGTGGTATAAGATTTTTAATATTATATAAAAATCTGTTTGATATTACTTTAAAAAAGAAAGACATATTGGAAGATCACATTCCGTACACTGGCTTTTTAAGTAATATATTTTAAATAATGTCACTGCCAAGCCTGGATGAAAGAGGAGGAGGAGTAAAAAAAAGAACTCTTTAAAAAATCCTGGACTCAGCCTAGGGTTACAGATGAAGAGCAGCCAACGACTTTTGGAGCAGAGGAAGAATTAATCTTAAATCCCAAGATCAAGAAGGCGAAGAAACTGTTTTCAGCAGCGTCTGCACTGTAGTGAAGGGGCTGTCTCCATGCTAGTGGCGACCTTCTTTTCAGAAGAAGGCAATGGCAAACCTTGCCAAGAAAACATATGAACATATCCTCTTTAAAGGGTATATCTATAGTAACAGAGGATGAGACTTACTTGTTTAACGGCATTCTTCAAACAACACGGGAATATCACCGATTCTCCAAATATAAATCTTATAAGTCACGACGGGGCAAGAACAAAGTCGAAAAGAAGTCGGGTTGCTGATGTAGCCAGCATTCAATAGAAAACTTAGCATAAGAATACATAGCATAAGAGCATGGAATGTAAGAAGCATGAACCAAGGAAAATTAGTTATTGTTAAAACTGAAATGGACCCCAACATTTCAGAAATATTAGATAAAAGTGAGATCAAATGGACTGGAATAGGATGTTTTGTATCGGATTACAACAATTTATTCTGATCACGACTCTAAAAGTCGATCATGATCTAAAAGTGGAATAGCATTGATTATCAAGAAGGATAAAGCCAAAGTTGTTATTGATTATAATACTATTAGTGACAGGATTTTATGTAACAGAAATAGTGGGCTATCCAATAAATATCGTATTATGCAGGCGTACGCTCCCACTTCCGATGCAACTATGACACTATTAGCATTGCTGCTGAAAGAAGGAGGATGAAAGTATTAGGGTATAAACAGGAAATGCGACGCTTAAATGCAGGTTTTCAACGACAAGCACGAAAGGCAAGGAATATTATTTCAACCAAGTATGCAAGCAAATAGAGGAAAATGGCCAGATCACCTAATTTTGCTTAAAGAAATCTCCACAAGGAACAGGAAACTACTGTGAGAATTGAATTTGGAGGGACACACTGGTTTAAACAGGAAAAGGGTGTAAGGCAAAGATGCATCTTATCACTGTATCTCTTCAAAGGATCTGGATAAGAACCTCCAGATGCGGGTCTGGATACAATGACCGAAAGTATTTATACTGAAGAACGAACCATCACCAATCTATTGATGGTGAATAAATTAAAATAGCCGTGCTGGCGTGGTCGTGCGGTCTCGGCGGCGGCCAGCCGTGGCGACCAGTGCGCCAGTACCTGGGTTCGAATCCCGGCAGTGGCATGGCTGTTTCAATTTCCTTTCCTGTGTTGTCCAGCCTCTTCTTCGCTTTCTCTTCGGTCTGACGTCATTCCTTAATGGCGTCCTGGGGGCAGGCAACGGGAAACCACCCCCAGTATCTTTCCTCAGGTGTTTCTAGGAGATCCATGTGAGACCTCCATAGAACTGGACCTGTCTTCGGACAGAAAACTATGGATGGATGGAAATTAAAATAATAAATAGCTGCACTTTCTTGGGAATCTGAGTCAATAATAGTATACGGTAATGAAGAGAAATGAAGAGAAGAATTGCAGTGAGGAGAAGAGCAAGGATAAACTTGGAGAAAATTTTGAAAGATAAAGATATTACAACGAATATGAAAATCAGAATTATCAAAGTCTTTCCTGTGGTAACCTAATGATTTTGAAAGTTGGACTTTAAGAAAGAATGAAAAAAAAAAAAAAAGGATAGATGCATTTGATATATGAACTTGGAGACGTTTACTAAGAATTGCTAAGAAAACAAATCGTTTGGTATTAGATCAGATTCCGCCTGACGCTCTCTTGAGGCTATGATATGCAGACGAAAGTTAAAATACTTCGGGTACATTACGCATGGCTGATGATAGCCTCAAGAAAGTGAAAATGCTTGACAAGGTTGAAGACAGCAGGAAAAGAAAAAGGCAAAGGACACGATACAGTCAAGGAAGTCTGCAGAAAGACTTTAGAAGATCTGCGGACGATTAATGGGCCAGAACAGGATGGTGGGCATTTGTTCATGGTGTCACTTGGCGTTTACTCGATGGTATATGACGATGATGATGATGATGTTTTATGCGACTTGTTTCATTAAATGAAAATATTTTATTATTTAAATAGAACTAAATGTACTCAATTTTTTATTTATCAAATTACTATCTATTCTGCATCATTTCTTTTTCTTTTTGCAATGTCCCATATCAATTTTAATGATTATTCAATATCTAATTTTTTCATCCCTTTTTTAAAGTTTTTTTATTCACCGAAATCTTTAAATTAGGGCATTCAAAACATTTGAAAGAAGGAAAATCAGAAACAGTAAATGCGAATTGAACGACCTTAAACACTTAATACAAACAGAATAAACTAATTGTAAACGAAAAATCTAGAAATAAACTAACACCCACATATACATGGACATTCATTCACATAGCAGTCAAATGATTGTTATTTTAATGGACCCAATCGCAGAAATTAGAATATCAACAACAATAATAATTGTTTTCAGAGAAACTAGTTACTTTAGAATATTAAAGCTCTTCGTTTATTCTTTCTGGAGAATTCTAATTACTTGGTTTTCATTTCAGCAATTGTGTATGGTGATCCCCATTTTATTACATTTGATGATTTCGAATATAGTTTCAATGCCAATGGAGAATACACTTTACTCAAGGCTAAGAAAGGAGAAACTATCTTAAATATCCAAGGAAGATTTGAAAGACTTTTAAGAACAAACAATGGAAGTAAGTAACGAATGTTTCTAAAAGAAACAGAATAACTTTCTGTTAAATCCCTTTATCTAAATTCAGTCTGTTTCTCAGCAGCTTCATTTCAAGTAAATTTTCAAAAAATTAACACTAGTTTGGAAAAAAAATTATGAGGGACATTCAGGAATTACGAAAACTTATTGATAAACTGCAAAACACAGTCAACAAGATAGATATTACAAATATATTTAGACTGATTTTAAAACTTAACTGTTTTTCCAAGTATTCGCTGTCTCGATTTGACATAGCATATTTGTCCAATGCGTTTCTATATCTTCTGTATAAAAATTTCTGTTCAATGAAGTCTATAGTCGTTTAGTTTCTAATACATAGTTTGATCGTACAACATTTCGAAAAAGAAAAGGCAACCTATACTGAGATTTGATATTGGAACAATCTATGAAATCAGTGGTTTAGAAGATTTTACATCGTTTGGACGGAAGTTTCTATGCAGAAGTTATCGAAACATTGATCCTGTGGTAGTAAAAAGATGACGAATATTTCAGTGGGAAAATAGACGAGACTTTTGCTAAAACAAATCTATGGAATTTTATCAAATATATTTTTTGCAAGTAAATTAATAAAAAGTTATGTTTTATTAGTATTTGAACTTGCGCAACTGAGAAAACATTAGTTATAACATTGTTGAAACAAAATATCGAATTATTTTGAAGTTTTATCTATTAGTGATGATGATTCAATATTTTTAATTATTCTTAATACAAAATAATTGCATTGTATTTTGATTGTGGAAAATTACATATTTATGCTCATTATTTTTTCTAAAGAAATCGTGAAGCTGAATGCTACTCAATTGACGGCAGTTGCAATGAGTGAGGGAAAGTCTGCCATCGTAGAAATAAGAAGGCGACAACCTGGAAGCAACAAGCGATATAAACTGACTGTCTTAGTCGATAATCAAACAATATACTTCGACAATACATACAAAAAGATGCAGTCATACAAAGGTAAAGTAAAAGAAGAAACGTAAGTAGCAGAAAAGTCATTTTTCAGTAAATTTGTTCCAAGAATAAGTTGCAGATTCGCAGTTGAAACATCACATCGTGGAAAAACGAATTTTAGTATTTAGAAATTAAAATAAACGATGGGAAACATTTATAGTAGGATAGGTGTAGTAAAGTTTTTTTTTTAAATGAGTTCAGTTGACTAAACATCTTTATTCTGATGAGGACTTTTCTTATTCTTCAACTATTGGTGACTGACTTCCTTCAGTTTCTTCAGTGAGTTAAGTTTCACTAATACAAACTAGATGTCACTTCGCTCCGGAAGCCACTCATATGTAACGAAAAACAACAATTTGTTTATTCAAAAAACATCAAGTGAACTAAAAACTAAAACTTAAAACGAAAAATAAGTTAATGCTTAAATTCTGAATACAATATTGAAATCCGTTTTTAATTCAGTCAGAAATCTGCGCAGTTGAGTTGACCATGACACAGTACTCCTGTTGTCTGCCGAAATTCAATTGTTGCGGACGTACAAACACACGTTGTTTTTATAATAATAATCACACTAGATGTACTCTGATACGTATCATATACGTAGCATTTGAGCAGTCGATGTTTTAGCATTTCAAAAATCAATTTTTAATTTATAAAACAAAGACTTCCAATGATAGAAGAGTTTTACTGAAAAAAAAAAGAAAATATAAAAAAAATTGTTTATATGGTTGAGATCAAGTGTTTAATAAGTGACATCCGACGATTATAATAAAACAGTTTGAGTTTTATTATATAGAGCTTTTTTTTTCTCTATTCTTTGTTTATATTTAATGGATTTTTTTATGAGTGGATTGATGGAAGTGGATCAAGACTAAAATAAGACATTTTAATTTTAAGCTATTCCGTAAATAGGTATCGTACAAGTTTTAAGAAATCAGTCCAGCCCTTTTAGCGTGTTACGTCACAGATAGAAAAGTGAAATTTGGTGAAACAGATGAAAATTGATAGTTGTACTTTGAAGTTTAAGATAATAATTGCAGTAACTAACTTAACTAAAATCCCAATACATTATTTGCAAGTTCCCGAATATTCTTGACTAAAGTGAAATGCTGCTCCTCTTCTTATATCGTCATGCAACGAACTAAGCTTCAAATCTGGAAAGAAGTTTTACCGAATAAAAAGAAATAAATAATTAAATAAATAAACAAACAAACTACTACTACTACTAATAAATAAAATACTTCAGACATTTTCAGTATCAGCGATTTAAAAAAAATCCTTAGTTTTATTATAAATCCACAACATACTCACATAAATAAATGCTATCAAACATACATTTATTCAAAGTAATTTTCGAAGAGATATAACACGTCTCTTCTTCTTCAGCTTAAAATTGTAACGAAATAAAACGAAATCCTTAGTTTTATTTTTAAAGAATAAATCTTCATAAACACTTTTTTTTTATATTTTAACACTGATTCTTTATTTTTGTAGTTATTCTTTCCATATTTACTGAAGGCGTGAAAGTGAATTATAGGTTTGAGATATCTCTTGCGTAGTTATAAACGATATAGTTTTATCTCTAAATAATTTCAAAATCGGAATTTGATAATTAATGAATTTTGAGGTTTGCGTACTCGTTGATTCAGGCAGATAATTAGGTGAAGAAAAAAAAAATGATTAGGATAATGGAGTAGACTTTAAATCTAGAAGATAAGTGTGCAGATAACAATGAAGAAAATTAAGATTAAATTGCTCTACTAATTATTAAAGACAGTGGTTCTTCCAGTTCCATACAATGGCTTTGAACTAATTACTCATCGAACTGCTGAACATGTCTTTGAATTAATAAATTTACTTTCACATTTAATATTAACAATGAATTCAATTGAAATATTTACGTAATTTATAATAATTAGTTGTTATTTAATTAAACGCAGTGATTTTTTTTAACAGGTGTTACTGTTTACGTACCTGGCAATATTCGCAACCAATCTCAGGTAATTGCAGTGTTTCAGTCAGGAGCAGCAGTGGAAGTGAAGGAAGTTAGAGGACAAATTGCAGCAATAGCTTATCTTCCCAAAACATTTAAGGTAACAATCATTATTAAGTCGTCACTGCAATCTTATTTAATTCTGTTCAGTGTTGAATTATTTCTCATGTAGATGCTTGCATTGTTTATCTTGATCTGAGTGAACGATGACCCATTTATATATCTTGTTATTTTGTACAACACACGTTCTTGCTTTCTTAATGTCATGATGCCAATTTACGACAATTCTAATTTTAATACATTAATATAAATATGGTTTCTGAGGAAATTTATCTTCATGTTTGTATATAAATATATATTTGGTTAATTCACAGACGTAATAAATTCAAAACTAAGATTAGCTAGCTAGTCTTCAAATAGTTTGGAAAATAATAATACTGGAGTATTATTTTGGATTTTAAAAAGCTAACTCCCAATCGAATGGTTTTTGATTGTATTTAACAATGTATTTATTAATACATCAGTGCAAAGTAATCAGAAATCTCAAGATCTGTTTTTAGCGATTTTCTAGGAAGAAGCTTTTAGATTGTTCGTCTTTGTGCGCATGTGTAAACTGCCCAAACGGAGCCCTGAGTCTAGTGGCCTGGAGATTTGGAGAAAAAAGTGGCTTCTGGTCCAGGCATTTCGGTTTAGGTGGGCACTGACGGGATCAGAAAACAGTAAAAACTAACAAAATTGGGATGGGTCTTTGCTGAATCGATTATGGTAAGAACGAATATGATACCCTCTACCTAATGTGGCCTTTTCGGGTTCAAGGTAGCCACTAGATACTGAAGCACATTGCACATGGATCCGAAAATCGGTAGGTCGCATCCGTGTGTATGAACTTAAGGGGAGCGTTTGAGACCAAAATTATCATATTGAAATGAAAAAAGGTAAGGTGAATGAGATATATAAATTTTTGGACTGAATCACCCTTTACGTAAATTGTGTTCCGAAACACCCTCATTCACCATACCTTTTTTCATTTCAATATGATAATTTTGGTCTCAACGCTCCCATTAAGCCCATTGCACATGGATCCGACCGACCGATTTTCGGATCCATTTGCAATGGGCTCTGTTCAGTCGTCCGATTGGTGCAAATTTGTTTCGAGCAAATTGTACGGGATTACTTGTTTTGTTTTGTTTACTACCAAACTGTGAACTGATATTTTTACCGTCAATTAATAATCTTATTAAAATCTTCTGAGTTTGCTACAATTTTGATCTAAAAGCTTATTTTGAAAAAACAAAAAAAAATCCCATATTTCTTTTAAAACCACGGGATACATTTTTTTACCATTTCATGTCATACGCTGCATTTCACTATTTCCGATTCCTTCAACTATTTTAAAAGTCTTGAGCGAACTTTAAAAAAAAAAATATTTTAAACTTCTCAAAAGTTTGCTAATTATAAATGTTTCACTGAGTTAATATTTAGAGTCTTGAAAACTTTTATAAAATTTAAGTCTTAGTTTTTATTTTTAGTAAATACGATAAAATAAAATAAAAGTTAGAATTTATTTTGTTCTTTAGTTAGCGCCATGTTTCATATTTTTTTTTTTTTTAAGAAAACTTTCAAAAGTCTATTTTTAATAGAAAATATTTAAATCAATAACGTAACTAGGTTTTATCTGATTCTGTTGTTTTAAAGATAAAATGTTAACTAATAAATTATCAACGAAAAGAATGCATTCATTGGTTATGGTGAACTTTTACTTTTACTGTGGGACAAACGGATTCCTAAATTAAGAGTAGCTTATCTGGTCTTTTATAAATTGTGTATCTACTTTAAGCTTTTCTTCTATTAGGAAGGTTATAATCGTTTATTAATGTCAAGATATTTTAGAAAGATTGCAAGGAATTCGTGTATTTTTCTATTTCTCTTTCTTTTTCTATTTTCAGTTTAATTATTTTCATTTTCTAGCAATTAAGAGTTAGTGAAATAACAAGTTTTATTTCCCAAAGATTTTAGAACCAATAATAATAATAAACTTGATTATAGGAAATGCTTTTGATTTTTTTTTCTATTTTTATTTTAAATTCTATATATTTTGATTTTGTTTTATTTTATTTTATTTTATTTTATTTTGCTTAATTTCATTTTATTACATCTTGTAATACTTTACTTTCTTTCATTGCAGTTTCTCACTACAGGTCTTTTCGGGAATTATTCTGGCAACGCCTTCGACGATTTAACACTTCCGTTGCCTTTAGCGCCTTTGCCTCTGAACAGTTCAATGGAAGAAATCTACAAACAATTTAAGACTCACTGTAAGAATTCGGTTTTCCATTTTTTTTAATTGCAATTAATATGAGAAATAATAAAGCTTAAGGTGCATGAATAAATTCAAAAATTAACTGAAAAATGCATAAACTGAAATAAAAAATAGGATCTCGTGTCCTGAGCCATCATCTGGGGAATTTGGAATATTTATTAGGCTTCATCAACCAGATTTACCCTTGGTGAAAGGCTCATGATAAAAGTCAACGATGCCATTCACGCACCCGGGAGTGGCATCTACCAAAAAGCACACAATAGGGCAAAATAACCGTACAACAGCCACGGCCTGAAATTCCCTGTCCTAGCAACCGCCAGGTACAAAGGAATTTAAGTGAGGTATTACAGAACCCAACGTACATATAATTCAAGAAAAAAATAGATCTTAAGCTGCCATTAAACTTGCCATTCTCCAGCATAAATAATATCTTTTTTTGATTTACTTTGGTCACAAACGAACGAATGACATTGACTGAAAACTTCCTTCAAAAACTTACTTGCCCAAATCCTTTAGTTTTTAAAGGTTATAGCAAACATTCGGGGAAGTTATAGTAATCTTTTTAACTCATCACCAGATAGGAGCTGTATGTTTTGTTATGCACAAAAAACAAACATTATAAATAAAAAAAACAAAAAGCCTATAAGAAAAATTGAAATAAAGTAACAATCGCTGTTTATTTTGTAATATTCAGTATTTTAGTCTTATTCTTTAATTGAGAAATTTCTAATTTCTTGTTACAGCTTTCAATGTTTTTAAGTAATTTCACCTTTATTTGATGTAGGGGTTGTTGGTCTTTCGAATAGTACAGAGAAGTCTTTATTTTATCAAGAGTTTAACCGAAATAGTTCTTTGTATTACAACAACACTTTTAAACCTATATTTGAAGTACCGCCACGGTAAGTTGATTTTGTTATAGCATTACTACTATTCTCTACTTTGTAGATGTATTTATGTTAAGATGTGATAGTGTTTTGTAAAAACTGTTGGTTACTGAAACCAACCAATTGGATTTGACTAGAGGAAAACATTCTAAATAAAATCAAGTCAGTGTGGATATCAGCATAGAAAATACAAGCATAGAAATAAACAAGCATAAACAGTCCAAAGCTTTTGCCTCAATAAGACCAGGCTTCTTCAAGTGGGAATAATTGAGGCTTGTGTGCAGGTTGATGTCCACACTCATGCGTTTCAACACAAGTAAAAAAGAGTTAAAATCAAGCCAGTCTATGTAAATAGAATTCAATATAGAATACAATATCAATATTCAATTTATGCATCTGTTGTGTTCGCCAAGGAAAAAAAAAAAATTGGAATTTCAGATTTCAGCAGAGTAGAATCTCTGAGTGTTTCAACACTTTCTATGGAAGATATAAAATTTTACTCAAACAATATGTTCTTTTAAAAAGCTAGTGGCATCCTCAGTTTTATAATTCAATGCAACTTCCTTTCATGACTTAAACATGAATTTGCACGATTAGGTAACTCTTGGCATCTCCTCTGGGAATAAGTAAGTCTAATGGATGGCTCAGATGCTTTTATGGTTCCTCAGTGTCTGGTTCCACAAGTGTTCGATGATTATTTTGAACTGCACGATCAATTAGAACAATTGCTGAGAGTAAACTGATAGTTCCCACATCGGTAACCAAACTGATAACCAAACTACTGGACGAATAGCAGGAAAAAATAATAATAATGGCAAAACGGCTACCGAAGTTTGGGTTCCATTGAGGGAAGGGAATCTTGTGCTTTCTAGGCTTCGATGGAGACTGTGGTGAATGTATGGTAGTAATCATCTGCAAAATAATCAACAATGTCTTACCAATGTTACTAGCAAAAAGACAAGAACCTGCGCATTAAATGAAAAAAGTAATTTTATTGATGAAAATACAGTATTTCGCTGTTTAATAGAAATGTTTAATTCTATTCGTTAATGAATCAAGCCTTGGATTGATTTCTTTGTAATTTTATGAACAATTGTTTAAGATTGAAAATTTTTCAGATCTGAAAAACGTTCAATATGTTTTATAGCAAAATATTATTCATTATAATCAGTTATTATTTTATTAATTTTATTAATTTTTTATAAATTTAAGTATGCATTTATTTTTATGTATCATTGCTTGAGCCTAATAATATAAGAGCTTATTTTTATAAGTGAGATTTTATTTATCTTAATAATTTTACATTTTGCATAATCTTTCGTTTCTATGAGATCTGTATAATATAGTTGAGATCTCTATCTACTAATTTACCTATCAATTTGTTGTAAAAAGGTGTAAATAAAATTTTATAATAAGATTTATTTCGAATACGCTACTATCCAGTTATTTTTTTTTTTTTTATTTTTAGTTTATTTCTTTTTATGTTTATCGTGACTAATGTAAACCTTCATTTGATAGTTTCCTTATCTTAAAAATCTTTAAAATCATAAAGAAAAAGGGGTTGATTTCAGAATAAAAAGGGACACCTGTATTCGACAAATTCATTTTAATGTATTTCTTGATTCTATTCTTTTAGGGAAGATTTAGAGTTTTGGTGGACTAGGGTTTGTGGCCCAAAGTCTCCTCCAAATAGAAGCTGTCGTTTTGATTACGCTGTGACCGAGGATGAGAATTTTGCCAAATCCACTAAATACGTTCGAGACTCCTTTGAGAACATGAAACTTAATCATCTGCGTCCGTAAATGGTAAGAAAGATTAGTTCTGATTAATAAAAGAGTTGAATAATGTGCTTCTTTATATTGAAAAAAAAAAAAATCATTTACCTAATTTCTACTTTAATGTTTCAGTACTTAATAAATTTGATATAATCTAAAAAAAATGTCGTAAAAAAAAGCTTTATACACTGAACGAATGAATTTATCTCTGCATGAAAAAGAAGGAATGGAAACCATTCTTATTCAGCATCGATAAATTATCATGGAACTACAATGAAGTCCGATCACACAACTTCATTGGTTATTTAACTTTTGTAAAATAAAACATTTGTTATAACTAATTATTTATTTTCAATTCTGTAACTTATTTATTTTGTAAAAAAAAAAAAACAAAAAAAAAAACCCGGACAGGATCAAATGTGTATCAAAAAAGAAATTTCAAGTATCAACAATGATCGCCTCTCACCTCTGAGTACAGGGGTTCGGTTCTCATGTGGGTTTCGTGATGGTGGACGATCCGCGCTGGGCAGGTTTTCTCGGGGTTCTCCCATTTCCCCTGCACTTCTCCCACCATAGTTTCTCAGTCTTTCTCTCCATCTGTCCTTCTTTCCGTGGGTTAGTACAATAGACCTCCGGTCGCAGTGCTTGACTTCTCTGCCACCCACATTCACTACATAAACATAAACATCAACAATGATCAGAAATATCCTTTATCTGGAATAATAAGATAGAGGAATAATATTAAAAAACTGTATATCCTCGACTTACCTGGTATTGAACAATGGTTATTTTAATACTATAATAATAATCCTGATTTACCCAATAAATTTGTTACAATATGATTCCAAAGAAACTCTGCACATAAATATTTTTTTTTTGTTAACTTTATTCTAATCAAATTTAATTAAATTCTAATCTTTTAATATCTTTTTAGTAACAGGTTCTCCTTGGAATAAAATGAAGAAACAACCGGAAGATAAAATAGAAAAAAAGGTCTCTTTGGACTTTAGTGTTTGTTTATTTTAGAATGTAATTTCTTCTTCATTATGAATCGCTTTTATGAGTTTCTATAAATTACTGTTGATTTTCCAGTTGATTGATTGATTGATTGATTGATTGTAAAGTTTAATAAAAATATAAAATATTTCCTGAAAATAATCACTTACATGTTTTACGTATTCATAATTTACGTTTCTTAAGAAATGTTAAAATCTTAATTGGAAAGATTATTCTTATTTATTACTAATAAATAAATATTATTATTTAAAGATAAGATAAGATTAAAGATAAGATCTCCTAAGCTAAATACAACATTTCAATGATTTTCTAATAGGTTTTGGATATGAAACAAAATACGAAATTTTTAAGCGCTTTACACGAAGGAATGACAAAAAGAACAAATTTTTCTCGTCATTGCAGTCATTGATCCGATGAGAGGGAATCTTATAAACCCTCTCCATTTTTTTTTTATTTTTTTTTTTTTATTTTGGCCTTGTATATCAGTCCACGGCGGGACGCAAGGCGTTCCCCCTAAGAACGGCGGGAACACTGGTCGTAATCACCCCGACTGACCAGGTGACTGGGGTGATGGGAAGAGAAGAGACAAGGGACAGAGAAGAAGCAGACATGCACATGAAAGGAAAGTGAAACAGCCATGCCACTGCCGGGATTCGAACCCAGGTACTGGCGCATTGGTCGCCACGGCTGGCCGCCGCCGAGACCACACGGCCATGCCAGCACGGCAACCCTCTCCGTAGCATCCAAAAAAGGAAAATAATCTTTTATATTGGTTGGAATTTAATCGTTTTAATTATAATTATAACTGGACATAGACATTACAACCATTATGGTCATCTAAAATGAACGGTTTGGCCTTTGACGTTACCTCACGTGACTTACGGTTGACCCAAATCGATAAAAAATTAAATGTAGCCATCCTCAATAGTATTTCAAACATCTGACACCTTATTTGTATTTCTGTGTCTTATGGTTTCGGAGGAGTAGCGGCCAAAAAACAAACAAAACAACGTTTTCTTTTATATACAGTAAACTCCCGATTATCCGCGGAATTGGGTGGCGCGGCAACCACGGATAAGCGAATTCCACGGATAATCCGAAATAGGACGAAAAAGGACGAAAATCAACACAAAAATGCTTTTCACATGTTTTATTTACATTAAAATGGCAATATATACAGTTATAGTACATGCATTATAAACAATTATTTTAAATTATTTATTTATTTTTAAATTTTATTATTACGGGAAGGCTCTCCCGTAATTTAGTGTAACCTAAGCTCGGCCCACAAGGTCGTTCTTTAAATTGTTTGTCTATGATTGCCTTCACTTACTTTGTTAGCCTCTTTTGATGTTTACCTTATTCGAGATTTAACTTTTATTTTTTAATTCCGCAATTTATTGTATAGTAAAAAAAAAATGGAAACAGAAGAGGTCCGCGGATAATCGGGAGTTTACTGTATATGGATTTTTATAATTCTTAGTAATAAAATATTGTCCAATTATTTGTAAGATCTTTGTCATTATATCTTGAGATCATTCTTTTATTATGTCTCTTCTGAAACTGATTAAATCATCTGTAATTCTTACTATTATCTTTATTCTTCTCTCTAGAATCAGTCTCTGTTATCTTAATCTCAACTCATAGTGTCTTACTAACCATTCAATTAGCCAATGACTGAAAAAGGTCAACAGAAGGCATCGTCTGTAGTTAAATAAAAGAAAAATAATAAACTTTTTTATATTCATTCGATAATTAATAAAAACCTCACGACTTTAAAGCATTTTATTCTGCAAAAATCACTTGGAAAATATGAAAAATAATAAAATAATAATAAATTTCTAAAATGTAGCGTAAAAAAACAAAAAAAAAAAACAGTTTTTAAAAAAAAAAAAAAAGTCGTTTTGATATAAAAGGACAAATTAGTTGAGATTTCTTGAAAGAAATTAATAAAAATTAACAACTGGAGGCGCCGGGTATCGATCCCGGTACCTCTCGCATGCTAAGCGAGCGCTCTACCATCTGAGCTACGCCCCCTGTCTTGCTTTTAACAGCCTATCAATATCAATAAGAATTCAGCTGCAAGTTACTTTTATTGACCAGAAAAGAAAGTTCTCGAACAGGGTCACCTATATCTGACCAATATTTCCATTCTGTTTCTGTGACCTATTTCAAAACTTACGAGTGAAGGTATTAGAAAAAAAAAAAAAAAAAGTAATAACAAAAGAATTTTCAAATATTAGCTGAAAAACTGAAACTGAATTTTTAAAAAAAGGCAAATTTTACTAACTTTTCATTTCAAAACTGAATCTGAAATTGGAATAATTTTACTTCAATAAAAGAAAAATCGGTAAAAGCTAAGAATACGGTGCACCTGTCTGACGAACTTTTTTTTCGACGTCGTGACGTCACAGCTGGGACTAATTCAAAGATGGCAGACATTTCTTCCCGTTGAAATGGCGGGGTTATTATCCAATACATACATCCTGCAGCTAAGCCAACCTAAATTAATCTAACCTAATCCTAATTGCTTTTGGTTGAAAATGTGCCTTAGGGAAGTTAATTGTAACT
>JAFIDM010000001.1:148785722-148804363 GCA_023159025.1 Thereuonema tuberculata | reverse complement strand
TGTTTTTGGTTGAAAATGTGCCTTAGGGAAGTTAATTGTAACTAACCCAATGTTAATTGTTTTTGGTTGGAAATGTGCCTTAGGGAAGTTAATTGTAGCTAACCTAATCCTAATTGTTTTTTGTTGATTTGCTTACCTTATGTTTCTTCGTCAGACGTTGGTAAAAAGATGAAACACGGACGTGACTTAAACACGTGGTGTATCACTCCGCGATGACGCAAGTGAAAAGCGAAGGCAAAGCACATATCCTTACGAGGTGCACCGTATACTGAGCTTTAGCCGAAAAATCACTGAAGAGAAATGCTATTCACAGGCTTATAGAAGGTTCCAGGAGCGGCCACCTGCTTTCCCCCTCAAAATCTCAAAATGTGAGAATAAGATCTTTTTCATTCATAATTTTTGATTGGATGACCGATTACACAGAATCTTGGTTCCTTTCCCTCCCAAAACTTTTTTTTTTTTTTTGGAGACAACTTTTTTGTTTTTTGTTTTGACTGTTGGAAGGTGTCTCGCTAAGTTGGCTTATTCCTAACTCTAAACGCTCTTGATGCTAGTCATTGATGTTTTTCAAAACAAAAACCCTCATAACTTTGTTTTTGGCAACCCTACGTTCATTCAGTCCGTCTATGAGTCTTTCTTTATTCGTTCTCTCCAAGTCCTTACCTCTTGAGAGCAGTATCGGTTTTTTGTGTTTTCTAAGTGACATCAACATTATTTTCGTTTTGGTCACGAATGTTTTTATCTGAAATTTCTATAGTCAAATTGAATTTCAATCCTAATCCCACCGTTGACAGCTAGTTCTGCTTCTTATATAGTAATATTGCTACCGTACTTTCGTGTGGGCACGATTGTTCGGTGGCGGAGGGGTACGGAATGCGACGGAACAAAGGTTCTTAAAATAACAGACTTTTATTCTCCCAGTTTAATTCCAAATACAGAGAATCTCAATCAGAATATGCAATCTTCGGATAAGGCCCAGCTTCTGCGTAGATAATTTACTGTATTTCTACGGATTTTCTTTTTGTTTTTCCGTACCTGTATTAGAAACAGAACACTTATCAGCACATTGTATTTATCGAAGATGTCTTGAGAAAGAATTAATTAAAAAAAATAAAATAAAATAAAATAAAAAACCGAGAGTTTTGAGAGTTGTCTTTTTTTTTTTACTAAGCAATGTCTTTTTTGGTCGGAAATTCCTTGAAAATTCACAAAAGACGAAATTCAATGATTAAATCGTTTTGATAATAATTGTGACTAAGCATTTCATTACAAACTACCTGTACCCGGCATGCGTTGAATGCCACTCAAAGAAAGAAAGTGTTTGTGTTTTAATTCTGTTTATTGAAGTGCTTTGGGATACATATTTTTTTTTTTTTTTTCTGTCTGGTGCATACACGAATTAATCAGAAGGTATTCCGACGCGTGAGCAGGCTACATACAGTCCATGTGTGAAGCATGGATATTCCAAATTTAGTCCTCACACTTGTAGCGATTGTCCCTGTAAAATGATATTGTAAAATGGTTCTACTAATTCAGGAACCTTCGAGGGCGTGCGCACAACAACTCACCAAAGTTTCATCGCAATCTGATGAATGGTATAGGAACGCATATGGGACAAACAAACAAACATTCATTTTTTACATTTGATCTTGATCTGTATTTAATTCAAATTCATGCTAAGGGAAATTGAAAAAGTCATCAAGTTCTGGTTAGAAATTAAACAAAATACACATCACAGATTAAAATCATTGTTTCTTTGTTTTTGTTAATTTTAATAAGATTTTTTTTAAAAACCTTACAAAGTAACTGAAAAACAGATTAATTCAACCTAATCCATTGTATTTCTTCTAATAACGTAATAATAACAAATATTACAACTTTGACATTAAAAGTACTTTATTTTAAAAAAATAATAGTTTTTTTTTAAAAAAATTCTGGATATAATCAGGAATAACTTTTTGATGTGTAGGTGTAACTCGTAGATTACATTATTCCTTTTACTCTCAGAATTTGTGGAATGTCTTCTAAAGTTTAGAATCTAAACAGTTCATTATTTTCAATGGAATCTTTGAAATCACGAATTTTGAAAATCATTTCTAAAGATTTAATATATTTTTTTTTTCCAATGCCCGGTCTCTTTGGTGCTTTTGCCTCGACAAGGGGCGAGAATTATAAGCTTTTGACCAAATAGTTGTTTACGGTACAGCAATGGAGGCAGCTCACATCGTACCCGCAGAAACGGACGAAACACAGAAGGACAAAGTTACATCCATGCCGACCCGAGATTCGAACCTAGGTTTCGGCACATCAGTCTCTTGGCAGGATGCACTCTAGACCAGTAGGCTTTTGTACATTGAAACGTGCTACTACATTTAACTTTTATTTATCCTCAACAAACACTTCATTCATAAAATCAAAAATCAATAAAAATAAATAAATAAACATAAAATAATAAAAATGATGATAAAGTGGTATGCAATTGTTGTGAATTAGAAATGAACACAGGGAGAACATCTACGTCACTAATCTAAGCAAAAACTCACAAAACGAGACGGTTTTGCATCTCAGCGGTATTTGTAAATTGGGTTCAATGAGTGAAACCGAAGATGGGCGGGGCTTAGGAATTTGGAAAAATTACACCTTGTAGCCAACTCACCTTGTAGGACACGTGCACTGTAATTTTCATAAGTTGCTATTATTTGAAGTCGAATTAAAGGATTACTTATAACAAGAGCAGTATCACACACTGGCATGTATTGAAGAAATTCAAGAAGACAGTAACAGTATCTTCATTATTATTATAAACTTGATCGGATCTCGAATATCATTCAGTTTTTCTTTGTAAAGATTGATTGCTAGTGAAAATATGAAATAAACATCTACATTTCTTTAAAAGGAAAGAATATCATAAATTAGCTTTGAACCGCCTCTGGCTGCAAAATAGTTTAATTAATTTATAATCCGATAGATTACTTTAGGATTAAAACTAACATCTCTTTCTCCTGCTGCAACTAAAAATTGGAGATATGAGCTGCAAGATTAGTCATTCTTTAATTTTTCTTCCCTTTAAGTAGCACATTTTAGATTCAATTCTAAATCATAGAACTCAATAAGGATAACAGATTTACGATTTCTTCTTCATAAAAGTGAAGTTATAAGCTTTACATTTCAGCATTCGTTTTGTACTAAACTGTAAAACCTACATTGTAGTGCGATTAAATAAAATTCATTTTAGTTTTGTAGGATTCAAAAGAATCTCAAACTCCTAAACGGTCAACAAAAAAAGATTCTAAAATTAATTTTCAGCAACAAAAAACATATTAATAACCATAAAAACAAACATTTATTGGAAAAATACAAAATACTCACGCCTTATCAAAAAGCCCAATGTAATTGAATAGTAAAGAATTACTACAGCTTGATTTTCAAATGGAAAAATATCAGAAAAAATGATTATCAGTTGAGAGATCACAATACAATAAAATTAGAATAACCAAAAATTAACAATAATTCTGGAAAAATGCATTATTTACATATTTTGGAAAAAAACTATCAACAAGATTGACATTAACAAAATTAGATCGTTTACAAAAATTTCCGAACTAAAAAAATTCCTAATAAAATGGTTTATTAACAATAGTGAAAAAATTTGAAAGAAAAAAAAAATTCAATTTTCATAAATAGGCATCCATTAAAATTTCTAAGGCTGTACTGACTGCACCACAGAAAGTAGCAATTTTAATATAAATTTCAAAAATAAGAATAAACAAATATATCTATATGAATTTTTTATTTATGTAAATACAAATTAAGGAAATCTATTTTACATATACTGTACAACCGTTTATACACATTTTGTAAATCCTTTGTACAAGCTTTGTGCATTCTTTTATATATCATTGTACCTCATGTAATCTATAACTCACTTTATAATTTATAAGTATTTATATGTATGTGTATGTGTATATGCATATGTATATATATGTATGTGTGTGTATATGTGTATACATAATAAAAAAAAATATAAAGATTATCATTATAATGATAATCCGTCCGTCCTGAAAAATCAATTGCTAAATAAATATGATAATATTTCCAATAAAATCTTTAATTAGATTTTGAATTTTACTTTAAAGTATTGAATTGATATTTTACAAAAATGCCAATTGTCTTCGTATCAGGACAATAAAAAAATTATTATTATTTTAATAAACTATTATCGGAGCTATTTAATAGCATATACTTTTTTAAATATTATTATTTACTTTTCTTCATTTTTTTGACATATCATTAATAAAATAAAATTTCTGCCCAGGACCAGAGAATTCTTTGAGAACCTTTGCTTTACTCTAAAATACAACTGTAAGTTTCATAATTAATTTGCAAAAATGTTAAGGTTTGTTTTTTCGATATTCGCCGACGTAATCTGTTTATTTATAATTTAGACATGTTAAAATTTACCCTAATTTTTCTTATCTTTCCTAAATCAAATTTAAGTTTAATTTTTCAGAATGAAAAGAATTGAAAAATGCAATTGTGTGTGTGGTCGGTTCGCACCGAAGTGCGAGCTTCGTTGCCGAAGCATCCGTGCTCCAGGGAGCGCTAGTGTTCCCAAGACGGCGAACCCCTAGCAGACTCCCTAGAATTACAAGGGAAAGATACTGGGGTGGTTTCCCGTGGCCTTCCCCAGGACGCCATTAAGGAATGACGTCAGACCAAAGAGAAAGTGAAGAAGAGGCTACAACACAGGAAAGGAAATTTTAATGCAATTGTAGTTTCAGCTTTACTATTGAATTGAGCAAAATCCAGACAGAGAGTGCCCATATGCACTTTTAGCAAAGTTGTACTTTGGTTATCCGATATAAAATTTAATTTGTTTTACTAGAGGGATGCTACATAATGTAGAACCATTCTTGTTCAGGCTAATGTTGAATTGCAGCAGAGTACATTTAAAAATTGAATTCTTTGATACTGTTGTTTTTTTTTTTGTTGTTGTTTTTTTTAAATCTATATATTCTTCTTCTTTTTTTCTACAGACAAGATACTTAAATGACGTCGCATATCCTTCCACCTCCTAACTTTTAACTGTTTTAGAGTGGTTTCCATTAAGGTAAAAAACAAATAAAAAAAAATCGCGATAATTAAAAATTGTATGAAAGTTGACGAAAATGGTTTATCAGCCTAGGTCGGTGTGGATGTGCATTTCGTATCGCTGAAGGAGAAATGTAGCGCCTGTTGCATCTGCTTAAGGGCGAACATCATATTGAACTCGTCTAGCATTCATGTTTCCTCTTGAAAGCACATACAAATCTATCATCCACGTAACGAGATGCCACCCAACCCATCTTGCTAACTGATCTGTAAGTGCTATTTCTTTTAGTTAGTGGAATGACAGTGTCCTACATCCTCTTCAGATCAAGACGCCCTGGAATCGCTCTGCAAAGCAAATCTGGACTCTTCTGTGGAAAGTATTCCTTCATTGGTTTCAGTCCAAATAACGTGAAATCAGGCTCATTTCAAACGTTCCTTTCTCTAACCTTTTTCATGAATCTTTCTGCGCATAGTGGGAATAGATACCAGCATTCCAGTAGTTGCAGCAAGGGTACATAATCAAGCTAGCGATCATCCATAGAGTTGTAGCCTTAAGGCCGTATTACATTTACCATTTCACTCGCCATCACCTCGCCATCACAGATGTCGCGGAGATGGCGAGGGATAGAGGTTGGGCTATCTTTGATGGCGCCATCTTTGAGATGGCGCGCCATCTCTCACACCAATTCATGCTCCTAGTGACGAATTGTAGAACTTGGAAGTCCAATCGATTTGTATCTATTTATTCGAAATTATCGATTACAAAAATGATTTTCACGATCGGAGGGCATCTTTTCCTTATGTTTTCGTGGATGCTTTCATAAAATGTTACATTATTAATCAAAATCATTACAGAATTTCGGCTTGAAAATTCGAATCGACGAGGCGATCGAGTTCTCGAAAACATATCGTCGTTGAGTGAGATTTAACGAGACTGAATTATTTATCAAAACTGATTTATCGAAACTGAAAACAAAGAAACACAAAACGATGAAAAAAGACATGAATATTTCCTATTTTAATTAATTAAAGACATTC
This sequence comes from Thereuonema tuberculata, assembly GCA_023159025.1. NCBI lineage: Eukaryota > Metazoa > Arthropoda > Chilopoda > Scutigeromorpha > Scutigeridae > Thereuonema > Thereuonema tuberculata. Next base: position 148,798,234 of record JAFIDM010000001.1, on the reverse strand, counting down.
TTTCACCTATCCGATGCATTGACTAAATGGTTTTTATATAAATCAATGCTATTTTTTTCGTAAATAACACGTAGGCATGATGACAATTGAGAAGTGTAAATGTTCCGTGTGATGCATTATGGTAAGTGTAAAGCGGTACACTAATCACTCGCAATCTACCCTGACATTGCCTGCGTTATGGCTTGCATTTATGGCGAGTGAAATGGTAAATGTAATACGGCCTTTAGGCATTCCTTCGCTGTACCATCGGGAAGTTGAATCTTCACTTTCAAATTGGTTTCACAACTCGAATTCAGCCATTTTGTCATTTCTAGCTGATTTTTGTTTGTCTCTTTTATCTTCCGACAGCTATTTATTGCAGTTCATTTGTTAAATGATTTCGAATCCATTAGAAAAGCATCTGATAGCTGAAATTTTTCTTCTCAGTCCAAATTAACAAACATCTTCCAAAGAACAGCTTTTAATCCACCGATGAAACACTACTCGTTTGCGTACTCGCAGCAATACTCAAAATTTAAAAAAATTATAATTTTTAAAATTATAATGTATTTAAATTCAAAAGGCGAAATTATTTATTTTATGAGTAAACTAAGAAGTTATTAATAACAAACTAAAAAAAAGTGTTTAACAACGACAGTAATTCTTCTTCAATTGGTAATTCTAGCTTTACAAGAATTTGTTGGAAATACTGTTTTAAATCTTTTAATTCTTGTTAAGAGCACTCGTTTTTCTTTTTTATTTTCTTTACCAAAAACTAAAAAGAGAGAAAGAAAGAAAGAAAGAAAGAAAGAAAGAAAGAAAAACCAGTTTTGATATCTCATCTTTTAATGAAGATTGAAGAGATTACGAAAGATTAACTTTTATATCTGTAATCTTGATCTTGTCTTCTAATTGTGATAAACCATCTTGCTGCATTTTTTTTTTTTTTCATTTCTTTGTAATTTCTTTTTCTTAATCAATGGAAGTAAGTAATTAAAAATAAGAGAGAAAGATGGCATTCACTGACTGAGAAAACAGCAAACATGACATTTAGGATGTTACAGGTCCACAGATAAAAGCTGTTACAAACTGCAATTATCAATACAAGAAAACTTCTGCAAATCGCTTCCTGTGTTCTTTAAAAAAAAAAACATTATTAAAAAAAGAAATCGCTTATAAGAAAAGAAATCTTTGAATGTAAATTATTCCCCGTCTCCAGAAAAAAATAATTTCCCCGTTTAATTTAGGAAATACGCTCCACAGTTTGAGAACCACTGAGTTAAATGAATTTAGCTTGAATAAGTATGAATTTTTTTTATGTTATAATTGTTTCAATAATTTCATAGTCTCTCTTTTCATTCTTTTACTCCTTATTTTTTTGAAAGGACAAAAATATATTTAAAAAAATAGATAGGAAATGATTTTGTATTTTACCCATTTTATAAATTTCTTTTGATTATCTCTGGGTTTTTTTTTATTAAATAAAAACCCTGAATAACAAAATAATACGAGCCTTATTTTATGTGAATTTAAACCCCAAGTTCTTTTTCCATCATAGATTTAAGTTCTTAATTATTCCAAAAAAAAAAAAAAAAAAAGTTAATGATTACTGAGTTTTAAATTTAAATTAAAACTTCCAATAATTATTCTGAATGCCTTAAAAAACGTATTATTTAAATTAAAAAAAATAAGTTCAAACTATTTCTTTAATTTAAAGATTTGATCAAACGTTTAAATCCACGTTTCTCTTAATTATGAAAACAAGGCTTGTTCTTTTGTTTTCAATGAATATTATGTTCTGTTAAGTGTGAGTGTCAGGGAAGTCAAGCATTATGACTTTAGGTTTACTGTGCTATTCCACTGAAAGAATGATGAAGAACGAATGACCGAACTAGTGCAGGGAAAACAGGAGAACCCTGAGAAACCTGTCCAGGGCGGATTGTCCACCACGAAACCACATGAGAATCGAATCCCGGTAATCAGAGGTGAGAGGTCAACGGGGCAGCCTGTCTTCCATGTAATTCAAAATGTCTACTAACAATTTTCAGAATTGAAAATCACTAACATTGACTCCATATTCTGGTTTGATAACAATAATGTTTTCTATGAGGGTATTAAAATACCGAAATTTCTTATTTCAAAATTTCTTTTTCTTTAATGGAAATCAGAGATAATGACATATGAAACGCTATAACTCCGATATTTTGCTATAACAGCAATCACAGCGAAGGCCGCTTGAAACTAGGCAATTTGGGCGACCGATAATATGTCAATATTTTTTGCTGGATGAAAGCAATCGAATAAATAAATAAATAAATAATAAATAAATGAGATTTCACGCTTTAAGTAACGGGGCCTAAAATCACTATTGAGCTTGTGGAATAATCAGTATTACATAAACCAATTGCTGAGTAAGTGGGTCGTTGTCTACAGACATGCCTCGACTTACATTCGCTCGAGTTACGTCCCTTCGGAGATACGTCCATAAGAGATTAAATAACATTTTCGACCATACTTTCAAACAAGACATAAGCGAGCTTAAAGTAAAAAGGTTTCTATTCATCAACAATGTATCATGCGCAGTGACAACAGCGCTTTCAGCAGCAACTTCGGTCATCAGTCATAAATCGGCACGTGTCTTCAATAGGTCCTCGTTGATTTTGTGTTTCAGAAATAGCTATTTGTATATTTATCGTTAAATATTTCTCGATATCTTGTGCAATATGGCCCCTACACGCCCAGTCATAAAACCTAGTGATGAATCACAGAAAAAGAGGCGATCGAGGAGAAAAGGTCCTTTTTTAATTTAAAGCTATAAAGTTCAACAACAGTCTTGATGAATATTACGGTCTTTTCTTCTCTCTTTCATCATTACTTCCTGTTTTTTTATCAATAATAATTAATAATAATCCAATATCAGTAAAATATACAATGTTTGGGATAGTATACTAGTATATGATTACGGTTAAGTCTAACACCTATAACCCAGTTGATTTAATGTTTCGACTTAGGTCCTGCCGGATAGAACGGAACCCGGACGTAAGTCGAGGGATGACTGTGGCTGGTTGCTTAGCTTGACGGGTAGAGTTGTGTAATGTTATATTTTTGACTCTAGACGCTCAGTGCATAATTTGGACAAAATCATTAGGAAGATCTTAAGGAATCATTTATCTACCATTAAAACTCAGTTTATTTTCTAAGATAGTATTTATTTTCGATTATAAGGAAATAAGTTGCATTTCACCTTTACAAAGAACATTGTGTATCAAAATCAACAGGATTTACGATTCCTAAAAATAAAACTTAAAAATCGCAGTTTAATTAACAAACACTACGTCATTTAAATACTTACATCTTTATTGCAATATTTCGTTCAGCTGAACTTCCTGAGGCAGTAAGCGGAGGGAGAGTTGTTATTAACAATAATTCAACTTAAAAAGTCAAGTTCAACTTCAAGTCAAAAATTTAACTTAAAAAATTCAAAATAAACAATCTTCTTATGTTGAAATTTTTCGTAAAAGTAATAGAAATTAGTGATTGTACTATAAATTATTTCAAGAAAGCATTAGGCAATAAAGATAAGTTTTATTGATGGGAATTTTCAGTAATATGATAATAATAGATTAATTGCTAATCAATTAGTGATATGTTTTTATTTGTACATTTGAATTTTGTAAGTTAAATTTTTGCTATTTATTCAGTATAATTCTGTGTAATGGAGGATAGAGTTAAATACCATCCCTGGCCTCCGTTTAACCCTTAAGAAGTTCAGCTGAACGAAATATTGCGAATAGAAATGTAAGTTTTTATTGAAATTGTGTTTATTAATCTAAAACTATGCGTAAAGGTTAAATTTCTAGAACTAATATTTATTTCGAAGCTTATTTCTACTTGAAATTGCATTGATAAACTTTTTCATTCTTATCTTTTTTGGTTTCCTCCGATGAATATTACAGGATGCTAAAAATGTGAGATCAAATCTATGAATCCCTTTGGTAGCTAAGTTTACCACGCAATTATAAAAGTAATAATACTATTGCTATAAGAATAATACTAAGTACAACGTCAAAAACGCACTCAAGAACACATACAGTGCTCGCGTTCACAACATCCTCAAAATACAATTCAACGCCAGAAATAAAATTAAAACCATCAACACTTTTGCCGCTCCCACACTAACATATTCGTTCGGCATAATTCCATGAAGAAAAACCGAACACGAAGTACTATAGCGTACAACACGCACTAAATTCACGAAACACAACATGCACCATCCCAAGTCCGCCACAGAAAGGATGACTCTTCCCCGCAAGGAGGAAGGCCGAGGACTCATCAACGTCATCACCCTACACGATAAACAAGAATACACACTTAGGGAACACTTCCACTAGCGAGCATAACACTCCGCAACCATTGTCAATGCTGACTCACATCTCACACCCCTGGACCTCGAAAACCCTTCTCCTACACTCACCACCCCTAACACCCACACTCAGCAGCTGCGTGAATCATGGGCTCGTAAGGAACTCCAGGGCAGACATCACCACGAACTCAGTCAGCCTCATGTCGACATGGAAGCGTCGAACAGATGGCTGACGAGTGGTGAGCTGTTTGGGGAGACCGAAGGGTTCATGATTGCGATACAGGACCAAATCATCCCCACAGGCAACTACAAGAAAACACATTCTACTCGACGCAAACACGCATAACGACACATGCAGGAAATGCCACACTACGCATGAGATGATCGACCACATAATATCGAGGTTGTCCCCCTTCTCTCCCAAACAGACTACTTCCACCGACACAATCAAGTAGCGTCGATCGTTCATCAACAGCTAGCACACAAACACTCACTTATTAAGAACAAGGTCCCCTACTACAAATACACAACACCCTCATATAAACTGTACTGGGACCGTCTCATTCACACAGACAAAACCAAACATCACAGCAGATCTGACATGACAGTTGTTGATAAGGCCAACACACAGACCTATCTCATTTACTTATGTATTTGTTAATGTTGTCGGCGTGAGTTTTCTGCAGTGCCTATCAGCAAGAACATGCAGAAAACTCACGTCGACAACATTAGTAAATACATCGACTTAGCATATCGAGATCCCAATGCAGTGGAGGCAGGACCGAGTATGTGTTATACTCATCGTTCTGTCCAACACTTGTCTGGTGCCTCACACTTCATAAGAGCCTCAGCTCACTAGGACTTCACAGAAACACTTATGCACAACTATAGAAGGCTGTGATACTCAACACAACACGCATAGTTAGGAAATTTATGGTGAACCCCCCCCCCCCCCACTGCACACTTTTTTACACTTGTCAACATGTGCCTTGGTCCTTGACCCTCCATGTCGTCTTTGCTGGGTTAACCCAAGAATAGAAACATTTATGTAATAAATAATAATATAATATAATATAATATAATATAATATAATAATAATAATAATAATAATAATAATAATAAGGTCAACAAACAGACCTATCTAATTGATATTGCAGTGCCTATCAGCAAGAACATGCAGAAAACTCACGCAGACAAGATCAGTAAATACACTGATCTAGCACACGAGCTCCAGAAGCAGTGGAGGCAGGATCGAGTACGTGTTGTACCCATCGTTCTGTCTGCCACTGGTCTGGTGCCTCACACATTGCACCACAGTCTCAGCACACTAGGACTTCACAAAAACACTTATGCACAACTGCAGAAGGCTGTGGTACTCAACACTACACGCATAGTTAGGAAATTTATGGACACAAGCACACATCCCTAATCATTCTCGCACACGTCTTTACACTTGGCAGTATGTGCTTTGGTCCTTGACCCGCCATATTGTTTTTGCTGGGGAAACCCAAGGTTAATTAAATAATAATAATAATAATAAGTGTATAAAAAATGCAGAGAATCAAATATTATTTTAGGTATTTAAAGTATTTGACAAAATACCGTACTATTTAAAAAAAATATTCATTAAGCTCATAAGATTTATAAGACCCGAGGAAGACCAGGAAAAATAATATTTTTAATCTTGAGTCTACTGTAGAGGTGTAAAGAAATATATTTTGAAACTATCCTGTCGCCTGTCAAAGATGGAAGAATTTACGATTGACTGCTAACCACATGTTGTTTTTTACTGAATTGTTAGTAAATTCATGCAAATTACTTTTATTAACATCAAAATCGATTTGTTGTATTTTTTGTTAATTATACACATCACATGATCCGTCCAAATACAGAAGTAGAGCCTATTCTGGTATTATTTTTTAAAGTGAAATGTTTTTTACTTTGATTAATTACGTTCTTCGTGTTTAAACACATATGTTATAAGTTAGTCCTTGTAAGAAACATTCATAGGAACTCTAAATGTCTTTAATGATATAATTAAAAATAAAAAACACACGTTTTATATTTAATAATGAACCATTGTTATTCGATGTCTTAGATGTTACGTTTATTCTCACCTATTTGTTAGATTTCGCAGAAAGCAGCTGCATTCTTTTGTTCAAAGAATTATTTATGACTCTAACGAAAGGAAAGAATACAGGCTTAATCCTCTGTTCATAATTCTTAACTCTTATTAGCGAAAGAGTTAATACAATACAGTGTTGTGTATTATATCTGGCACAGACAGATGTGATATTGTAATTACAGGATTACGGTTAACTTAAAATGAAGAACAATATCAAGAGAGTAATGGGACTATTTTACATTTTATTATCACTATTATTATTATTATTATTATTATTACCACATTTATGATTTGATAATCTTACTTCTGGTCGACAACATTTTCCCGGAGAAGCTAATGACGTATTTATTAGATATGACTCAGATACGCTTTTGTTTGTTGATCCAGAGATACTAATTGAAATAGATTAAAAGAAGATAAAGTAATTGATATCTTGCATCTTGAAGTTTTGAAGAGTTATTTAGTTCAATATTTCTGTTTTGCAAAGAAGTAATATTATAATCAAAAAATTTCAATCAATAAAAAAAAAAAGTTCTTTAGAAGATACAATTCAGCCAATAGTATCTTATAGGATACTATAAAATAACATGCACTACGATATAGCAGTATTTTCAAAAGGAATTCCTTTAAAAAAAAAAAACCTCTTGAATTTAAAAGCTGGAGAATTTACTGGTACAGTAAAACCCCGTTATTACGCTCGTCAAGGGACCATGACCTACAAGCGTAATAAGCGGGATAGCCTATAGACGGGAAATGATTTATGAGATGGGGAAACATTTAGACACCATTTTACAGGAAAGATACTTGATTCTGCAATAGATATAGTGCAAATGTGAGCTTATTTCCTATTAAAAAAAACTTTGATTGTGGTTTGCCGTGTGTATGTACTACTGTTATGAATTATGACATTTTCAATGCGGTTCAAGTAACTATTAACATACACCACTACGAGCAACACTAATATATTTTCGGAGGAGATTTAGTGCACTGCCCGCTATTTCACGCGCCTTTTCTTGAATGATTGGGTCACTTAATGGCACTGATGCATCACGGGACTGATGAATCCATTCAATTAGAATTTCCTCGGCATCTTCATATTTTCCACACTTTACTTTTTTACGTTTGCAACCACCCTTCGCTGCATTGGTAATTCCATTCTTATTTTTTATTATTGTTCTCAGACTGGATGAGAGAATTCCTAGAGATTCTGCGAAATCCTTCTGACTTAGTGTAGAATTCTCTTCGTACTTACGGAGAATTTGCAATTTTTCACTTATAGAAAGGGATTTCCGCTTCGACATTTTGCACTAACTTACTGTATCACAGACCCGCACTTCAAAGAGTTCAAAGATTCCCTCCTACCAGGGAAAGAAAAGAATCTTTACAGTGTTACATTTCTTTTGATACAAATTTTCCGATATAAAAAAGCGCTACAAGCGGGATTTGAAGCGTTATAAGAGGGTAAAAGTATACAGAGTTACATAGAAAATTCCAGGGACCGTATGAAAGGAGCGTAAAGAACGGGATAGTGCTATAAGCGGGAGCGTAATAACGGGGTTTTACTGTATTTATTGCTGTTATTTCTCGTAGCTGTTTTCCATTCTCCTCTCAAAAATATCTGGATTCCAATTAGAACTGATGCAAACAAGATATATGGAAACCTAGATATTAAATAGTACAAGAAACCTACAAACACCATTCATGGACAATTTAAGTCCTTGAAGAAACTTCAAAGGGAGTTCCAAAGAAACAACATTAATGCATCCTATCTTAAAAATACAATCTCCCATTAGATCCTTTCAAATTAAGAATGGCTGATTTTGTAAAAAACACTGGAAGACAAAGATGAAAACACCATCCCGAAGATCATAAAACTCTTCGTTTCTTAACGAAGATGACAATAAAATTCTCCCCGAAGACACTCTCAGAAGACTTACGATCGATGTCCTATCAAGGGTCCCTGACGTTGACCAAGCTTCGTGAAATGGAGTAACGTAATAGTTTAACAAAGTATTCCTTAATCCGTCGTCAATAGAACAGGAGATCTAGCGAAAAATAATATTAATTTTATGTAATTCCTATTTAATTGTTATATATAATCACGCTATATTATGTGAAGCTATGAAACATTTTATGAATAACATAGCTATGAATTTGTCTTTAGATAACATGAAATTAGCAAAAACAGCAGAAGTTTTATAGCATGAGTAACTACAATACCAAGGTCTCTGTGGTCACAGTCAAAATAGACAAAGGATGTTTCACACCTATTTAGGTGCTTTAGAAAATGACCCATTACGAGAGAAGAGAAAAAAAGATTTACGCGCCAAATTCAAAATACTTACAATTAAATAGCTTTATTTGGAAACTGTTAGAAATTGGTAAGACTTTTTCTCCTGTTTAATTAAGTAATGGTAGAGGAAAGAGAAGTTAATTTATCTTTTTCTAATTGTATTTTCATTAATTCATGTTATTAGAAATAATATTTGGAAATATCTATTAATCAACGGCAGTTGATGAACGAAGCCGTTGAAGTGTGGATGGACGGACGATTGCTTGGCTACTAATATCTATTAATGTCATCTGCTGTCAATTCTTTGATTTGGTTTTAAAGGCTTAAAAATTTCTCTTTATCTGTTATCATTTTTTTAAATAATGTGTCAGAAAAAGAGATTGTAGTACATACTTTTTGTTTCAATGACGACACTAGACCATCTAATCAGCAAATTTCTAGAAAAAGAAAATGAACTTTGATCTAGATTAATCTTTGTCGAGTGGTGATTCCTTTGTCTTAGTTTTTATCGATAAAATATAAACTATATATTTCCAATGACAATATCCATTGCTGCATGTCTATAGGAAAACAAGGATGGTTTCTCGAACTCTCTGGGTTTTTGTGGTTGTAGTTCTGATTGGATGGGCGACATGCCTTGGTAAGTAAAAAGAAGTCAACAAGAATTACATAAAGCTTATCTGTTTAATAATTATAAATATCACACAGCATTGTGCTTCAGTTAGGTAAATGTTGAAGAGAAAACATCATGAGAGAGAAATTGAAGAGAATCAATTTCGCACAAGTGTTCCAATTGAGGGGCTAAAAACAGTAGAAAAAATTTGAACAATTCTGGTTGTAAAAAATAGAATTTAAAAGATCTTTAAAGTTTAATATCCCAAAAATCTAGATAATCCCTTCAACAAAGAGCTATAGGGATCAATATAGAGTTATTTCATTTAAATAACTTTCTTTTATATTTAAAATTTGAATTTACTATTTTTAATATTTTCCCATTCAAAAATGTTATTTCATCTGTTCTTACAAGTCTGTTATTTACAACTGAACCCTCACAATCACAACGTCAGATTCATTTTTCTTTCAATTTCCACCAGTTTTTGGTATCCTATATTAAGAAGCAAAAAATAAACTGATGAATATCACTCTTTTATACACGCTTGGTGGGTGTTATTATGTAGTATTGTAGATTTAGTCTAATGTTTGGTCTAATGAAAAAAAATTAAAGTGGAATTTTTAAGTGAAAAGGTATAACTAAAAGTGAAATTTTAAAGATCGTTTTAGTATACTATAAAACAGATCTCTATTAAATTCACTATTTATGGATTGATAAGAGCTAGGATCTAGAATCATGCGAGAATTAGAAATTTAGCCTTGCATAAATACATCACTCTAGTTCTAAGCTCAAAGGGGTTCATCTAGTTCTAAACTTCAGGGATTACAGTTATCTATTGATTATCTAAGCTAGCACAGGGAAACGAATAACTAATGCTTACTTATTAGTTTTATTTTGTTATTTTTTTTTGTTTACCATTTCAGTTCGACCAGATGTAATTTTAAAGACCTCTGCCACTGAGTTAGTCTAAATCAGTTTTGAGTGATATTTAATAAATTAACTTGTTTTCCTATGAACATTCTATCCTCTTTTTTTTTTTTTTTTTGAATGTTAGTAATGCATAACTATTAATATAACGTCTTGCATAACTAATATTAAGCTCATATTAACGAAGGACATCAAATAAAAGGAAACACATCCTACCATCTAATGGACAGAAGAACCCTTTAAATACGTTTCTTACAGTAAGAAGCACAGCATCGAAAAGCTTTGGAATTTCAACTTGCCTCAATACTGACGTATATACATTCTTTACATTAAGCTGATTTCATCTTAATAGAAATGGGTTTCAGTAGATTACAAAAATTAAGCAGGTGTACCGGCTTAATCTTTGTAATCTACAGTAATGCTCAGTTTTGATATCCTTATCAGGATTAACAAAAAAGCCACGTAGGTTTCGAAATTTCTTCAGTACTGTATTTTTAATGAATTTTTAATTACATATACTTTTTATACCAATTTGTGTGTTCGATAGTGTTTGTCTTTGTGTTTTATAACTTATAATTGAAGACACCAGTGCAAAAAGGAGGCAGCTCCATTTCAGCTAATTTTTCAGGAGAAGCAAAAAACTATCCCCTTTTTGCACCGAATCCAATCAGGAGGAATATATATATATCCATTGTATTTCCCTTATGAGTTAACGGAGCTGCCTCGTTTTTGCACCAATCGATGGAGCGCCTTTCTATAAACTTGTAGCGATTAAAAACGTCAGTATATGGAGCTGCCTCCTTTTTGCACCGGTATCTTCAATTAGGCACACGTAAAAATTTACATTTACCAGTAATGCTCAGCACAAGTAAAAAAAAAAAATATTATTAAAGAAATGGGTTTCACTTTTACAGAACAACTCTTTCGCAGCAAATACTTCGTGTTTCAGGTTCAGATGACTTTCATTTTTCGAAATAAGTGAACATACAAGAATGTTGTTTGTTCATCAGATAACAGACGAATTACGTTTGTTGCTACTCATAGTTTAATTGAGTTAAAATCGGAAACTTTTTACTGTATGTTCAGGAAAGAAAGAATTTTCTGATTGCTTATGTTTTATAATCTGAGATTATCCCAATTTTTAATTCTTTTCAAATAGATCCAATCAGACCACCCCAAGTTCTGGCATTGAGACAAAGTTTGCTGTATCCTTATGAAAAGACTGATTATCAAACAGCCATTACAGATATAACCCCAGGCGAATTCATCAATCTGCCCTTTGACCTTCCCTTCTATGGATTGCATTTAAACAGAGTCTTTGTAAGAAAAAATTTACTTATTTCAATTTATTCTTATAATTAACCAATATCCTTTAACGTTTCTAAATTCAGCTTTTGAAAAACTATAAGTCAAAGTTAGGTTTTTCTAAGTTGCTAATCTTGCAAAACAAGACATTGTGGAATAAATTAATAAATATAAATTAATGATTCAAAAGTAGTAAAAAATAATGAAAATGAAGGAACGAAGATTTTTTTTTTTTCATTTTAAGCTGAAACAATCATAAGACATTTTCTAAAATAATTGATGTAAATGATTAGTATTAATCAAAAGCTTAAACGAAAACAAATATCTAAAACCTTATAATATTTTTCTTTTGTTTGAATCTTATCTTATAGCTGTCTCTTCACGGTGCTGTGTTCTCAGTGATTCCACCTAAAAGGTTCGAATTTCCTTTGAAAGTTCCTGTCAATGAATGGCCAGACAAACTCGACCCTGCTTTTCTTGCTGTTTTTCTGAGCAAAAGTCGAATTGGAGACAATCATGGACCTCCCGATGCTCTGAAATCAGGTCTTTACGTCAGGTCAGTATTTCAAAAAAAAATTAAAAATATTTTTGAATTGTTTTGAATATTAAAAATGTCTACATGAATATAGGATCTTTCAGAAAAGAACCATAGAAGAGCATTTGGGTTATGAACATGCTAGATACAGAGTGTTTTTGAACTTACGTTACAGAAGAATATGATAGCTAAAGGCTACGCAAACAAATACTTTTGATGAAGTAATGAGTATACGGTCTTGCACCGATACGGCGCTACCGTCGTTTTAGTAGACAAGCCTTCATGGAAGGGCCATTGCCACCTGCCTATTTAGGGTGCATTAGAGAAGATGTTCACAGTGAAGTCCCTTTTGTTCTACACAATAGTGGCATC
>JAFIDM010000001.1:148753363-148768788 GCA_023159025.1 Thereuonema tuberculata | reverse complement strand
CATCAGACTAAGATATATGATATGTATATATATATATATATATATATATATATAAGATATATGATGCCTTGTAGCATGTAACGAATATGAATTTTTTAAATATATTTTTATCTCTATTAGTGTGTTTGGTCCCATTTTTTCAATTATTCCCTCTACACACCGTATTAATGAATAACTTATATTGTTATTTTTGTTTTTTTATTGTAGTTTATTTTATGAACTTCAGTAAAACTCGATATAACTAAGTTATTAAATGATATATATAAATGGAAATTGAATAATTAAATAATTATTACTTGTATCTAAAATTTTGCTTTCTAATCATATTTAAAAGAAATACAAGATGCAGTTCAATAATATTTTAATTCCTATAGTATATCTTCTGTTTATGGATTTCACTTATCCTTTTCTTTAAAAAAAAAGAGACAAAATTAATCTGGTGTTAATGTGAATCTCAAATTACTGATCTAAAGAGAAGTTTTATCGACTACTTGACTGAATTTTTATTTATCAGCTGTGGGACATAATTAAAAATTCAATAAGAGATTTCAAAATTTTTAAGCTTTTCTTAGATTTATTAAGATCGAAATGGATTTTGTTCAAGTGAAAAATGTTAATTTCACATATTTCTTTAATAACCCACAGGTGGGATTTAATGCAGGTAATGGCACCCGTTCCTATGAATATAAACCTTTCTCCCAACAAGCTAGAGTTATGAGTTTAACAACAGATGGCGGAATAAATAACTTCCCTGGAAGACATATCTTCAGAATTGATGAACAGATTCGAAGAGGAACTTGCAATTATGCTCCAGGTAAGTAAATTTTTATCTTAATACATTTACTAATGTTATCATCCAAAAACTATCCTCTGTTGAAGATCTTATATATATCCGTGTTTGTTAACGACTTTGACATCTGCTGATTTAGGATGTGTCTGACCACAGTCCGCTATTCTGTCTGCAAATTAGAACATATATATTGTAACACAATCAGACGATCTTCAATTGGTGATTGGAAAACAGTAAAAATTTAAAATAGAATTTGAAACATTAATAGATAATGTGACCTGCCATAAACGTCAGTGGCAGTTTGACTAAATTAATCTTTAATTCAAACCTTGCCACTATTAAAAAAAAAAATAACTTAATACTTAAAAAACGTTTTAATTTACAGAATTCCATATTTCACTTTGACTCGTTTTTTTTTTTTCACCCTCAGATGTTACTGAAGAACTGATTCTATCTCCAGAGAATGGTCATATGTTGGGTGGAACAATGGTCAACATCACTGGACCTTGTTTCCAACAAAACGAAAGAATTCGAGTGAATTTCCACGACCAAATTGTCCAATGTTCTTATCGTAACAAGAACCATGCCACTTGTATCTCACCCGAATTAAAACCTGTTACAGGACATGTGGAAGTCTCTGTTTTGTCTGGCACAGGTGTTGGAATTTTCAGGAATAAATTCTATGTTGGTAAGTCGATCATATTATTTATATGATTTTATTTTTTAATTCTGTGCAATCTTATTGTTTACGTGATAAACTAGTGTAATGAAGTAAACAACAGCGTGCTATAGCAATAAAGGATGCTAAAGGTTTGTTAAGGTACTTGGTTGTTGAACGTGACTGGGACTGGAAGGACGTAAGAAAAAGTCCTGAATGTTTAAAGCACGCGGATATACAGCACGTGGGTAAACATCATGTATCCTTGCGCGGAATCGGAAGCGGTGGAAGCGATAAAACTATGTATCCTTACGAAACCTCCAATTGGTGTTACCCGATTCTGCACTCTAGCCAAATATTTTCTCAATAATTGTGTGTAAATTTCAAGTTCTGATGAAGTAGGAATCAAACTTTGGAACCAAAGGCATAGCAACCAATGTTGGCTTTAGTATTCCAAGATATGGGAACAATGATCGGAATATAATTTGTAAGTAGTGATTAGTGTTAGCGATGATCACTATCGTATATTGAAGAGAACCGCAGCAATTGCTATTTGGGTACCTAATTCATTTTATGGGGATTCTTCTATCAAGTGGAATTTAAAATGCATGAGTCCGTCTAAGTATTTAGCTAATAGAATATAATCATCTTTTATTTCGATATTCTGACCTGGTTTTAAAAACTACTTCTGAACTACATATCTATATTTCTGAAATTTACTAATATTTTATGAATATTTGAAGTATGAAAACAGCAACGAAAACGTTTTGAATGGTCTCCCTCTTGCTGCCTACAACGAAGCGAGTTATTTATGAATTTTCAGGATTGTTCTATTCTTGACTGATCAATTCATCATGTAAATAAGTTCAGTACATAATTTCCAACATAGGAGACTCTGAAGCAAAATTAAATAATAACAATACGTAGTATTCATGATATCGACCCATGGATCTCAGACAAAATAATAGTATTTGATGAATTTGACTTGAAAACAATGAAGTTACTCGGTTCCAGATGTAACAAACAATTACCGAAAAAAAAGTGAAATGAGTGAAAAAAGTGAAAAGTTATTTCGTTAACACAAAATTTGTTTAAGTTGATAATAAAAAAAAATTAAACAATAAAAATTGCATCATCTTTCAGTAAAACAATATAATCCTGCAAACATCATATATGCAATGAATAGATACTGAAGTAAACAAACTATTTAGCAAGAAACTCTTTATTCGTTCAGATATACAGAAACACATTTCTGATTTCTACTCTGATTTGAAAGAAACTGCTATATTTCCAGAAGGTTCTAGCAAATTCACTGCAAGAATTTGTAGAAACAAGAAAAGCTTTTGTTGGTCAATTAGGTGGAATCAAGTGAAGTCTCAATGCATGGCTCGTGGCTTTATTTCTGCAGACATACGAGATAGTAATGTACGAGGTATAAGTAACGTACGAGGTAGTAACATACGAAGTAGTAGTAACATACGAGGTAGTAACTTACTAGGTAGTAGTAACATACAAGATACTAACATATGAGGTAGTAACTTACGAGATACTAACATATGAGGTAGTAACTTACGAGATACTAACATATGATATAGTAGTAACATACGTGGTAGTAGTAGCATACGAGGTAGTCACTTTGAAAAATCCCTCTCCTACGGAAATACTACTACGGAAGAGAGGGAAAGACTTGTCAAATTAAGTCAAACACCACTTCATTGCTCTAGTAGTTTGTGCCTGCTTTAATGCATTTTATAATCATTATAATTTTTGGAAAAAAAAAGTGCTAATAATCCTCATTTACAGATCTCAATCCTAATATGTTTTCTAAACATATCTCAAAAAAATTCTTTGTTCTTTAGATAATCCAATGTTTGGTCCTGAATTGGTGCATTTCAAGTACAAAGAAGATTTAAATAAACTTTCTCCTACAATTGAACCAAACAGTGTCACTGTTTTATGGGACTTTAAAAATATATCACAAATGAATAATGTTCCTGTCACCATTAATCTTTACGGTTATTTGTAAGTATTATTCCTTCTTTTTCCAATGAATTTAACAGTAAGTAACAGTTTTAAAGTTTCGTGATTCTTCTTTGAAATTTCTTATTTCAATTGTATTTTCTTTAAACTAAGTTTTATCTCGAGATAAAAGAATAACTAAGAATACTTAGTTTATTCTTTGCATTAAAATGTTTCCGAAAAATCATTAACAAGTGTAGATTTAGTTTCTTTATTCTCAGTCTTTGCCCTATTCATTTTTTACGAACTGTAACATTAAATAATTAAGTTATTACATCGGTATTATGTACTTAGTATTCAGTTAGTACATTTTCATGTTAATAATTCACGATATAATAATAATAATAATAATAATAATAATAATAATAATAATAATAAACATTTGCAACTATATGGTAATGTATTAACTTTCTTTTGTTATCAGGAACAATCAGGAATTATTAAGATTATTAAGATTAAGATTTTCTTTTTGTTATGAGAATGGACTTTAAGCCTGGAAATTCCGCACCCTAATTTGGAGAAATCATGGTAGTTACTAGAAGTAATATTGATACCGCATCGTCCGTCGCGCGGGTTAACACGGGACGCGGTTGTGGCTTAGGTAGAGGGTCACAACCGAAAAATCAGTTACAGTCTCCGTCTGGATCTGCTAGCAGCGTGCAAGACCAGAGTATGGCCAACGCTGTTGAGCTAGAACATCCAGCATCTTCTTGTAGCTTGCCCTACCATTCTCGAGGCGCCGCTAGAAGAAACGAAAGCCGCAAGCGCATCAAATGGTCCCGAGAAATGAATATAGCAGTAATGCGCTCTTTTTATATTACCACAAAGTGTCAAGATGAGCTTACAACAGGGTGAAGGCAAAAATTTTATCAACACTTTAAATCTGAAAATAAAAACATTGAAATTAGTGAACAGAACTTAGTCGACCGTAAAAGTTTTATTATGAAAAAGAGATGTTTAAGTGACACTGAACTTTTACAGATTAAAAGAGACATTGGAAATATGATTTATCAGGCGGAACATTTTGGCGACTCCGGTGCCTATGTTACCCCTGAGGTACTGCTTGATTTAATCCCAAATACTTCATATACCACAGACATCCTTGGAGATGCTGCTCCGTTGTTAGGTCAATCCGGTGATAGTGACCTGAATCACAGGGTTCGTTATCAATTCTACGAAAATATTCACAGTTTTGAAGGTACTGATCCCCTTAGTCGTCCAGTTATTCCAAAGTTACGTGAAAGCAAGATGACCAAAGCTACAATAGTTGTTATGAATGAACTGCTTGCCGAATACCTCAAAGATAATTCTTCGATAACTGATGTTCATCTCGCTGTGTATTGTGCGTCAGCGGCGGTTTGTCAGCTAAACAAGCAACCTCTTTATTTGCGACGACCCTACAACCCCAATCTTCATCTTAAGACGAAACCGGAACCGAAATGGAAAATTCGTATAAACAACAATATAAAGGACTGTCGGTACAAAATTGGCAAAATCAGTGCGCATCTTAAGTCCCCCACAAATAAAAAATTAATCAAGGCTTTAAAGCCAATAATCAAGTTTTTAAAAATTAATCACAAAGATAAAAACTACGAAGCTACTCTACATTTAGATACATTGAAACAAAAATTAAAGGTAGCGGGTTCCCGGCTTCACAGGTACAATGAATGCATTAAGCGCCGATGTCAGAATCAGAAATTTTCTTCAAACCAAGGGCTATTCTATAGAGACTTGGTTAATAAGAACGAGGCAGGTCCACTTCGTGAGGTACCTGATAGTGAAGACATTAAATCTTTCTGGAAAGGCATTTGGTCCCAAGGAGAAAATTATAATGATCAAGCTGCTTGGCTTTCAATGGTGGAGGACACGTTTCATGAAATTCTGTTAATGGAGTCAATACATGTTGAGCTTCGAGATGTCAAAGAGGCCATTAACAGGACCAAAAATTGGAAAGCGCCAGGTGCTGATAACATCCAGAACTTTTGGTGGAAGAGATTTTCATCCGTTCATTCATTTATTCAGGAAGGTTTTAACGAGGCTTTACATCACCCAGAGAGCATGCCGAAATTTTTCACCACCGGGTTTACTTCCTTGCTCTATAAATCTGATGATCCAAAGAATGCTAAAAATTAAGACCTATCACATGTTTACCAACCATCTATAAATTACTCACTGCTATTTTTGCACAGAAAATTTATTCACACTGCCGCGAAAATGACCTCCTACCTTGGGAACAGGCAGGGTGTGCAAAAAACTCTTTTGGTTGTAAGGACCTATTAACTATTGATGCCATTTTGTTAAAGCAAGTGCAAGATAAACACCGCAACCTCTCAACTTGTTACATTGATTATAGAAAGGCTTTTGATTCGGTTCCGCACGATTGGTTAATTAAGGTTTTGGAAATTTACAAATGTGACCCATCTACAGTTAATTTCTTACGCTTATGTATGTCCAATTGGTCTACGACTGTTAAACTAGGTAACACGTCTGTTCCTCATGTGAAAATAGCTAGGGGTATTTTCCAAGGGGACTCTTTCAGTCCGCTTTGGTTCTGCTTGGCCCTTGCTCCTCTCCCTACTCTTCTAAATAAAACAACTGCTGGTTACAAGATGGATGTAAAGAATAAAGAGTGTCAAATTACCTATCTCATGTATTTGGACGATATTAAGCTTTTTGGTGGAAACTCTTCCAAATTAAATAGCTTAATTGAAACAACAAAAATTTTTAGCATGGACATTAAAATGGAGTTTGGGTTTGACAAATGTGGAGTTGTTACGATTAAAAGAGGGAAGCAGGATAATTCTGGGAATTCGGCCGCTGACACTCTAATCAGGGTTTTAACATCACAAGATACTTACAAATATCTTGGTTTTGACCAAAATTCAAAATTTTGTCACACTAAATTGAAGGAGCATTTTAAGAAAACTTATATTGATCGACTCACCAAATTACTCAACACTAAGCTAAATTAACAAATATAAAGTATTGAAATAAAACCACTTCTCCATCTTAGAAACATCAGATCTATATTTCAGCCCAATTACGGGTCTTCTTCAGGATAAAAATTAAATACAGGAAAATAAAGAGAAAATAAACATCTTCTTTCTCTTACAAATCATGATCGAATAGAAAATAAATAATCATGATGGTACAATGCAAATTGTAATAATTACATAAAATGATTTTTAACAATGTATCAATCGTCTATCATTCACAACTAATCACAATAATAACATCACAACAATAACATCCTAACAACAATTAGTAACTTGACAAGGATTACTTTAAAATCAAAAATTCTTTAATTCTCTTGTTGTGTGCTAACGATTTTTTAAATATACTTAGTGAGACTGCATTTACAGTGGGAGATTTATCTCTGTTAATACATTCACAACTATTTACTAGACTAGATTCCAATTTGAATCTTTTAATCTCGTCTTTAACATGGAAGACAATGTGTACAATGGAGTCAGGACAATGATTGTTCCTTATACAGTGTCCTGCCCACTCTGAAATTTTTTCGTCTCTGTTGTCATAAGCAGTGGTGTGTTCTCGAACTCTTTCTTTCAAGGTCCTACCTGTGTTACCAATATATATGGCTCTACAATCTCTACACTGTAGAGCATATACCACCCCCATACAATTCAGTTGTGAGTTATCTTTTCGAATTCTTTTTTTCTTGAATAAAATGTTTTCTTTGTGAAAAATGATATTGGTGTCGTTGTTCTTGCACACTTCTTTAACCTGTTTGTTTACTTTTAAACCTACTGGTAAGTTAATATATTTTACAAAACTTTTTTTAATTTTCACTGGATTATTTGAATTCATAATTTTCCTGTTCCTAAAAAATTCTCTGAACGTTTTATCGATGAATCTTTGGGGATATTCATTGATTAATAGAGTCTGTTTGAAATCCATTACTTTTCTACTCCAAATATTCTTGTCATGGGTATAATTGACTATTCTTCTTAATTGTCCTTTTATTATTTCTTTTATTATAATATTTTATTGCATAAATTAATTATAAAGTGTCTTACGATAGCAATTGTTTTCTTCTTTTTCAGAGAATCTTCTACCAATCCTCGTCCAGTTTACATTGATACAATTATATCTGTCAATAATGTAGGTGTCTTTGCCTTTGCTCCGAGCTCTTATTTCCCCAGAGAACATCAATGGAGAAAGGATTTCACATTCGGCATCTTTCAAGTTAATTTAACTAATTACAAGGCAGCCAATTTAGAAAGTAGTCCGTAAGTTACTTTAATTCATTCATCTGTAAAATATTCTTTGAAAGAAATTTTAATTTTGAAGTAAAAGTAATACGAAATTTAAACTTCCTTTCTTTAAAGTGTTGTGTTTTTAACTTAACGTAAGATTGAGCAACAAACCCTAGGTCGTTCACACTGTAAAAAAAAAAAAAAAAGATTAATGAATTAGTAAACTAAAAATATCTTTTATTTCCTGATATTTTTGTTGTATATTCAAATATTGCAATTCCCATCAGAAATGTCGGTTGATGTCAACTTTGTTGGCGCTGGTTTTCAACGTCAACCGTCGACAGACCAGGATCATCACATCAACCAAGATGGTGGCGCATTCAAGGCGTGTATTTATTTTATAGTTGCCGCAAAACTCAACAGAGGGTGATTTTCTCGATTCATTGTATATGTTGTGTGGGACTAGATCATCTGAGTTGATCATTACTCAGATGATCTAAATTGCCCATTCTGATAAGCATTGTTTGCATAGGCCTAGTCCACTGCTTATATCAGTCGTTCGTCGTCGTCCTCGTCTTTCTAAGATTTCTAAAGATTATCAAAACTGAAATTAGCCAATGTTTACAATCCAATGATAGCGTCGGCCATTTTGAGCGTTAACTGGTGCTATAGCCTAAACTCTTTATATAGAAATGCCAAAGGTAATCCATACACCCCGCCCTCTAACTATGAGATTCCTAAGTCCTTATTTTATTGTTTTAAAAAATCAGAAAATTATCTTTGTTTATTGATTTTCTTTATGTTTGTAATATTGTAGAATTACAGATAACAAAATTTTGAACATATAAGGTTGAAAACAAAGTAGAAAACATTTTAACTACATGCCTTCCTTCACAACACTAAAAACATGATAATCAGATGGTGCTAAGTCGGGGCTGTAGACAGGATGCGGAAGAACTTCCCACCCAATTTTCCAAATTTCCTCCATGGTGGAAAAAGAGCAGTGTAGGGCCTTGTGTTGTCGTGCTGCAGGATAACGATCTGCTCAGGACGTTTATCACGCAATGAACGAAGGAGCTTAAGAAGTGTCATGAAGTACCGAGCAGCATTAATAGTATGCCAAGGTTCAAGAAATTCCACCATAATCACGCCATCTGCATCCCAGAAAACGGAGGCCATAACTTTTCCAACTGATGGCACTGTCTTTGCCTTCTTTTGTTTTACATATTAGGGGAATTGAAGTGGTGCCATTTCATACTCTGCCATTTTGTTTCGGGTGCATAACGGTGGAACCAGCTTTCCTCACCCGTCACAATACTCGTCAAAAAAACATCTCCTTCATTTTTATATCGCTGAAGAATTTCTTGAGCAATGGTTTTTCTCTGAATTGTGTTATCGCGAATCAATAAACGGGGAACCCAGCGGGCGCATACTTTCCGATAGCCTAAACTCTTGATCATCTCCTGGGCTGTACTGTGCCCAATTCAAAGTTGTGCTGCAATATCATTCACAGTTACACGTCGGTTTTCCTGAATGATGTCATTTACTCGTTCCTTGTTGTGTTCATTTGACGCTGACGGCCGATAAGAGGCTTATATTCGATACTTGTGTTGCCATCTTTAAAATATTTTACCCATTGTTTGTCACTGCTGGCTCCCAAGCACAATCTCCATATGCACGCTAAAGTCTCTGATGAATTTCGGCAGCCGAGATTCCCTCTTTCACGAGAAATTCAATTACAGAACGCTGTCGAAACGAAACATCACTTGCAGTCATTTTTATCAGCTGTCTGTGGTAAGGTGATGGAAGCTAATAACGTCACGATTCGCTCATGGCGTTGTCTGTAGTCTATAGATTACGGCAATGTTCTTGCTTTTTCATAATTAATATATTATGATTTTTAAAAAATTGTTGCTCATGACATTGAGTATGACAGCCCGTAGCTACGCCTTATCTGCTATGCTCAGATGCTCCTATAAAGGTTGTATCAACTCTGACTTAACTTTTCACCGTCAACTGTAGTAGAGTTAACGAATCCGATGAAAGCCTTTAATCAAATCATAACCTTACGAAGAAAGTTTGTTTATCTGATTAGTATAATTTTTATGAGTCCTCTCTTCTCCAAAAGGCAGCTTTGCAGACACAGAAGTGAAATGTCAATCAAAAGTCAATAATCTGACTCTAAGGAATATCGGTATCAGTTTTTAAAATGATGGCGTTAGTTCTTATGGAAAAGAAATGTTCAGTGAAACCTCTTTTAGATTTAAGAGACAATGTATGTTTTGAGACAAAAGACAGTATCTCCAATTCCGATCAACACCTGTTTATTCCAACCTTTGATTTAGATTTAACCAGAGAAATCTTATACAGACTTTTAATTTCACAAAGGATAAGCTGTGATGAAATTAAAATATAAAATAAAACACAGAGGATTAATAAAATGAATTCACAAAAATGCTTTTCTTATTAAACCATTCCTTTAATCTGAAACTACAAATTATTATGTTATTTAAATATAACATTAGTAAATTTTCACTTTTCTCGATTACAGAAAAATAGAAATAAAAACAACGTACTTTAAGAAATTTGAATCTATCTTTTTGATTTTAAAGCAGCAGCATTTTGAGATTATTATTTTTATTAACTACAAATGGATCTATTTCCTAAGGAATTTTTGAAAGACAGTTTAAGATTTATCATCACTACAGTTTTTTTTTTCATTATCTTTTAATTTTTAATTTTCGAGAAATGGTTTACGATTTGAACTCCAAGAAAGTAATTTTTTATTCTTTTCAAAGTAATTAGTATTATCTTGCCTCTAATGTAATATCTTATAGATTATTAACTTGTACCATCTTTAGTTTTCATGTGTCTTACAAATTATTTGCAGTGCGCATTCTTTAAAAGATTGCTTTTAACAACATTAGTTGTTGCAGTTATTCTTAAATAAACTTTTCACTTATTTTTTTTTATTAACTTAGGACGCTGTGGAGCAGACCTGTTCCTTTAGGATGGTTTTTCAACCAAGAGTGGCAGAGGGCTTATGGTTTAGATTGGGCTGCTCATTTCTGTCGACAGTGGGAGGAAGATGACAGACGAATGAAGAGTTTCCAGAACGATGTTCCATCTTGTCCTTGTACTTTGAGTCAGGCTTTGGCCGATAGAGGGCGATTCATGTCTGACTTTGATTGTGACAGAACTGGAAATAACGAATGTTTTGGATCGCACAAAATCCTGCATTGTGTGAGATCAGGACATCCTCTCACGTAAGTATTTGCTTCATCAACTCTTCAACTACGATATCTAAGTCTTCATTTATTTACAAACGTTTAATGTCATTGTCTTTTTTTTGGTTTTTGTTTCTAGAGATTATGGTTCTGGGCAGGAATGTTGTTATGGTCTTGATGAGAAACTCATATTAAATGAACGTTCTAAAGAAGGAGGGCTTCCAAATAGAGCTCATCCTTATGGCGTTTATCCTTATGACGCTTCCACAAAGGTAAGAAATAACAAACTTAAAATCGCATTGAAAAAAAAAAAGACACAACTTTTTAATTTCAGCAAATAAACAGAAATTTCAGCTAAATCTGCACTGTTAAGACATATTGGATCCTCAATTTGTAGCAGAAAATAAAAAAAGAAACAAAACAAAAAAAGAGAAATTAATATTGTAAACATGCAGTCTAGTGAATAGAATCGTCTTTATGTAATAAAGATCAGTCATCTTTTCCTGATGTTTTGGCGGTCTTCATATTTAAAGCGAGTTTTGAGCAGCTATAGCTCATTAGTGCTCCGACATTGAAACTGGATGTGATCTGGTCGTCGTTGCCCTGGTATCGGTTTTACGAACCTGGACATTAATGGCTTGTTCGCTGGGAGCTGCTATGTCCGTCGATGACATACTCCTGGTAGATCCTTGATACGGCTGTCTTCGAAAATCCTAGGGTATTTACTATACGGGCGACAGAATGATCTATGTATCTTGCGTTTATGTGTCCACGATCAAAGTCCCTATCGTTCTAACATTTACCCATAATTTGTCCATTGCGATGTATTCCTAGAAAGTCCAGATGTCCGCCTGTTTATTAATGGTTTGGTTATGATACCCTATGAAAAAGCCAGTCTCAAATTCCCATCGCCATGTCTTTAATGCTCCGTCGTTTCATTGTATAAATAAAGATCGTGTGTTTCAACCACAGGCTTAAGAAATATTATTACTCTTAACTTAGTTCTTCTTCATAAAACTTCGAGAAATAAATTATTATGTTCAATCAAGCCTTTGTTAATTGCAAATGGAGGTTTGGTAATGCGATTGTTTAGGTGTTTTTATTAAAAAGTTAGAAAAATTTTACTGACTCCAATTTAATTATCTGTGTTGGAGCATATTAACGGATTTTATTTGCAAAAAAAATAAATAATTTACACACCTTTACGTCCCTTTCTGTCCTTATTTTCCTTTACCTTTCTGTCCCTATTGGAGAGTGGAAAAAAACTGGTTATAATCAATCAAAGAATATAATGTAATTAATTTTTTTAGTTATATAAAATAAATTCTTACTATGTCATTCCTTTTTATTAACAATTTCTTGTTTTAGGTTCCTGGTTTTTCGTATTGGTACCATGATAGAGCTCCTTACTTTTATTGCTGTGAATGGCAAAATGAAAACTCGGAAAGTTGTCAACAATTTAGATTAAGAAGAGCGTCTCAGAATTGTTCCAATTACTCTTCTCCAACAGCAGGTGAAAATCACTTGATTTCTGTTTATAGTTTCTAGGAAATTTATATAAGATTCACTTTTAAAACTCAGCAAACTTAACATGCAAAACACTTAAGATTACCGTTTTTCACCAGTTTCATTTCTTACCTTAAATCAGACCAGCTTTAATTCTGCAAAATTATGTTACGATACTCAGTATTAAATGATAGTCTGGGAATTTCTAATATTGAAATTTCATCTTAATAGATGTTCCTGATATTGTTATTTACTGGAAAATCCAGGATTATTGTAAGATCTTCGAATTCAGTTTTTCGATAAACGACACAAGTTGATAGTTTGACAATCTGACAACTTGAAGACAGATACCAGATACTGGTGTAAGAAGACATATTACTGTTACCTATTTCCAAAATTAGAAAGGATTTTTCTTAATAATGACTATTATTATTAGTAAATCTAGCTGCTAGATCAACTTGCAGGAAAAGTTAAGCGCAAGGGAAAAATATACCCTTTTTTTTTTTGGTTCGTTGTTTATTTGTCTGTTTTCATAATTGTCGAAAACAGACAATTAAATCGAAAAGACGATTACAATCTCAATTTCACATATTGTTTTTACAAATATGTATATATTGTATGGAAGTCATCAAGCATCTTCCAAAAAGCTATTTCTACGAAAAATCACGTCGATATGCTATCTTATCTGGAAAATATTGTATCAAGATTGCAGACAGACAGTTCACATCGAAGTAGTGAATGGTATATCGTGTGAAGTTAGTGCATACCTGCACAGTTCGGAGTAATAAAAATCTACAATTTTAAAAGGCTTAGGTCCAAGTTCAGATTCTTGTGGCTAAAACAGTGGTCACTTATGATCTATATCTGGGGACTCAGGGCCGGATTTAGAAGGATGGCAGCCCCTAGGCAGCGCTATTTTTGCCGCCCCTGCATAAAATTTTCCCGTTTTACGCTACGAAAACACACCCATGTAAGCGATACAGTGTATGTATATATATGTAGCAGTCATGCCCGGCTTCGCTTCGGTAAACGTAGAAATTCATTCCTGTCATATTTATTGATATAATTTGTAATAAAAAAATGCATGCCGCCCCCTGAGAGTGGCGCCCTAGGCAGCTGCCTAGATTGCCTAGGCCTAAATACGGCACTGGTTCGAATCAGATATTCGATCTGGATTGAATGTTTGACTATATTTTCATGTATATCCGTCCTTTTCCAGGAGTGTAATGTGGACTCCTTTTACGATATATACAAGGGAATGATTTTTAAGCAAAATAGTTGACCTTATTAAGAGAAATGGTGTAACTGCTTTTATAGCCAGGACAAAAAAAAAAAAAAAACTAATTCTAGCTTATGTTTTGTTTCTTAATTTCTTTTATTATTTTCAATTTTAAGTAAAATGAATAATCCTTGAAAGCATAGTTTCTCAATGATACAACCTTTGGTTTTAATAAGTTTTTTTTTTTCTTTCTCTTGAAGCAATGGTATTTGGTGATCCCCATATCATTACTTTTGATGATCTGGAATATTCCTTTAATGGAAAAGGAGAATATACTTTAGTAAATGCCATCAAAGGAGACATTCATTTAAGAGTTCAAGGAAGATTTGAACAAGTTATTGACCAAAACAGTAAGTTAACAATTATTTCAATAGTTGCTTTTCTATTCTCTTTTTAAAGTCTTTAATAAACATCGTTTAGTCTCTTTTTTTTAACAGATAAATTAAGTAAATTTAAAATTTGAAACTGAAATTGTGAACAAATATTATGAAGAATGTTATTATTAAGTTTTTTTTAAATTTAATTTCAAATTTGGAATTACTTTGAGTATTTAAATATCCACAATAGGATAATCGCTCCAGAATTTGAGCCAGGAAAGATTATTGTCATTTTGGGTATGATTAAGACCGATCTATTATATCTGGAATAACGACAAAGCTAAATAATCCTTTGAACTGTTCAAAAATGTGTTCGACTGTCGTTAACATTTAAATTGGATGAAAATATGCAAATAACATGACTAAATATTTCCTCTTTTGGACAAGAGATTGCGATCAGAAACATAGAATAAATCCAATGACATCATTCTTAGCTCTTGTGGTACAAAAATAATATCTATTACTACATAGAAACTAAACTAAACTAAAGTTTGTTTGTTTCCCATCATTTTCGATACTAAAGAATGTCCATGAAACTTCACATTGTGATAAGAAGGTCAACAACTGGATCTCGTAAATCTATTCAATCTATTGTTTATTAGTTTAATAAAAGAGAAAAGTTTTGCTGTTTTGTGTAGAACACGTGCGATTCTTTCTGGATAGCAACCTGAAAGATCTTAGTCTGCTGTCGGAGCAAGAATTAAATCATTGGAATTAGCAAAACAAATCCTGTGACCTTTTGAAACCCCTTGAGTTACGCTTCTTAACAGGTGATATTTTCATGAGATCTTAGTGTTGTTACTCAATGTTCAACTTAGGTTGTCATTGCAAATACAGTTGGAAATCAGTTTGTTTTTGTTTTTTTTTCAAAATTCAAATGGAAGTTATTCAAAAAGAAATTTACAAACTTAAAAGATATTTTTCAATTTTTCTATATAATTAGTATTTATTTCCCATAAAAGCAGCACTTTGTGGATCCAATAAATCCAAGTGGTAAAGAGCTTGCTTGCGGTTTAGAGGATTCAGATTCAATCCCCAGCAGGGATCGAGGATTTATCTAAACTGAATTCTCCTCCAGACGGCTCCTAGGGTTCACCAGCCTTCTGATGAATGGGTACCGGGTTCTTTCTTGTTAAAGGCTGACCACCTGAACTAAACTTAAGACTCGTTCGTCCATAAAAAGCCGGTAGCCTTAATCGCGCTTCCCCAACATTGCCTGTAGTGGTAGAATACATTTTTTTCATTTTTTTAACTAAAAACGAGCTCTATGCAGGCGTTAAGGGGTCGTCCATTAATCATGTGATGTTTTTTAGCAACTTTTTAACCCCCCCTCCCCCCTTGTGATACGTGGT
>JAFIDM010000001.1:148705273-148731826 GCA_023159025.1 Thereuonema tuberculata | reverse complement strand
AATTCTTTATTTATATCAATCTACCGTCTTAACGTATGTATAAAAACGTATATAAAGTGGCCAAACTACGATACGAAATCATCTATGACTTAATAAGAAAAATTAGGAATTAAATTTAGTTAAAATTTAGAAAAAAGAAATCTAAGTAAACAAATTCAGATTTCGAACTTTAGCTGAGTTAACATAAAACAAGATAAAACAATTTTCCGAAAGAGAAACGGAATTTGTTATGTTCTTAAGAATGACTACTGGATGATTGAAACTGCTTTTTTTTTTTCTAAGTAAAAGTTTAAAATACTGTTAATACTTGATTGTAGTGCAACTTTTCTTTATTCCTTTTCAATTTTAATTATTCAATTTATAGATATTCGAATGTAATATCTATAATTTTCATTTATTTATTTTCCAAGAATAAAACTACAAAATTTATAAAGAAAATTTTATATTTAAGCTTTTTTTTTGTTAAAGATATTTTTTATCAATCGGGAAACATGTAGAAAAAAGCAGTCTATTTCATGTTTCCAAAAAATGATACTAATCTTCATTTCTTTTCCCTATATACATTATTTCGTTCAAATAATTTCTGAACTTCTTATGTCTCCGAAAACATAAAAACGTTAATACATAAATTTTGAACTTCACAACAATAAAACAATACAAAATAAAACTGATATATGACGTAAGATATATACAATTTATCTAATTTTAGCCTTATTACCTAATACTATTTTAAAACACACTAATGAATAATTGTTGACTTGCAGTTCTTTTGCCTTATTATAAATACAGTTAAAACTGTTAATAATAAACTTTTCTAACATTGGGTTGTGAGCCTTTGATAAGCAATGGTCTGTCCAATGAGAAATATGCATTTTACTGTTCTTCAATGCTCGGATGTGCTCTTGTAATCTCCCCTTGCGTGTCCTTTCTGTAAGTTTCAATCACTGCACTTTAACTTACATACCACTGCCATCGTCTTTTGTTTGTCATGTTTTGAGATTGCTTTGGAATCATAGAAAACCAATTACCATTGTTCATTTACAGAGAGTGGCCGGGAAGTTGCCGTACCCCTTAATATAATAATAACATAATAGGTTACCGGAACTTCCCGGCCACCCTGTACTATAGAAATATCGTTATGTTTGCATACATCTTTAATATCTAAATCAACATAGATACTTTGTGTAAATCTCACACTTTCTTATACTTTTTTGGATACATAATCATTATGCTCATTATTACGTTTAAAAAATTCTTTGATAGTATATTCTACAAATTCAATGGGATACTCATTAATCAGTAACTTTTTCTTCAGCAATTCTATCTTGTGTTTCCGTAGCTGTTAATCTCATTTGCTATAACTGCTATTTTAAATTTCAAGAGAAAATATTTCAGCAAGCTAAAAGTTTTCCTATGGGAAACCCTTTATCAGGAACATTATGCAAGTTTTATATGAATAAATTTGAAAATTTCTGAAATGGGACAAAGTAAATTTTGATTACTTCCGGCATGCAGATGATATATATATTCTGCAGAGGAAGATTTTTTCAAATTGGACAGACAATTTGAATTTATTTTTTTTTAGTTTAGAAAAAATTATTATGGAATATTGTTAATGACTAAGAACGAAAAGTTCTAAAAGGTGACAAGGAAATCATTTGGTTTATGAGTGCTTATGAGAACAAAGTTAAAGATATATTGAATTCTGAAGACTTCGAAGAACTACAACTAGACCCAACATTTACACTACACAAAAAAAAGGGGGAGAGTAGTGATAGGACAATAAAAAAAAAGAAATTGATTATAAAAAATTTTACGAATTGTCAAGCTTCATATATACGACGCCTACGTTTATTCCTAGACCAAAAATCCATAAATAAGGTCTCCCATTAAGTCCTATAACAAATTGTTACAGGTCTCCGACACAGAATCTTAGCGTCTACCTGAACACTATCATCAGAAGTTTACCATAAGCCTAATGTAGTAATTAAAAACGCCAAACAGTTAATTGATAGAATTATAGGAGTCATATAAGAATCAGTCTATTCTCGCTAGATGTAATCTCCATGGAAACATCTATACCTGTTCATCAAACATTGAATAAAACTGAAGAATTATGTAAAGGAAGCCATGACATAATTAATGTTTACAATTTGTCTACTAATAAATTGAGGAAGCTTTTAAATCTCTTTTGCTGTAAGTTTCAAGAGAAAATGTTTAAACAAGCTATGGGAAACCCTTTATCAGGAACATTCTCCAATTTTTGTATGAATAAATTTGAAAATGACGTGTTTCTGAAATAGGACAAAGTAAATTTTGATTACTTCTGTTATGCAGATGATATGTTGGTAGTCCGGAGAGACACCAACAGCCAATTAAAAAAAAAATCAGTTTACAAGCTCAGCAAATGAATGTATTAAATTTGAAAAGGAGACTGAGATAAACAATATCATTCCCTACATAGATATTGTCATCATTATGAATGTGGAATGAATGTGGTATGAATATTATGAAAAGCAGTAAAAAGCAACCATAACCGAGGTTGCTTTTTACTGCTTTTCATAATGTTCACACGACAAATTCATTGAATTTTAATCAGCACATCATCGAAACATAAAGAAAGCTATAATAAAGAACTGTTTGTAAAGATTAACAGAAAATATGGAAGATGAATAGCTAAGGAAACACTAGAAAAGAACTGCTGAAGAAAAAGTTGCTGCTTAATGAGTATCCGACTGAATTTGTAGAATATAACATCAAATAATCTCAAGACATGACATACAAACTATGATGGCAGAGGTGTATAAGTTAAAGTGCAGAGATTGAAACTTACAAAAAGAACACGCAAGGAGAGATTACAAGAGCACATAACACTAGGTGGCATATTTCTCATTGGGCAGAACATTGCTTGTTAAAGGCTCACAACCCAATGGTCGAATTCCTTTTTGAAATTAAAGACTAAGATTGATTGTAGAAGAGTTTATTATTAACAGTTTTAAGTGTATTAAATAATAAGGCAAAAGGATTACAAGTCAACAATTATTCATTGGAGTGTTTTAAACAGTATTAGGTAAAAAGGTTAAATACACGTAAATTGTATATATATTATGTCATATATCAGTTTTACTTTGTCTTGTTCAATTGTTGTGAAGTTCAAAATTTATGTATTAGCGGTTTTATGTTTTTGAAGACAGCCTCAAGAAGTTCGGAAATTATTTGAACGAAATAATGTGTATAGGGAAAAGAAATGAAGATTAGTATCGTATTAGTGAGGATTGGTAATAGATTTCATGTTGTTTCAATCTTATCTTATAGTTGTCTCTTCACGGTGCTGTGTTTTCAGTGATTCCACCTGGGAAGTTCGAATTTCCTTTGAAAGTTCCTGTCAATGAATGGCCAGACAAACTCGACCCTGCTTTTCTTGCTATTTTTCTCAGTAAAACTCATAGTGGAAATAATCAAGGACCTCCCGATGCCCTAAAATCAGGTGTCTACATTAGGTCAGTGTTTCAGCTAAAATTAGACAACTATCTGTTATTGTTTATTATTTATTAATACTGATTATAATACTAAATAATTTACTAATTACAAAATCATTTTTTATTTATTCGCAAATAACGGCCTTTCTATAGTAGCGAACTTCCGGTTAGTGTCAGAACATGGTGGTTGAACATATTTATTTTTTTTTGAGTTGCCTTTATACAGTAATGATTTTTATCTACTGTATTTCCTCACATAATAGCATTTATTGCCTAATTTTGATCAAAAATTTTAAAAAAACAATCCTGAATAGAGATTTTTGGAAACGACTTCTGAAAGGGAAGTTACCATAATTGGATTTTTTCTTTTCTTTTTTGTAATTATTAAGCTATTTACTTGTTTTCGGATTGTTAAGACTCTAGTTTATAATATAAAACCTTCAAAAAGTTAATATAATACTTCTCATTTTTATTATTGCTTTTTTTAATAAATAAGGTTGACATAATATAGGAATGCAATAATTATGAGAGATAAATTATCGTTATTAATATTTCTTTTAATTTCTTTCTCTCTAAACCAAATACCTGATGGTAATTTGGTCGAAAACTTTGGGAAACAAAAAAAGTTAAAAAAGCGATGTATCTTCATGAGAGTTTTAACGATAGCAAACTGATGTTCCAAAATTTGGTGTAGAAAATTAGCCATGTTTTGTGATTTTAAATCTTACATATATTTATGACATTTTGCATCATGGTAATATTCATCTATTGTATTAGTAGTAATCATATTTTATCTCTGGGCAGGAAAAGAATGAATCGGAATAATTCTTTTATTTATAAGCCTTGTTTACTTTGTAGAGTAATCCACGATATAGCAGTGGATCCAAAAGTTGAGCATCGAGAGATCAGAGAAGCACTGATGGCTGACATTCAGGAAGGGATGATTGGAACCAACTACTTCGAACCTAAGCACGTGATCATTGTCACGTGGCTCAATGTTTCCTTTGGAGGTAGCGCCACTAACAAAGTCGTAAGTCAAAGTTAATAGAAAACCATTTTACGCTTTTAAATTTTCAGTGAAAAGATCCTTTCGCCTTCAGACAGCAACCAACGAATGAGAAAGAAAATAGTCCAATCAAATGAGAAAGGATTTGAAAACAACAACTCACCATTAAAAAATTTGTTTTTTTCTTTAATCCATGCAATAATATTATTGCAGTAATTTTATTAAGAGGTCCGGGATTGGTGTTTTAATTCCCATTCGAATCTAACCTAAATGAATTAAAATGTAATTATTAAAAATAATTCTGAATATAAATTCAATGTGATAAAATGCAATTTTCTTAATTTAAGCAAGATATATATTTATTATTTGTACAGAATGATGAAATGCCATAACTTCCACACAACATTCTAGAAGTCATTATAAGTCAGAAAGTTGATATAAACAATTTGTTTTAGGAGTTTAAAGGAAATAAATAAATAAATAAATAAATAAATAAAAATACAATGAAAAGTCCTTCTTACAGTAAACGTACAGTAAACGCACACATACACACACACAAGAAATGGCTGTTATATCACCCTTTTTTAAATTATGGTGTATTATTAAAAACCCACTGCCCTTAAACAAGAACTTACATAAAATATTTATGATGTCCTCAAATGTACAACTGTGAAATAACTGATCCCAAATCCTTGTACGTGATCAGTTATTGTATTCGAGATATTTCGATCACTTATTATCTTGACAAATTCTTGATGCTTTGAGGGACCTAAATGTCCTACTTCACTGTAATAAAAAGGCTTTCATTGTTGTATTGTTAAGTTTCCTTGAAATCGAAACCTCTGTTCTTCATTTTGAACTGTAGATTAATGAAACGAATTATTATTTGTAGACAAACACTTATCAGATGATCTTAGCCACGGACGAAGTACAGACCTATGTTCTATTCAATTACGAAGCCTTAAATTGGATGTCGAGCACTGAACAAAATGGAGATCCTGCTAATGGACTTGGAGGGAATCCTGCCTTCGTAAGTATTACCTAATATTTAATTAGGCTTAAATATACTTAACGAGAGAATCGAATACAACAATAACAATATTTAAATGACAAATAAAAGTTGGAAAAAAGATATTTTTAAATTCCTTCTATTTCAAAAAGAAATCCTTGGCTTAAAAGAAAATCACTCTGATTTAATGGCGATGAGTTGA
This sequence comes from Thereuonema tuberculata, assembly GCA_023159025.1. Classification (NCBI taxonomy): domain Eukaryota; kingdom Metazoa; phylum Arthropoda; class Chilopoda; order Scutigeromorpha; family Scutigeridae; genus Thereuonema; species Thereuonema tuberculata. The sequence goes on along the minus strand of JAFIDM010000001.1, from coordinate 148,726,130 downwards.
AATGAAATGTGGAAATTTTCAGTAATCATTGATGCTCTGTTTATTAATAAAACCTATTGAAATAAATCTGTTACAAAAGATCTTTTTATCTAATTCCACTTTGTTTTTATATTTATTATTAACACAGTTTTACTTCATACAACTATATTCAGAGCTATAAAGTTACTGAACTGATTTCCTCAAATTCACTTTTTTTTTTTTACAAAAGAAAAAGAAAATTATTGTGAAATTATTGAAATCGTTCCAATCTCACTTTATTTTCAGATTATTTTCAGAAGAAACAAAACAAAAAAAAAACTAATTTCAGAAATTTCTTGAATAACTCACAGGTGGGATTCAATGCAGGTAATGGCACCCGATCCTATGAATATAAACCTTTCTCTCAACACACCAGAATTCTGAGTTTAACAACAGATGGAGGAATAAATAACTTTCCTGGAAGACATATTTTCAGAATTGATGAACAGATTCGAAGAGGAACTTGTAATTATGCACCAGGTGAGCGAAATAAATTTATTGAATAAATTAGGCTAAAATATATTTAAGAAAAATATTTAAATATCTTAAAATGCGTTTGTCCATCTTTAATAATTTTCGAACCTACTGCTGTTTTGCATAGTTCTCGGCAAGGAACTACTGACTAAGATGATATAGTTTCTTTCCGAGAACTATGAAATGATACGCACTATATCTACCAGTAGCTATGAGATGGTACAGTGCAATACGCCTACCAGTAGCTATGAGATTGTATAGTGCACTATGCCTACAGTAGCTATGAGATGGTATAGTGCAATACGCCTACCAGTAACTATGAGATTGTATAGTGAACTGTGAATAACAGTAGCTACGAGATGATATAGTGCAATATGCCTACCAGTAGCTATGAGATGGTTTAGTGAACTGTGAATAGCAGTAGCTATGAGATGGTATAGTGAACTGTGAATAGCAGTAGCTATGAGATGATATAGTGCAATATGCCTACCGGTAGCTATGAGATTGTATAGTACACTATACCTACCAGTAGCTATGAGATGGTATAGTGAACTGTGAATAGCAGTAGCTATGAGATTGTACAGTGCACTACGCCTACCAGTAGCTATGAGATTGTATAGTGCACTATGCCTACCAGTAGCTATGAGATTGTATAGTGCACTACGCCTACCAGTAGCTATGAGATTGTATAGTGCACTATGCGTACCAGTAGCTATGAGATGGGGTACAGTGCACTATCCTACCAGTAGCTATGAGACTGTATAGTGCACTATGCCTACCAGTAGCTATAAGATTGTATAGTGCACTATGCCTACCAGTACCTATGAGATGGTATAGTTAAATGTGAATAGCAGTAGCTATGAGATTACGTAGTGCACTACGCCTATCAGAAGCTGTGAGATGGTATAGTGCGCCAGTAGCTCATGAACCAGTTTATATGCAGAATGTAAAGTACGTTACTGAATCGATCTTCGATAAGTGTAAAAATCTCTGGCATTTTAATAGATTAATGTCCTTGGAAGTTTGTTTTATAGATGCACTATGGCTTGTAAAATCTGACTATAACAGCTTTCTTGAAATCACAAATCAAATATAGTAAAGGCATATGTAATAAACTCATAAATGAATCAGCTGCAAGCATAACCAATTTTGAAGGAAGAAACATCCTGAAAAATAAAAATAACAAACTGTACAACTTTCTGTTAAACAAGTGTAAAAGAAGGAAATCAGAGAATTTTTCTTCTGAAAAACACAAAGGGGGTAAATCACAATTAAATTAGTTACTTTTGCTCCTTTTGAATTATGTTTAAGTTTATTTTTCGGTTATATAATGACATTGTATTATTGCTACGAAAGTTTATTTCTCACACAAACATTGCTTGAATATAGTAATATGATATTTAATGACAGGCTTAGAAACTTCTCTTAACCTATGGCTAAAACCTTTTGATACCTTACCTTACGAAATCACGAATACGAGATACTTTTGGGCAATTATAATACATTATAATTGGACTTGCAAGTAAATTAGCTATTAATAGACTTTTATCAGTAGACTTACACAATGGCAATGTTTTCATTTCCATTATACAACCTAGTATTTAATAACTTTTTTTCCACAGATGTTACAGTATATTATTCTCTTATAAATGCTACTTTTTTTTTCTCTTTTAAGTCTGTCCAAAAAAATCAACAATCTAAAACCAAAGAGCTTTAATTCATAAAAGTCCGTTGAATGAATAGAATTCTTAACTTTTGTTTTCAGATGTTACTGAAGAACTGATTCTATCGCCAGAGAATGGTCATATGTTGGGTGGAACATTGGTCAACATCACTGGACCTTGTTTCCAACAAAACGAAAGAATTCGAGTGAATTTCCACGACCAAATCGTCCAGTGTTCTTATCGTAACAAGAACCATGCCACTTGTATCTCACCCGAATTAAGACCTGTGACAGGACATGTAGAAGTATCTGTTTTGTCTGGTACTGGTATCGGGATTTTCAGGAGCACGTTCTACATTGGTAAGTCTATCCAGTTCTTAATTTTTATAATATTGCATTATAAATATATTTTTTTTTAAGTGACCGTGATTTTGATTTCACTTTGAAAAGACTATACTTTATAAAAACATCATTGCCCAATTTAACAGAACGATTTTAATTCAGACAAATTCCTCATTGCAATTACAAAGTTTTAAGCCATTTAACGCAGGTGAACTAATTAAAATATTGCTATTTTTTTTGAGGAATTGAATATTAAATCTTTATTTAGCAAAGATTTTAATATAATGTAAAGCTTTTAAAATGATAGTATTATCTAAATTAAAAGAATTTCATCTAAAAGAGTTATCTTTCATTGTAATTGTTTCCAGTCTTCGTGATTTATGTTTGGGAAGCTACTGCAGTGATTTCAATCCGTACATTTCTCTTTTTCTGCTATTACTATTTGTCAGTTTTGCTAACCATTGCATTTCACTTATCACCCATTGACCAAACCCACATTTTTAATTCATCCTCGTTATTCCCATTTAATGAATTTTTCTTAACGAAAAGATTAGGTCCTGGCTTTATCTTTCCTCTGTTTTTGGAATTTCCATTCCTTCTGTGACTTATCTTTATCGTTCTATCTGTAAGACAACAGTTGTCTATTATTCGACGGGGCTTCCCTATTCTATATCTATATATTGCCCGTTCTAGAAACATTCTCCATTGTTGACAACCCTACCTTCCAGATATTATTTTATTATCTCCTGTCTTGAAAGAATCTTCTATCGCCTTTCAGTCGCCTTTCTACCTCTGTGTCTCATTGTCGTATAAATAAAAGTAAATAAATATAAATACCTTATCATCAATATCATCATTCTGTCCACTGCTGAATTTAATTGCCTTTTGTCTGGAGCTCTTTTGTTCCAATCTGTACTTTCCGCACAATTTCATTCCTCCATTTCGGTTTTGGACGCCCTCTTCCTCTCTTTTCAGTAATTGGATTCTAGAATGAAGCTACTCCTGTCTCTGATTTGCAACACCGTACAAGCTATGAGATTCTTCAATGCATAGACTCTTTATATTCATAATATTCTATCATCATTTCAATTCACAGAAGAACATTCTGGTTTACAAAAAGATATGGGTTATCTTTTGTTAAAATCACGTTACGACAAATTGACCTGTTAATTTCAATATGAAGGCTTCTCATTTTCATGCGCTTATAAATTTATTCATTTATAAATAGGTCAACTTTTTAGCAGTTGTAAATCTGTACTGTGAAGACGGTTGCAGCAAATGTGAAGATGTTGCAAGAAATCAAAAAGAAAAAGATATTTTTGTTGTTTAGCGGAAATCCAGACTTTTAGTTGCTCCTAACAACTGAATGATTGCTTGTATTTGTAGAATACATAACAAAGTGTGCCCTATTTCTGCATGAAATTGTTATAAAATCGATACCTTTGAAAAACATGTGTAGTAAGGCCGGGAGCAGAACTCTCTTTCAGTAGTGTCTAAGTTGTTTATTGTGATTCTGATTCACTTATTTTTATTCATCGATACCTGCTTAAATGGTTAAGAATTTTATAATCAAGAAAACTTTAGATAAAATCTGATAACTATTTTTTTTAGATATATCAATCCCAAGGAGGTTTCTGTCTAAATATAAGTCAAATAATCTTTTAATCTTTAGATAATCCAATGTTTGGTCCTGAATTGGTGTATTTCAAGTACAAAGAAGATTTAAGTAAGCTTTTTCCTGTTATTCAATCAAACAGTATCACTATCTTGTGGGATTTGAAGAACATTTCACAATTTACTACTGTTCCTGTCACCATTAACCTTTATGGCTATTTGTAAGTATAAAGGTTATTTCTTATTCTGAATAAAACAACAATAAAATAAATTATAGCTAACAATAAAAACAGATTAAATTTTGGATTTTTTTTTTTTGAAATTTCATTTTGTTTACTGTCCATTTTCTAAAAATTGCTTTATTTTTGCATTAAGATTATTGCAGTAGGTCAAGTGATAAGATGCCTGTCTAAGGACTAGAGGTAACTGATAAGTTGTTTAGGGCTTTTATCCCTAGTTATTTCATCCGGAAAGAGGTTCTAGAAGTCTTCCAACCCTCTGTCATGTAAGTATTGGGTTTATTTCGCAAGACGAACGTAGGACGGACCTTCCGATCTCCATTTTACCAGCTACACTATTCGCCACGATTGTCTAAAGAACCATCCAACGTAAATCTACTCTATAATAAAAACGACTATAAATAAAAATACACAAAACAAACTCAACTCAATTCCTTCTATAACAAATATGTCACTTACGTATTACTGTAGGTTAGAATATTTTGAGGTTAACAGTAAAATTCTGCAAATCATCAATGCTGTTCTTTTTTTTTTTTTTTTTCCAGGGAATCTTCCGTTCAACCTCGTCCAGTTTTGATTGACACTATTACATCTGTGAATAACGTTGGCATTTTAACCTTTGCCCCCAGCAATTATTATGACAGAGAACATCAGTGGAGAAAGGATTTCAAATTCGGCATCTTTCAAGTTAAATTAACAGATTTCAAGGCAGCCAATTTAGAAAGTAGTCCGTAAGTTACTTTAATTCATTCGTCTTTTAATTCACTCTTTGAAACGTAAAATGCTAAGCAAATCAATAAGAATTTTAAGTTTCTTTCATCCATTTCTTCGAGTAATATAGAAAAATAATGTTTAATCTGTGCTGGCTCATACATAATAAGATCAAAGGGTTTGTTTTCTTTATTCACATTCTCTGGGATTTTTTTTCTTATGGAAATATCATATTTGCCTGGTAAGAAATAATAAAGAATATAAAAAATGGCTTGTTTCATTATGCCGTATTTCATTTAATAAGTATATGATTTCGTCAAGATGTGTTCTAAAATTTAATTTTTTACAAAATTTATTAATGAGAAATTATATTTTTAAATTTTTTAAAGATGCCAGAAATAAATTTTAAAATAATTTTTATTACAAATTAATTATTATAATTTTATGAAAAATATATTTATTTAGCTTTTTACTTCTAAAAATTTAACACCTATAAATATATTAATATTCTAGTTAGATAATTTCGTTTTTGTTTTAACGACTGGGATTTCTAAGAAATATAGTTTGTTAAATTCAATATTGAACTTAACAATATAGTAAAATATATTGAAGTAAATAATTTTAATTTTACTAATTACTGAATTTGTTGATAATTAAGAAAATTATTAAAACATGAAAAAGAATATATAAACAAATTAAAAAATAAATAAAATAAAAGAGTTCATGCCTGTCCCACGTGCCTGTTTTATATTTAATATGTGATCTAATCAAATTTTTCTCTTCTTGCATATTCTTCCGTTTTTTCAAAAATAAACTTTCTGGTATGTCATTGTTAGTCAACGTTCATTTACAGTGCTTATTTAAAGATTGCGTTTTCGTAATTTTAAACATAATGTAGTGGTTCTTTAAAACTGTTTACTTATTTTGTTAAAATAGAATGCTGTGGAGCAGACCTGTTCCTTTAGGGTGGTTTTTCAACAAAGAGTGGGAGAGGGCTTATGGTTTAGATTGGGCTGCTCATTTCTGTCGGCAGTGGGAAGAAGATGACAGACGAATGAAGAGTTTCCAGAACGATGTTCCATCTTGTCCTTGTACTTTGAGTCAGGCTTTGGCCGATAGAGGGCGATTCATGTCTGACTTTGATTGTGACAGAACTGGAAATAACGAATGTTTTGGATCGCACAAAATCCTGCATTGTGTGAGATCAGGACATCCTCTCACGTAAGTATTTGCTTCATTAACTCTTATATTAATTCATTAACTTATTAACATTCATTAACTCTTAAGAATACAGAAAATTAACTAACAAAATTACAGAAAAATATAGAAAAGCAAGAGAAAAATATATTGAAACTACATGCAATATAATTAAAGAGTTAATTAATAAAGATAATATAGATAAAGCTTACAATGTAATAAGACAATTAGACAGAAAACATAAGAGGAAAAGTACAACCGTTTTAGATGAAGAAGGTAAAATACTTGTAAACAGTAAGGATATTGTAAACAGATTGGTTAGATATTTAGAGAAACTGTATGAAGGGGATGGTTTGACATAGGATGACATAAAACAAGAAACTACTGTTAAAGCTGAGAACATGGGACCTGACATATTAAAGGAAGAATATTAGAAAGCTTTACATAGCATACAAAACGGAAAAGCAGCTGGACTAGATCATGTTTTCATAGAAATGTTCAAATACAATTTGCGACCCATTGCATGATGAAATGTTCAGCCTTATTCAGAAAATATATTCGACTGATCAAACACCAAAAGATTTCCAATTACCTAAGACTGAAACTCTATTAAAAAAAAAGCAAATACACTTAAATGTGAGGAACATAGAACATTAAGCTTAATATCACAAGCTAGCAAAAATCTTATTAAAGATTATCCAGAACAGATTTAAATCAATCTCAAAAGAGGCACAAGAGAAACATTACTTGCATTACCACGGATAGTTGATAGACGTATGGAATATGATTTAGACACCCATATAGCTTTCATAGATCTGGAGAAAGCATTCGATAAGGTCAACTGGAGAAGTGGAATGACTGTGCTAAAAGAAGTTGGTATGGGCTTTAGCGACAGAAGGATCATTTATAGCTTATACAAAGAACAGGAGACAGTAATAGAAATAGGAGAGCAAACAGGAAAAGCAAGAATAAGACAAGGAGAAAGACAAGGTTCTCCACTTTCGCCGCTTATTTTTAATATTTTTATTGAATCAGCAATCCGTATATTGAATGAATCCGATCATGGAGGGTTAAAAATTAATAGAGAAAAAATTAAATTCATACGATTTGCAGATGACAAAGCAGGTGTGGCAGAAAATAAAAAAGAACTTCAAGCATTGCTTCAACAAATGGATAGCATTTTTACAGAATTTGGCCTTAAAATAACACTAAAAACACAAAAACATTAATAGTTTCAAAAAGAATAGTCAATAGTCCAGTTACATTAAATAACACCTGCATTGAACAAATAACATCATTTAAATATTGAGGCAGCATAATCACAAGTGATTCCAGATGCACACCTGATATAGTCTCGAGGATAGCAATGGCAAAGCAACCTTTTAACAACAAAAAATATTTATTTGAAATATTTATTTATAATATCACGCAATGTACGGATAAAGCTAATTAAGGTGTATGTCTGGAGCATAGCTCTTTATGGGTGCGAAACGTCGACCATGACAGAAAGAGACAGAGAGAGATTAGAGGCATTTGAAATGTGATGTTGGCGAAGAATAGAAAGAGTTAGTTGGACGGAAAAGAAATCAAATGAAGAAGTGCTTAATATGGTAAGAGAAAACGGTGCTTATTAAAGACAATAGAAAATAGAAGAGGGAAATTGTTGAGACACTTGATGCAACACGATGACCTTATTAGAACCATTATAGAAGGAAAGATTGATGGAAGGAGGGGGAGAGGAAGACGAAGAAGATCTTATATGCAACAAGTGAAGGAAAAAAGTGAATGATGTGTCGTATCAAGAAGTAAAGAAATTAGGTGAAGATAGAGAAGGTTGGAAGTTACTCCACCGACAAGAGCGCAGCTCTTAAAATTGAGGTAAACTCTTATATCTCTTAAATATTTATTTTACTTAGAAGCTTTTCATTTGAATGTATTTCGTTTTTTATGTTTCTAGAGATTATGGCTCTGGACAACAATGCTGTTATGGTCTTAATGAGAAACTCATATTAAACGAACGTTCTAAAGAAGGAGGACTTCCAAATAGAGCTCATCCTTATGGTGTTTATCCTTATGACGCTTCCACAAAGGTATGAAGTATAGACTGAACAATCAAAACTTTCATGAAAAATATTAGACTTTTCGTTATTTCATAGTTATAGCAAAAAACAAATCAGCAGTTCCATTAGATGTTCAGCATTTGGTCAATTTAATTCTCAATTTCTAATTAATAAAGGCCAAATAAAGCTCTTTGCTAAAGGAAACTTCCAAATTCTACTGTTGGGAATATAATTGCTTATGGATAAAAAGTTCAAGGAGATATTTCTTTCCATCATTTTTTTTCTTGTTGATATTGAAATAGAATCTTTCATCTTGACTTTCTTTCAGCTTCAAAGTGCGATGACTTTTATATGAAATGTAAGAAAAATGTTAATGAGGTCTAATATTATCTTTCTGTTACTGAAATCATTGTCTCAATTGTAATCGATTACTTTTTATCACTTTAGCTTAGGACTAAATTACAAGAAACCGAAAAGTTAAATCTATTTAAATTTAACATAATACTCCAGTTTAACCATGACTTAAAGAAAAAGTGTAAACTAATAAGGAATATAACTTATTATTTTTACGAACAAAATTAAATATTAAAGTAAGAAACTAAAAAAAAAAGAAAAAGAAAATGAAAATAGAAGATGTGCAGAAAAAAAAAATTATCACTTGTTTACTTCTTCATTATTATAAAACACTTAGAACTAAAATAGTGCATTTAGATCTTAAATTCCTTTAGTTTATCTTATCTAATTTCATTCTGTTGTTTTAGGTTCCTGGTTTTTCGTATTGGTACCATGATAGAGCTCCTTACTTTTATTGCTGTGAATGGCAAAATGAAAACTCGGAAAGTTGTCAACAATTTAGATTAAGAAGAGCGTCTCAGAATTGTTCCAATTACTCTTCTCCAACAGCAGGTGAAATCAAATAGCTTTGAATCTATAACTGTTAAAGATAAAATTCGGTTTTGTAGCTCATTAAGCTTAACAAGCAAACCTCGATTATTAAGACAATAATTCGTGATCAGAACATCACAACTTTGAATGTATCATAACTAGATGTGTTTTTACTAGAATTAATTAGCAATTATCATTTTCTAAAAACTAAATCTGGATATATCTATTTCTCAATTTAAAGTGTTTCATCATCTTTATTTTGGATTTTGAATCTTGAACTCTAAAAACCCATCTTAGATTTTCAAACTTTGTACCACTTGGTAAAGCTTTGATATATCTTATAGCATGAAAGCAATTGCCCAATTGTTATTACAATAAACTTTATAAATAATAGTTTCATAAATGCTACGAACTTTAGATGTAGTGTATCTCACACTGCAAGAGCTTGAAAGTGATTCCTCACTGAAATGAAGCAAACTGAAAAATTAGTTGAAGTACTACAGAGTCAACCAATACATTAGAAAGATAAAAAATAAATCAATTTCTATTAATCCATTGTACTATAGGTTCTGTACTATAGGTTCACAGATGCTTAAATGTTTAGAGACGCCGATGTAAGAAGACAGTTGCTGATAATCACATGTACCGCAAAAAACTAAAAATATTTTTAAAGTTTTTATTTTCTTTGTTTATTTATTTTTTTTATTTTCACTTTTTCCCAATTTTAAACAACATAGGATAACATTTTCTCTTGAGTTTTTACTAAAATATAAGAAGAGTAAATATAAGAAATACTAAAATATACTTCCGTAATGACAATTTTTTCTTTTTTTTTTTACGATTTTTCTTTCTCTTGAAGCAATGGTATTTGGTGATCCCCATATCATTACTTTTGATGATCTGGAATATTCCTTTAATGGAAAAGGAGAATATACTTTAGTAAATGCCATCAAAGGAGACATTCATTTAAGAGTTCAAGGAAGATTTGAACAAGTTATTGACCAAAACAGTAAGTTAGAAATTACTTCAATAATTTCTTTTCTTTTCTCTTTTTTAAAAGAAAAGAAAAGGAATTATTTTTTTTTTTTTTTAAAGAGTAAATTATTTTTTAAAGAGTAAATTATTTTTTAAAGAGTAAATTTTAATTACTGAAGCGGAAATTCTAGGCAAATATTTTCCGGGACTTTGTTGTAAAAAATGAATTATTTTTTAGATTGCAATTTAGAATTACTTTCAATTTAGATAAATCGAACTATATAAAAAAAAAATACTTCCTCATGTCTTAAATCTCAGCTTGACTACATAGGGTTAGCCATCAGCTGTAATTTTGTAATGTTACTTCCAGCAGAGATTGTTCGCCTTATTTGTTCATGAACACAAATGAAACAGTTGATGTGAAATGTTTTTCCATTTCATGAAGAAATAAATCCGAAATCATCCCCATTTTAAAATTGTTAAGGCTTTGTTGTAAAAAAAAAAAGCCTGATTCATTTTTATTTCTTATATACTCTAACATTATTTCTATGTTCTATAGAAAGCAGAAATAAAAGTTAGCACTTGATTTTTTAACATAGTTCTTCAGAAGTGAATCAATAGTCTAAATTAACCAGAAAACTGTCAGCTTTTTTAAATATATAATTAAAGTTTTTTTGTTTTTTTTTTGTAATGAAAGTAATGATTGTCATAGCATAGATATTCACTAAATGATCAAATTTCTATCAAAATTAATGATGAGACAATATTCCTATCACTCATAAAGGCTTTTTAAATAAAGAGGTACATCTTATTTGATTTATCCCTTGATTACGAATGGATAGATACACCCACTCTGATTTAATTATAAGTTGAACATTAATAAATGAGCTAAATTTAGATATAATCGAATATTTACTATACAAGGCAAAGAACTGAAATGTTATCATGAACAAATCAAAATGGACTTTCAAAAAAAGCTTTGGGTTCTTCTTCATTCCCGAACATTTTGAGTAACAAATACACAAGCGAAAAAATACAAGCAAAAACAAATACAAGCTTATGTTATGTTGTTTACTGAATGTGGGCGGCAGAGAAGCCAAGCACTGCGACCGGAGGTCTATTGTACTATCCCACGGAAATATAGACAGATGGAGAGAAAAACTGAGAAAGTATGGTGGGAGAAGAGTAGGAGAAACGGGAGAACCCCGAGAAAACCTACCCAGCGCGGATCGTCCACCATCACGAAACCCACATGATAACCGAACCCTGGTACTCAGAGGTGAGAGGCCGATGTCACAGCGACAACGCCAACCGCGCGGCCAAATACAAGCTTACTAACAAGTTACAGAAAATCTGTTTATTAAATAGCCTTAATTAATGACTTTAGAATACGGAAGAAATACAGAAATCGAGTTAAACTTTGAATACTAAAGTAATTTTATAAAAACTTTCAACGAAACGATATTATTTCAGGTTGGAAAAAGTTACCAGCAACCCAATTGACGGCCATTGCGATGTCAGATACGAACTCAGCTGTGATAGAAGTACAAAAGAGATCTCAAGAGGCTTCCAAACGATACAAACTACAAGTACTAGTGAATGGAATTCCTATTTACTTTGATCGACCATTCCAAAAGATCCAGACCTATAAAGGTAAGGAAACTAAGACATAAAAGAATTCAAATAGATGCAAATAGATTTGTCTATGGACGGCGCACAAATATAGTAGTGCTTGTAAAAAAACGGATTTAAAACAAGTTATTATTGTACAATAACAGTTATTGTTGCATTGTAGTGATACTACTACTGTGACGTTTTTCTTTTCAGTAGGCCTTGATGTGAAATTTGTTAGGACATGGGGCAGGTTGTGGGTGACTGAGGAGTAGTGAGGGTTATTAAGTTTTCATCTTAAAGAGTGGAAATTAGGGAAGGAGAACTTTCTCTGCGCAACATTAGATTATGTAATTTAGATAAATATATTCTATATAACTGATATTTTAACTTGTATGAATATATTACCAGAATCAAAAGCCTACACACAGAATTAAAATTGACGTTATCATTTAAAACATATATTAAAAAAATAACACGACCGGTTTCTCTTGTTAGTTGACAAATCTTTTCAAGGCTTATTGTATTCTTTTTCTATTCTTCAGGTGTAACTATTCACACACCAAGTCATGTAAAGAATCAATCTCATGTGTTAGTCATGTTTCAATCAGGAGTAGGAGTAGAAATGGAAGACAACGAAGAAGTTATAGCAGCAAGAGTCTATCTTCCAAAATCATTCAAGGTGACACTGATTTTTTATGTATGTTTTAATGTTGAAATGTGATTTGAATTATTAACTAAGGTAAGAATTAGGGTAAAGTTAACTCTCACTAGAAAGAGAAAGGTTAAGAAAAAATCTAAAGAATTGATGATCTTCCAGCTTAATAGAATATGCTTAAGAAAACATCTTGAATCTTAATCCACTTGGGGTTTAATTTCTCTAAGAGCGTTGATCTTTGAATTCATCAACAGAATCTGATTCTAGAAAACAGAATAAGAAATTATCAGTCCTCCAAAGGTAATTGTCAGTTTAGGTTAGTTTCCAAAACTAATTGTCAGTTCCGTTCCATTTTTAACTTTAATGACGTTCTATCTACCTATTTATATCTATATAAAGCTTAACAATTGTATATTTCTTTGCTGTGCATTCGGATCTGGTTTCAGGATCAAAACCAATCTTACCACAGTCGTGAGGACAAGGAATAGGTTTGGATGAGTTTGTTTCGATTCATTCCTGTTTACTACTTCTATGGTACAGAAGTGATTCCATTGATTGACATCCGTTACTGGAATGAAGATAGTATATCTAAAAAATAAAAAATAAAAACATGATTGTCCACATTCCATAACTGTGATTCTCGAGATTAATCAAATCGCGATACAATTGTGTTTCAACATTCGAAATATCTAACTATTGTAGATTTTTTTTTTGCTGGGTTTAATTTCTTCAGAAAAGTTTAACAAACGAAAAATAAAGTCTAGACTCAGCAGATTGAAAAACAACGTTAGTGAGAAAGTACAAGACTTCTGAGTTGTAAGATTTAATGCCTCCGTTTTGACTGAATTCCACAGGAAGATGATTTTCTTTATTACAGCTCTGACGAATCATTCGAATTTAAAAGTTCCAAATATTTTACTATTTTTAGTGATAATAAAGAAAGTTCGTAGTTATCAATTTGGAGCCTCCTTGTTGTCTTTACTGTACGCTAAGTTTTCGCGGCTTTGAGTTGGAAAAAAAAATCTTTCTCTTAAGCTCCAAATGGAAAGACCACGAACATTGTTTTTGAAGAATCTTTAATTTAAAGAAAATTTTATTCATAACCAGTTAATTATTTATTATATTTTCTCTCCTACACATTCGTTAAAAGTTTATAGATTACTATTTACAAATGGTGGTGAGCTTAGGAGATGGCAGAAATACATTGGTCACAGATCAAACCTAAAAGTTTCTAAAACTTCTTTAATTATTGTTATTATTATTATTGCTGTTGTTGTCCTTAAATATTGGAACCACTCTACGTTAATTATTTGTTGAAATTGAAGTAAAATTTCCAACGACCGAAAGTCTAATTCTGCAAAGTTCAGTCCTATAATGAGTAAAATGACACGTCTCGGCTAAAATCAAAAAGACTGATTGCAGAAAATAAACAAAATACGATCTCTTTTTTTTTTTTCTTTTCGAAAAATTAAAATATCAAATCTTTAAAACAAAACTCACAATAACTCCTTCTTCATTCTAAACTTCTTTACTCTATATTTCAACCTCCTGAGCGGAAGTTTTCTTCAGGAAAATTACAGTAAGAAAGCCCTAAGATTTTCCTCTCCACTCAAAAAACAGAATTCAAATATTAACAATCATGAAATCACTCATTATATGAGTTTTGTGTTAAATACATTTAAGAAGAAGATTAGGTTTTCATAGTGTCAAATCTTTGTATAAAAGTAATGAACTATCTCCTACGTTTACGTGATGCTTTGAAATTAAATGATTTTTTTCCTAACAAAACATTGAGAATAAACATAAAAAATGAGAGATTACTTAAATTTGTCGTAAAAACATAAAAACCTCCTACAGATCTGGAAAGTTTGGGGTCAAAATGGACGCCATCATCAGAAGAATATGTTATGTTTTTTGCCATCTTATACTTTAAGTAAGTTTTTGTTGTCATTAAAGTTCTTTTATTCTCCTTTTTATTATTTTAATTTGGCTGCAAATACCATAGAATCTCACTGGTGGTTTATTGGGAACCTTCTCGGGAAGTCAATCCGATGATTTCAATCTTCCTCCTTATCTTGAGCAGCCATCTTTGAACCTGAGCAACACCGAACACGACATCTACAATGAATTCATGTCGCATTGTAAGTAGACGTCTAGTTTCTTCAAAACACTTTATAAACTTTAAACTTAACTTCCACTCATAGAATCTGAAATATAGAATTCAATAGGATTTTTGTCCTATAATTCGTCTATTCTTTTTTCTGACTTTTTTCATGATTTTGATTTTAAAAAATATCTGATTTCATTTGAATATCTGAAAAAAAGTCAGTTAGTCAGTAAAAATAGTAGTTATCTGTTAACCTGTCCAACGTTTATTTTTTTAACGTATAACAATATGATGATGCAATTCTGATTCAACTGCTCTCTCATAACGAGTTTTACAAGCATAGTTATGTTGTTCTACCAGTAAAAAAAAAACTTCAAAGACCCATTTTTTTTTATTTTTTTTTTGCAAACAACCCGAAAATGACCATTTTTAATTTATGTCGTTGTTGCAGCAAATGAACGACATTGTCTTTTCTTATCATAACTGGCAGTTTTTACAAATATTTTTTTCTCGCTATTTGTATTATTGTTTACTTTACAGAATAAGAGAACACATTGTGTTATCACAATTCTATAGTTTTATAAACTTGTAGGTTATTATCTTACTTATTATTTACATTCCAATAAGAAATCTCTTCTTCTTTTTAGGGTACTTAAATAACACACGTGATTCATTCCTCGAATCATTATTTACTCATGAATTTGGAAGAGACAGTTCATTCTACTACGACAGTTATTTCGTTCCAAAGTTTAGTTACACTGAGAATTCGTAAGTTATTAATTTTTACTACATTATATTTTGTTTTTATTGCTGAAGTTTATTTTACGTTAAGGTTCAATCTTTTTAAAAGTTTGTTTTGTTTTATATTCGGAACGTAATTTTAGAAATTAAAATGAAAGGTAAAGTTAATTGTAAGGTGAAAATAAAATCCCAAACGCGATAGACTGAATTAGTTGATCTTAAGTGAAATCCTAATGTCAGCGTTGATTTCTTTTGGTATTTTATTTTTTTAGAACTGTTGTTTTAAATGAAGCCAAGAAATTGTGTGGAACAGCGAAGAACAACCATCAGTGTCTATATGATTATATCTTAACTCAAAACAAAGTGTTTGCTTTAACTACGAAGAGATACGTCAACACATTCCGTCAGATGAAGAAACTGTGGAAAGCTTAAGACACAGAAATTGACACTTGTAAAGGATATTAGGCAACTTCTTAATGATACGATTTCTTTAAGATATAACTGCTTTAGTAAATGCGTTTTTTTTAAATACATTTTTAAAAAATATTAAGAGCGGTCAGATGAAAATTACGTCCACTAATATGATAACAATTTATTTTTAATACTTAATTCCCTTTTTCTTAAGGAAAGGTATAACATTTTTTTATTTATGGAAAAATAGTCAATTCTCTAAATCCATTTTATACATTCTTTAGAATACATATAATACATAACTTCTTATTTCCTTGAAAACATCTCCTTTAATATTTCGTTTCTTTCAACAAGAAACTTCATCAGGTACATGTATCGCATCACTTAAGGATGTTTGTTTATGTAATAAAATGAAAAACGGTTCGAAGATTGATGATCAACCCAGCTAATATATTGAGTGAATACGAAGTCTAAAGTCCCAAATGTCATCACAATATTTGATGATAAGATTTTAAAGAATATTTTCGATTATCATTTCCGAGACTGAAACACATTCTAAAGAAAACTGACAATCAGTATTGAAGTCAGAGACGTCACACTTTGCTATGTAATGCAGATCGGATTCTCCAAGCTTCAGCGTATTCCTTGTGCTCAGAGACCTCTAGTGGACAACTGCAGAGGTTTACAGAAAAACGAGTATCACCAGTGAATTGGGAGGTCAGAAAATGATCATCCTCTGAATTTTGGTGTATTTGGTTGTTCGAACCCAAAGGTGTTCCTTGTCAGCAAGGGTTGTTTAAGCCAATACACATTTATCAAAGGTTAAAAATAAAGTATTTAAGTATATACTTTAAATACGTATAGAATAAAATTCACTACCGGTTTCCCGAGATCATTAATTTTGCCCGTTTCGTCAGGTCAAGACGAAGACAATATTAATGAGCTCGGGAAACCGAGAGTGAATTTTAATGTATACAACTTTATTTAATGGTTGTTTAAAGATGTGGTGGCTTAAACAACCATTTGTACATCGAATAACACACGTTAATTATTGTAATACTGGGATTATTGCTTCTATATTTTAAATCAAGGAGAAAAATAATGCAATAAAACTATAGCGGAAGAGACCTGGCGATTCCAAGTCTGAGATTGGATCTTGTCGAAAAACTAAAGATAATGTTCATTAACAGAATTAAGAATTTTTAAATTTTTTTTTTTTTTTTGTTTTGGAGGAGGGAACTTATTTTCTGTCAATCATAGGACGAAAAATTACAAAACAATTAAAAATAGCAGGCGAAATGATACTTAGCAAGAAATTGTAGGTTGTGAAAGGATCAAAAGGAGTTCCTTTCGCTTTGTTTTTCAGTAGAAAATTGTAATTTCATGGTTTTTCTTATCATTCAGTCATTTCTGATAATATAATGTAATAATCAAACAAATATGTAGGAAATTAAAAAATATATATATAATATTCGTGAAGTTCTAATTTTTTTACCCAAATTTGCCAAAAACTGAAATAATAATTTATTAACAATAAAGTTTACTAAAGTCTGATATAATAAAAACTTTAAAATTAATCAGGCGATGATAAAAGCTTGGTGATAAGTCGTCTTGTATGTTTATTCTCATTGCTTTTCACTTATTTCATTTTACCATAATTAAATAAAAACTAGGCCACCCCCCTGTCTCCCCCTGGTAAGTATGAGATAATCCAAGAAAAATCGATTTCAAGCGGCTATGGCAAAAAGTGATATTTTATTCCTTTTTGAATGAACTCATTATTTAATATCGCGCGCCAAAATATACAATCAGTCCGTGCTCTTAAATCACAGTCAATATAAATTCGTAACCTTATTTACTGTTAACATTTGGCTTGGTGATTCTTTGAATTTACAGTAAATTGAGTTTACAGTAAATAAAGTTAGGAATTTTTATTGGTTGTTATTTAAGAGCACAGATAATCCAAGAAGAATCGCTACCAATGAAAGCGGTTATCATTTGTTGAATAGTTGAGCAAATAGTGATATTGTATTCCTTTTTGAATGAACTCATTATTTGATACGCGCGCCATTGTTGTCGGAGAGAACGCAACATTTTGAAGTTCAACAATGCTCATTTTGCATTTGTCGACTTCCTCGCAACCATGAATCACAACAATGCAAAAGGAACAACCGTTTTCCATTGTTGCGCTGCGCCGGACAGACAGAGAAATAAAAGATTTTATATAATATAAGATTGCTGACAAGTAAAAAATGAAACTGTTTATTTTAATAGTCCGTTGTAAATCTTGTCAATGTTATTACGTAGCAAAAAATATGGCTGACTTGAGTTTCTCTTTAAATAAGGAAAAATGATATAAGATTTACTATTACAACGGATACAAGGAGATGTTTGAATTCATTTAATATTTCTATTTATACATTTTCAAATTAATATAATTATATACATACATATAGCTAATTATATAACTTACCATTCATGAATTAACAGAAACAGGAAACTCAATATTGATTAAAATGTAAAATCTCTTCTAACACCGTAGACCCAGTGGCGCAACGGTAGCGCGTCTGGCTCCAGCTCAGAAGGTTGCGTGTTCAAATCACGCCTGGGTCAAACATAACTTTTTTTTTTAATATATACTTATTATCTTTTTTTTTTTTTTTTCAATTAAAAAAAGAGCATAAAATTTAGAAAATTTTACTCTATATTTGCACAGAAGTAGATCATTGAAAACAAAAGCCATTTTTTTTTTAAGTAATTCTTTTTTTTTTAAAAAAGAATTATTTAACCAAAGCTCCTGAACTTCTTGAAAAAAAAAGGTTTACTTGAAGAAAGAAAAAAAAAACTTTCGTAAAACTTTCCTAAGTTATACGAAGAATTTTAATATTTTATAATTCTGTTTAGCTGTATTCTAAGAGTATGTTATTACATTATAGATTTGACTAGCTGTCGAAGAAACTAGTAATTAATAATCAAATTCTTCCCCTCCTTGAGGGCGGGTGGGAGCAATTTAAGCATCAAAGCAATCAGTATGCCACGTTTCAGCTTATGCTTATTGGTAAGTTATAAAAAAAAAATAGCATTTTCGATAAATTTCCCTTATCCCAATGTTTTTGTAACTTTTTTGTTCAGTTTCTGTACAATTATCTCATCAGAAGTTGACAAAACTATTCTGGATCCAAAACAAAAGCAAAATACAAACAACAACAGATCATTCGACTTTCATTAATGTAAGTACTTTGTAGTAACATAGAATTAAATGAAAAGAAAAAAGATTTGCAATATAATAAATGTTTAATTTAGTTTTAGATGAATTTTAAGGCAAATTGTACCTGTCTGTCCGTTCGTCCGACTGTAATCACGGTAGTTCAAAGAATACCTATGCTATGGAGCTTAAACTCAAGTGATAAGCTTGGATAATGAAAAGAAAAATCTCTAGTAACAATTGGAACACATCGGAAAAACAGATAACCAAAAACTCCGAAATATTTTACTGTTAAAGCATCCTTATCCCAATAACTTAGGATTAGGAAGTGCTAATCCTAAATCCTCTTCTCTTAATTACTAAATTTTAGTTCTATATTTCGGAATTCAAAATGATTTTGAGTTTATTAGACATTTAGAGAAAACTTATTTCCTAGTTAAGTTACATGAAAGTTAAACTTAATAAGCATTGGCAGTTAGAACTTAATTGATCCCAAAAACATTGTTTACTGGTTCTTAAGCAGTTACTACACTGTAGCTATGTAGGCCTAATACGCATCAAAAAACACAGAAGAAACATGACGATCACCCACTTCATACAAATCAACTCAGTACCTACTTGCCATCTCACTGCCAGGCCCCCCATATCAAATTCCGGACCTAGGTACCAAATGCAATACAGGCCTTTCCCCCCCCCCCTCCCGCTGTGTTACGAACAAAATCATAAATTCTTAGCCAAAAATATCGCGAAAATACCATACGATTTCATACTTCTCTAACAAGGGTGGGCAGACTTTTGTACGGTAAGGGCTGCCTCAAGTATACTCCAAGTGCCGCGGTCACTTTAAGACTAAAAAAAAAGAAACGGAATCTCCAATCGACAACCAAAAAAAAAGATATCCTCAGAAATCTCACATGCGGTTACCCCAAAATTGTCGTCTTGCCCACCCCTGTTCCACACTATAAACATACTGTAGATCTCAGCCCAAGCCCTTTTGATGGCCGGGCCCCGGTGCTGAGAGACTAGAAGTTAAAACTAGAAACTAGTTCTCAATGCCTATGAGCTAGTCTTGGCAAGACCTTTGTAACAAGATACAGAATGATTTAAAATTCCCTGTACAAACTTTAAAAGTAGATCAATAATACTAAAACAAACCGTATTCATAGTGGAACGTCTGTCCGCAAACTCCCCAGTAATGTACTGGAGGGCGCTTTTTCGCAGCAAATTATTGGGCAGTGTGAGCCACCGTCATCTGAGACGTTGACTTTGTACATCAAAGGCATCATCTATGAGTCTCCCATTGCCTCTGACGCTGACGTCGCGTCGCAACAGTCGCTGTGGCAGCCGGATGTGTCCGCGAAAGATCTCGCGTTTTTGCACATATTCGTTAATCCATGCATCTGCGTTGTGAGGCGAGTATTACTGTTTGTAGAAGGAACTTTGAGCTGCTACTGTCAACATCTTACTTGTGATACTATAAATATAGAGCTAATAAGCATATTGTCTACCTTACTTGTTGTCTTTTATTTCTGAACCTTAGTGTACCTTCCAGCACATTCGGGTGGCGTTTGCGGACGTCGTTCCACTATGAATACGGTTTGTTTTTGTGTTCCAGACCTACCTTTAAAGATTGTACAGAGAATTTTGAATCATTACTCTAGCATTTGTCGTTCCAGACAGAGCGGGGATATAAGACTTCTCCTCCTACGCTCGGTATAGAAGCCTAAAATACATTGAAATTAATTTTAAATTTACACGTGCTTTGATTTCATTAAAACATTAATTGGATTTAATCATCTTAAAATACTAGTTACCAATTCAATCAATTTCCAACAAATGTAAAAAAAGATTATTTGATTTAACAAAACGGAGGCTTCTTTTTTTATAGTTTTCAAACTTTAAAAACAAAGATAAGTTAAAAGCTTAACGATCTAATAGTTGGCCTG
>JAFIDM010000001.1:148689372-148705263 GCA_023159025.1 Thereuonema tuberculata | reverse complement strand
TGTCTTTAATTTCCCCTGTTATTATTTTTTTGTATTTAATAATATGATCAAAAACTGTATTTGGAAATCTTACCTTGTTATTGTTTTTAGGATAATTACATCTAAATTTCTCAGATTTTTGCTGGGGGGGGAGGGAGTGCACATTGAATAATAAATGCGGGGGTGGCCATTCTTAGTCGTAAGAATAAGAAATTCATAAAAAAGAAAAACGTGAAAGAAGAAAAAAAAAGTAATGTCAATTCAAAGCTTATATGAACAAAACTAAAATATATTAGATTGACTATAGCCTGTAATAAAACAATATTGTTTATTAGATAAAATAATAATAAAATTATTGCAGAAAGATTTCACAATTAGTTGTAAGTGATACCTATTTTATTACTAATTATTCAATGAATTATAAAAATTAAATAAGCACCACAAATGTAGAACATTGTTTTAAGAATCTGTAATTTTTTTCTGAAATTTGTTTTTAAATCCCAATGCGATTTTTTTTTAATTAAAATGTTCTTTGAGAAAGAATTTCTAGTAAGGAGTTGAAATATTGTGATGGAGTTATTTTAGGAAAACTTGAGTTTTTAGTGATAGAAATTATTATAGAATATAGGAAATGGCCTTTCTGTTTAACTACAAAATGGCTGTTGCTACAAATCGACGATCCATCCAGGCGTTTTGTAGATCTCTGACTCATTATAAAACTCGAGGTTTCCATTTCACTCTCCAATCTCGTTTCCCCTCGTTACAGAAAACGGAAAACGGTTCTGACGATTAAACGAAAAGCAGATTCCATTTTGACTCCTCAGAGATTAAAAAGAAAAAAAACAAAAAACTTGAGTAGACGATAAGTACAATTTTTGGTCGAACGATGAATTTTGAGAAACCTCGATATTTTAAGGTGTATTTTTCTGTAAGATCTAATAGAGAGAGAGAGATTTCAGGTTTTCGAGTTGGTAACAGCTGGATGTCGCGTGGAGTCACTCATTGAAGCAACCTTCATTGCGTTTGGTGGGTGTTAGACAGTTGAGTTCAGGGTGTTTGGTGGAACATAAGGACTACTGGTGAAGAGAGAACAACATATTTCTGAGTTTTTCTTGAATAATTCATATTCTTCTGGAATAATCTGTCAATATCAGAATAAGCTTCCTTTAACTGAGGTGACTTTTATTTCAATTTGTTCTAAGTTTAACAGTGGTGATAAACCAGAACATCTTTCAGCCTCAAATCTTTTTATTGTAACAGTTGTCGTAAAAACTCGTTGTTTGCAACTAATGAATATCGGAGTTTTTTTTTTGGTCTAGTTTTTAGTTGTATTTTAAAGTCGAGATTTTTATTTAATTTTCCGCAAAAATATGGAATTAAATCGGAATGAAAAATTATGTTTGACGACTGTATTCGTTGTCGGAGGAACCTCTCGACGTTGCTTAAAAGCAGTGTCGCTCAAAACTTCCAAAAATAATTAAACTAACGTTTGTGGCGTTTCTTCGAAACATCTCGTGGCGAATTAGTTAGAGCGAAGTGAATTTAAGTCTTTCTATGCATTTCAAGAGTTAATGACGATAATTCAAAGCAATTAAACAGAGCTGACACTTCATCGCTTTGAGTAGAAAAGCAACTGCACATAAACACCCCAAAATGTAACTATTAATTACGTTTCTTATGTTCCTAACTTATTTCTTCGGATTTCATTTTGAGTTTTTGTTCTTACAAAATTTGTTTGAATTTTATATAACACTAAAATTTTATAAAAATTATAAGAATATTAGAACTTTTAATAAGCAAGCTTTCACAATTTTATGAAAATAAATATTTTTTTTTTTATTTCCAATTTGTATTTGCACCTTTTTTGAACGTTTTAAATGGACACCTTTAGTTCTTTTAATTTAAAAAAAAAAAATGATCTACTTATGAAAAAACGGTATCTGATGAACGTTTGCATTATCCACTTCAAAAATAATCACGAATAGGATGGACTTTAATTCCAATAGAATAGAAGTACAAAAGAATTTACTCGAAGGTGATAAACAGGCGTCCTGGCTGACGACAGCTCGAAACTTCCGTCTTAGGGTCTCTGCTTAACCAAAAAGAGAATTCGTTTCAAAAAGAATTTACCGTTTCACTTTCAAATGACTTCGTAATGAAAAATTAATTTTAAGAATCTCCTCCAATCCAGAGCTGTTCTTCCTGGAGCAATTTTTAAAACTGAGTGTTCAATTGTTTGTTTCTTTTGATTGGTCAACGCTTACGGCCACAATATTCCCAAATTGACCTGTTCGAGATCTTGCAGAAAAAAAAAATACAATCATATCGAGAATAAGAAATAAATCTGCTTTTAAAGCTAATTACAACTGAGAATTTTCGTCTTAAGGAAATTAGAAAAAAAAAAAAAAGCTTACAATAAACTCTTCATCCAAACTTGCTTTCTATAGAATTTAATCTCAGATGCTTGGCATCAGACTAATTGATAGATCTATTAATTAGTCAAATTTGTTTTTAAATTTTTTTTTCCTACCAGGATTTGTTTTCATTTACATTAAAAATTTAGTGTTCTTATAATTCTCCAGATTTTGTTTTAACTATTAAATTTAAAATTTCCACGCTGCTTCGTTAAAGAGAAAAATATCAAGATCAAATAAAAAAAAAAATTACGCTCAAAAATAAAATTATGTAAAATAACTAATTTATCTAGTTTTAACTGACTTTCTTCATTTTTTTAATGTAAATATTTAATATTAAACCAACGATTTATAGGAATTTCAATATTTAACTAATTTAAAGACAAAATACAATCAGAATTGTACGTATGAAGTTTCATGATTTTGGATCTTAGAAAAAAAATAAAATAAATTGAATTCGGTGAAAACATTATCACAAATGTGGGAGTTAATTAATTCATCTAATTGAAAATTTTATGAAACAATTGAAGGGTTTCGAATTGTACGTGAGCCATATAACCGGCAATGAGGTACGTATTTTGAGAGCTGAAGCTTCAAATTGGCTTTTACTAATTTCGTGAACAAAACTTCGTGGAAGTTTGTAAAATTAAACTCCTCTTCTGTTCAGAAAAATTAACATCTACTATTTTTATATTACTTTCAGTTGAAGAGTTTCTAACTGTGGAATCAATTGAATCCTAAGCTTTTCCTTCCCTCGCTAAGAATATACGTGTACTTTGCTATCGATATAATTGTTCCACCTCTACTGAAAGGTAGAGTTTTTGAAAACAATAATGGGTCACTAATGGCTCCATGGAACTAAAACTTCATTTCAATGACATCTAGTTTTTTCCAAAAACTTCAATAAAACAAGTGGGTGGTCAACAATCCTCCATTTACTTGAAAGTTTGACAATAAGAAAGAATATCTCAGTACAATTGCAGAAATCTGAATTTTTTTTTTTTCCTTAAAATATCTCATAAATAGTGTTCAATTTATGAGAAATCTTAAGAAAAAAAATTCAGAATATAGTAATAAGTTCAATTTTGGAGATCAATTTTTAGCAGTGCAAAACTAAAGATGTTAATGTTTGTAGAATAAAATGACCCAAATGAAATTACTTGAAAATAAAGTGTGATGTTTGTAGGTTTGTTTTTGTTTCATACTCTTCTAAAACCGAAGGTAATTTTCTTTTTTTGAGATCGTGAATAATTTAAATATATTCAATTTTCATATTTTGTAACTTGAGTTTAAATGCGTCGTTTGGAAGACTTCCTGTAGGCTAATTACTTTCTTTACAAGCGTTCTTCATCTATTTTCAAACTTTTTAAGTTATGTCAATATTTAGTTTGTTTTATTCTAAATTCTATAGTTGTCTTTGAACTAAAAGTTGGTTGTGCTTCTGTCCCATAAATGTCAGTTGATGACAAAGTTTCAAACAATTACTTATTTTTCTTCTGTTCAAAACGCTTATCGACAAAATACTAAATGCAACGAAGATTAATGATTTTTTTCTCTCTCCTTAGGTGGTTCTCCATTACGATTATCTATTGATTGGATAAATGCTATTTAAATTCTGCCTCCCAATACACTGAAATGCCAAAACTGGGTAGGGCGCTACCACATCCGGAGCTATTACAGGGGCCCGGGAGATGGGTCGCTCCATTTCGGCAATTACGAAGTTCAGATTCACAATTTCAACAATTTCAAAGATGTATCTACGAAATCGGGGAAAACATCCAGCGTGCGAATGTGGCCGTAAAAAAGCCCTTGATTATCGTGGACAGCGGCGTCTGATGTGCATCGTAACATCCGGTCTACGTCCTGTTATTTGTGGCAATGTTGCACAACTCAACTGGGACCAGTACTAGCATCATCGTTCGAACAGTGCAAAGTTCCATATGTTCTATGGGGTTCCGAATCCGATGGCCCAGCTGAACACAAGGCTGCCTCGTCTGGGCTCGGGAATGCCGCCACTGGACTCATTGACTGCAAACCAATGTTCCAACAGTTTCGGGCAGACTCCGGATGTAGCGATCAACCCACGGCACTGGTACCAACATTCAAAGTGAGTTTTTCTTTTTGCCCTTTAAATGTTTTAATTAAATTGGTTTTTACATTATAAAAATTAATTTTTAGATTTCAAAGTTTCGAAACCTATTTATGATGATCTAATCTTTGCAAATGATAAAAACAGATAAATGCTTTCAGTTTTCTTCAAAACGATTTGAACAAAACATCAAAATGTTCAATTAATAATAAAATGAAAATTGCAAAAATAAGGTATAGGTTGGTTCTAAAGGAGGAGTGGGACATAATACCTAGCTTGTTTTTGTTTTTTTTGTTTTTTTTTTTTTTGAGGGATTTACCCACTCGGTGATAAGATTATCTCGATATTTCGGCCCGCTGCCTCGGGCCTTCTGCGGGAGATATACATAAATCCCGAAAAAGGTCAGAGGCAGCGGGCCGAAATATCGAGATAATCTCATCCCGGAAAGGGGAAATCCCTCAAAAAAATATATATATAAATTAGGGTATAGGTTTTTAGGTAAAATAAAACTTTAAATAAAGATTTATTCTTAATATAATTTTTATATAGGAACTTAAAGAATTCTAATAGATTAAATAAACATTTGTACTTGTAAAAAAATTGAGCTTGTTTCTCAACAAAAATACTTGGGAATATGTGGAAGAAAAAATTGGAACATTATAATTCGATAATAAAGTTGTATGGTTGAAAACTAAGTATTAAAAAATTTATTCCCATTCAATCAAACTTTAAAAAAAAAAAAAAAATCCATAGTGAATTCTACATTGGATTAAATTGTTGGATTTTTATAAATAAGCAACAAATTATTTACAAACAACAAATTAACTAATTAATTCCGCATTAGTAATAAAAATATTTAATGTTTATATAAATTTTAAAAATAAGCCCTTGTATGAATAACAAAGAATCAGGAAAAATTTTAATGATAAATGATGTCTAATTTTATATATAAATTTTTCTAATATTTGTCTTAAAGAAAAACTACTGTGAAGATGGTTTAAATACCAGAAAAAAAATTGATTAAGAATTTTTAACATTACGAAACTTAACAATAATTAAGGATTTAATTACAAAATTCAAAATTCAGAGATAAATAGGATTATAGTAAACTAAAAGAAAAATATTAAAGAACAATTGGTACCTGATGTACTTGATGTCTATTTTAACTTAAATTTACTTATTTTAATCAATCGGCACCTGTATCGCAGAGATTCAGTTAATAAGTATACCTTTGTAGCCTAAAATTAGTCTTTCCCTACTGTTACACAAATTGTCACATTCATTATTGTCGGAATTTAGATATGGTTTTGAAGAAAAACCTGAAATAAAAATTCAAGGCTGGAGAATTTAGATTTTTATCAATTCCTTTAAGCGTGATAAAAACCTATAATGAATGAATCTGCCAACAAAAATCAAGAATACAACGATAACCTTGATTGGGGTAAGGAAAAATTTGGAGGTTGGTAATTTTGTAAATCCTTAGTTTCTAAAGAATGAATTGAATCCTTAACGGATGAATGGTTGGGCTTCAAGTCTAGGATTTGAAAACTTGTTTAATGAATTTTCAGCCATTATTATTATAGGAATCGTCTCGAAAAGGTCTTACCACGTTTTTGTCTCCCATTTTATTGGGAAGAATTTGGTTTCATATCATGGGAACAAATAATGAAATGGAAATTGGATTGGTGATAGCAGCAGAAAATAGTAAAAATGATTGATTTTATAAATAGTCCACTGAAGTTTTCAAATCTAACTTGATTGCCTTTTCATCCACTGATTTTCTTAATAACAAATTATTCGGTAAACACTTACGGCATTGATAATTTTTAGTTTATTTTTTTTTTCTTAATATTGCGTCTTGAGACTTGGAAACTCTTATCGAAGCAATTTATATTCCGAACATTACAATCGTTTTGTTTAAATGTCCTCAACCAGGGAGTTGGAGCTCATGAATCTTATGGTATCAAGTGAAAGATCACAACTTGATGAAAATCCTCGACGCCAGATTTGATCGTATTCTATCTTGTAGCCCTTATTTCGAATTATTGCCCTGTTCGCAATTTCCATTTCAGAAGACTCCTTCTCGGAGAATTCGTATCAAACTCTTCTTTACAGGCTTTCCACAAACAGTCCAACGAATGTGGACCCTATTTTGAAGGGCCAGTTGTAATAAACCAAGCACGCAAAAGTCCGTCTAGGGTTTATACCGGGATATCCCAAAAATTATGTTGACGTATTTTTTTCAATAGTTTTTTAGAGGTGTTGCTGAAGTTTCCCCTTTAGTGCAGCCAAACTTGATGGGTCTGGTCTGTACATGAAAAGATTTTTTTTTTCTTTGCGTTATAATGGACCCAGTAGATCCAGTCTACGTTTTTGATAGTTAACTTTGACATTCTTGGTCACCTTACAAATCGAGAATTTTGATAAAAGTCGCAACAAATTTCCATTTATAGCCAGGAAAGACATGTGCAACATGTCTCCGTAGCAGCTAATGCACACGGTGTTTATGACTTAACCAGTTGCAATTTCTGGTGAACTGTTTTCTACCGTTGACTAAGCCTTATGTGTCCTGCAGCAATCCTTTACATTTTTGGATTCTCAGCAATGACACTTCACTTCAGCAACTATAATAATAATAATAATAATTTATTATACTTGATATGGGTTTTATCCCTTTACAAGTGTGATTCGATTGGTGTTACAGTTTCAATACTATTGTTTTTTTAATAATTATATAAACGAAAAAATACTAATACTAATATTAATAATGACAACAACAATAATAATAATAACAGTAATAACATTAATACTAAAAATTATTTTCCAAATCTTTTTTTTTTTTATTCTGCCTTTTCTATTTTCTCAAGAAACAATTTAATGCATTTACATAAATTAATGTTAATTCTGTTTTGATTTAACTGAATAATCCACCATCCACTCCTATTGGAAATTTTTTCAGTTTCTAACGCTTTTCTTTCCTCCATTTTTTCACAATCGAAAATTACATGGTTCCAGTTTTCTAAATTATTGCAGCCTAACCTGCAACCTCTTTCTTCTCTAATTAACCAATATTTACTCGAGTTCCAAATGTTACCGCATCTAATTTTAATGTATATTTCTCTCCAATAGGAGTGGGTCGTGTTCTTATATAAATAACTGGCCCCTTCAATTTGTACTTCTAAATTACAGTAATAATTGTTAAAATTTGATTTCTGTATTTTGTTATAATTGCATATTTACCTCAATCAATTTTTGAATAATTATTTTTTTACAATCAATCCAATAATTACAATCCATTATCTTATCTAATTCCATACCCAATCCTGCTTCATTAAATATTTCTTCAATCATCTTTATATAATTACATTTGTTCCCTGACTTTGCATCATCTACCATATTTTCTAAAATTAGTTTTGGTAATCTTTCTTCGTTTTGCTTTACAACTTTTATTACATAATCTATAGCTCTTTTAATACAATCTATTCTCAATGGATATATGCCTAATTCGTTTTCAATGATATAATTTGGTACAGTTTTTTCCATATTAAAATATAATTTAAGAAATAAGTATTGTATATTTTCCAATTCCTTTTTAATTTTCCACCCATCTATTTCCATACCATAACAAATGACACTTTTAACCATGCTATTAAACATATATTTTATTTTTTTCCAATTGTTTATTTTTGCTCTTTTGATTAGTTTTATTAATTCCCAAGTGGCTGCTATTCCTTTATCTTTTCTATGTTTTATATTTATTACTATTTTGTGAGGTAAACCACTTGCCTAAATATTGATACTTATTTGTTATTTCTATCTCTTCATTATTCCATGTCCATTTTTCTAATTTAGCTCTCTTACCACCATTTCTGAAAATAATAATTTTTGTTTTCTCCAAGTTAATGTTAATGTTGCTCAACCCTCCTTTCAAAAAGTGCAATCCCCTGTTTTTGCATACTTATAATCGCAGAATATGAAAATTTGGCGTTGGAAAGAAGCAGTAATACAGCCCTCCCAAAATCTTTTCTGTTTTCCGTGGCACTGTAACAGACGTACTATTACCAATTAATGGAATGTTGGCTACTATGCTACCTTCATAAATCTTGGACGAATCAAGGATGTGAACCTCTCATGACTTGAAATTGAAATCTTTCACTTGTGTTACACAAAGGGTTAATTACAATCCGAGGTTTGGGGAAGAAAAAAAAAAGGATCTCTTTTTAGATGGTCATTCAATATGTCATGAAAATAGTGGAAGAAACTGAGATCTAGTCACTTTCAACTTCTATGATCTCTACCTAATATGGAGGGGAGCCCATCCAGTTCAATGTTTGATTTTTATGCTGGTAGTAACTGGTATTTTGACAAACATATCTAATTACTTGATTCACAAACACTGAAGAGTAAAAGGGGCGTTTTAAGCCTATTTTCTAGGAAGAAGTCGAAGCACTCGTCTAATAACTTCAAACCATTGGATGATGAATGCTTGAAAATAAGCTTTTATATTTAAGGACAAAGGATCTAACTTGAATAATTTTTCATGTTTGTAAGGAGTTGTTTCAATTGGCAACTTGTTAATCTTCGCAAACTTTTATGCTAAATTTAATTGGATTCTGGCAACTTAATTAAATTTTCAACTAATTTTAGTCGATTTTTCTCCAACTATTCTTAGTTGAAAACTGTTTATTTCAAAGTATTAATGGATTATTTTGTTTATTTGATCAGATGGGATCCATGTAATGTGGCGACGAAAGGATTAATGACACAGAAGGCAGGTTAACCACAGATGTGAGAAGCACCAACAACAAGGTAAGTAACTTACTAGTCTATTTACAATTTCCACATTGACATGGGTTCTTCGTGTTCACGGAACTTTCATAAAATAAATGGTTTCCATCCAGAAACGGTGGAAAAGTTTCCGTAATAGTAGCTGATTACTACGACCTTCTGGACAGATTAAGTCTTTCTAATACATTAATATCTAGACTTTGACAGATTATTTTATTTATTTTTCATGTAATTCCTTGCTAATTATCATTAGACATGAATAACTAGAAAGTCTTTGCAATGGAATATACAATAAAGACCGACATTTCTCCCCCAAAAAGTAAATATATCAAATTTCGCTACATCTTGACTGCTGTATATCTAGATAGTTTGAATAGGAGTAGTTAAATTGCAATTATCCGATATTTACAACAAATAAGATTACGAATCAAAGGCATTGTCTTAAACTAAGCGACTTCCTTTCAATGCAGTTGATAGAAGAATAATTCTAAGAATATAGGATAAATAGAAGTTATTTTTTGGAGAATTCTTTAAACTCATTATTCATGTTTTTTAATAACTGATTATTTTAATTTTGAATGGTAATATTATAGATTTACTGTTTTATGATTTCATTAAGTCTAGGAAGTCCTAAGAGTTGATGACGCCTAAGAAAGACAAAACAATTAAGCATTTCAAACTGTCGATTGTTTACAAAACTCCTTAACACACACATCATAGTATTTAAATAGATTCATTTTAAATACTAAAATTGCAAGTTTTCGAGAAGTAGTCCGCCTTCTCTTTTTCAAGCATAATAAAATTGGAATAAATACAACAAAACAAAATAGTTGGAAGCTTAAACAAATTTCAAAAACACGTGAATCAATAAGTTTAGTTTTTATAAAAATATATTAATAAGGTACAATTCAATTATTAAAAGTAATAAGAAAATAAAGGCCATTATAAAATTATAACAAATAATATTCTTAGTAATTAAAAACGTCTATTATTGCTATTTTATTGCAGTTTGTTTTTATTAAATCTCTCATTAAAAAGACTGTAGAAGGGTCTTTAAGCACTCCTTCATAGCTGTTAAAAAAATTTTCTTTGGTGCTTTTTGTAATACTATTAAAAAATTTTCTTAATTTTGAATCTTATTCTTTGTACAAAATTTTTACATTATTATCCATTATGTGTCCTTTATTCAAACAGTGGTTGTCAATTGTTTTTATATCTGAAAGGTTCTTGATAATGTGGTTTAATAAGCGACGATTAAGGAAAAAAAAATATTAACATATAATAAACCGCTTTTGCCTTCAATAAAGTGATGGAGATGTCAAATACATCTTCACAGAATTTTCTCCATGATGTCTTCTTAGCTTCTCTAATGGCCTAATTGTAACAAGTGTTTTTCTATTCCTCCCACTTATCTGTCTTTTGCTTTATTAAAAGCCTACGTGTTTTGGATCTTAGGCTGCTGAGTTCTTTAGGAAACATGTCCTCGTAGACTAGTAACCCTGACCGGAAAATTGTGGTAAGAATTGAGAAAAACCTGTTGCAAGTGTTTAAACTGCTAACGCAATATCTAACACCGAGCGTATATTAATACCCTTACCTCCTGTAAGTACTTCCAGATTCAGTTCGTCTTTCTAGGATCCTAGGAAATACCAATTGTTGTCTTCTACCTGCAACATTGAAGCAAATATATCTACGATCTGAAAGAGAAAGTTCATTAGATACATGCCAATTATTAATAGAAAAAAGTGAATTAACAGAACAGTGTAATCAATGACTTCACTCCTATTGCTATGAAAGTAGGTTCATTGTCCTTTATAACTTAGTACTTACAAATACTCCATGAGGTTTTCTCCTCGTTGGTTGCAATCAGTGGTGAGCATCCAATGATGAGTGGTGTTCCACTTATCACAGAGGTTTATGAGATTCCTTAATTCCATTGGTGGGAAGCTATCTCTTGAGAGAAGTAAGCTGCGATGACAAAGAGTTAATTAACTGTTTCCTTCTAAAATAAATTGGACTGAAATTGTCTCTTCAGAGAAACTGAGGAGTAAGGCATTAATGCCTTTCCTAACCAAAATACAGGTTCTCATATTGCAGGTAGTGTCTTCCTAAAATATTACCTTTGTAAATCCAAGGTTCTTGAATACTGGCTAAATCAATGTTATCCTCAGTTTCATAATTGTTTCTGCCTTTTCTTCCTGTGAAGGAGAGAAGCTACTTTCTGGCTCCTGAGATGTTGAGGTCTCTGGTCCTGAAGTTTTTTAACCTCCGGTTTTACTGTATCCGGGTAACGTAGGGTTTAAAGATTCCTTTATCGATTCTGGTGTGCTAAACATTTTGCTTCAATAATGGCCTTGGCGAATTCTGTTTACTTAAAAAATCTATCTTACAGCTCGAGGATCTGTAAAGCGAGGATCTGTAAAGCACCCGCAACAATTGGTGCTTAACTTGTTGCAGGCATTGAATCTTCGCCTGCAGCTGAATCAGTTATCCATGTCCCTTGTTTTGAAAGCGATCCTGACAGGTTTTGGAAGGTCGCTGGCTTTCAGAACTGAGCCTCGTAACCTACAGGACACTGTCATTGTTGCCAAAACCTACTACCAACCATTCTGCAGTTGCCAGATCCTCGCACAGATGAAATAGAACCCCTCCATTTAGGCTAAAGTTCTTCACTTGTGGTAGGTTCCCCATCCGCCTACTGTCCTCCAAATGAAAGTTAGCCGGCGGAAGTTTGAACTGCGCAGCCCTTCCATTAGCTGATCAATTATGTTTTCCTGTCACAATGGACGATGGCATCTATTTTCACTGAGAAAGGCATGTTGATAACGCCAAATTAAAACTTCTCTCGACTATTTAGCGTTATTTCAATACCGGTTACTAACAATAAGTATTTATATAAATAAATATATATTTATAAATGCTCTTTTGCAAAGTAACAAGCGATTACCGTAATGGCGGCGTCCTGTCATAAAATCAGACGGAAGTGCCTGACCAGACTAATCGATCATACATGCGCAGATCTCTCAAAAACAGGGCGGCCATCTCTCATTTGGAGGACAATAAGATCTATTTAGATTGTATCCATTTCACTGTTCAGTTTTTCATCGGGAAATTTTTCCTTGACATCTTAATATTAGATGGCCTCACAATGTTAGACGGTGGTTTAATTATTGTTTTCATGTTCAATTTCAAATCTGATATTAGGATGTATCTGTGAAAAAATATCGAGCACTCCTAACTGTATGGCACTTTCACAATAACTTATAATGTCGTCTATATATCTCCTATAATACTAGTACGTTAATTGGAGATATATATGGAGCCCTACCTCCAATAACCCTATGGCAGTCTTCAATATATCCTACAACCCATTCTGCCAGAATGGACGATGCCTTGCGACCCATAAACAATCCTGTAGTCTGGCGATAAATTTTGCTATTGAACGAAAATATTTGCATGTGAATCATGGATGTAAGTAATAGTATCAATCTGTCAAATTTATCTTTTGTTAATGAAATATTGCACCTTCTTATAAACGAAGTGGTCTATTGATTTTAAAATGAGGTCTAATGACACGGACGTGAATAATGCTTTCACATAAAGTGATAAAATGTATATCCTTTCTGAATTTGTACTTATTTTTTTTTTTACTAATTCTGTGGCATTCTTTATTGCATATTTATTTAAACATTAAGGCTTATCATTTTATTATATATCAACTTTGATAATAATTCCACTGCCGTGCCTTTACAGTTTATGACAGGCCGAACTGGATAAAGCCCATTATCGTCAGGGGGTTTGTGGATCTTGGATTGGGCTCTTGAGTACCCGAACTTTTAAAGAACCGTCTTTCAATTTGATTGCCATATCTACACTGGTCTATATGTCCTTCACTGAATAACTTACGAATGATTTTTCCAGTTGTAGTTTAAAACTTTCTTTCGCAAGTGAAGAAATCCACTGCCTCAGTGTCACTTAAAAATTTGTTGATCATTCTATTATAAATGTTCCCTGTGATAAGTACTACCGGATTATTTCCTTTGTCTGAATTCACTATCATGATGTCACTGTTAGCTTTCAATTCGCGAAGAGCCATAATTTCTAACGGGCTGACTTCAGTTTTCATTGCTGCATGTTTAATGTTTTTAACAACATTGCCTACCTTCGCTCGCAACATTGTGGCTTCGTTCGGATCTGTAATCATGGTCACAGCTGTTTCCATCTCAGCTATGATAAATGCTTGGTTAGGTTTAGCTGGAAGCTTGAACTTAAGCCCCCCTTCCTATCAACTGCAGCGCCGGCTGCATAATAGTAATACCACTAAGATTTCGGACTATCACTATGAATTGAGCAAGGAGGCCACCTTCTTAAACTTAATTGCACCAAGTTCTTGATGTGATTATTCGAAATAGTCTGGTATCTATTCATATACACCTGGGCTGCAAATGCTAAGACCTTTAAAAACCTTATCGAGAAGACCACTTAACAATCTGGATTGTTTCCTAATTAAATGTACCAATTGAAATTTCTTCTTATGCAACACATTAATGTAATTAAGAAGAAAATAATATAACAGAATATTAATGTGTTGCATAAGAAGAAATTTCAATTTCAGTGAAGGTCAGATGACGCTTGCTTAAGTTTGATTTTTAGTTTTGAAGTGAAAAGTTTTCAATTTTTACAAACTTTTTTGGTGTGTTATAGTCAGTTACATGCGAAGATAAGTATTGGGCGAGTACATATTTCATTTCCTTATAAGTTACTCAGTGTTTTGACATGTCCTTTATTCTGCCGAGTCGTTTGTGACTAGAGAAGCCCTTTTTCGTAATGTAGTCCACGATCGGGTTAAAAGGGGGGACTAGTGGTGATCCAAGATGGGGACGAATGCTCGAACGCGGAGGAAGATGATCAAACATTCATTTGAAATTATTGTGCTTAGGCCAGTTCTATACTGTATTTAATGATCAATTACAAATTCCTAATGTTATTTAATGTCATTAAAATATAAATGAAGTTTTATATTAACACAACATTTTACATTGTTTCATATGGGAACTCCATTTTGTCCGACCAGTTGTCCAAAATGGGGTATTACTATACAAAAAAATTAAAATTAAAATACAACTGTAAAAATCAATTTGTTTACTTGTCAGCACCATTTTATTACAGCATAACACTAACTAAATGAACAATGGTTTATAATATTTTTTATTTGCTAGATTTCGTTCAATTAAAGTTTAAGAAGATAATACCCCATTTTGGACAACTTTCCCCTAAATGAGACCTTCATTTCCTTGATCGGCTACTATAAAAAAAAAAAATCATCGGGAGATGAGTGTTTTGAAAAAATTGATTTTCTACACATTGCATTACAATCTCTGCAAGGATTGCCAATTAAGGCAATCCCATTAACAGATCCCTGTATTATATAATTTTTTGGTTGGCCGTAAAAATTTGATTTTCCATGAGGAATAAAATAAATCAAAAATGAAAGTTTCCAAATTGTTTCGAATTTGATTTTCATTGTCTAATTAATCCTTAGTTACTTGATGTTAAAGATCTTTTACATCATGCAACTGTTATTTCAGACTTTAAATGTTTTTATTCTCGAAATTGCATTAAGTTTTTTGCATAACCAACGGTTATTAGAAAATGATTTTAAATAGTTTCCTACAAATTTAGAAACATTTCGGCCTAAACAATTTATATAGGCCTTATTTTGTCTAGTCCGTCACTTCCTTTCTCTACGAATTTTTGGAGTAATACTTGTTACAGGAAAGGCTAAAATAAACTTATCTATAAACTTATTGTAATCTTTGGTTAGATTGTGCTTTAGGGCTACAGCCCAAATTTCTTTTGTACTTATTCCGTAATCAATTAAAAAAAAAAATTTTGATCATTGATTTGTTTGTTGATCCGCACATATATTAATTTCTGCAATAGACAACAATAGC
This sequence comes from Thereuonema tuberculata, assembly GCA_023159025.1. Taxonomy (NCBI): domain Eukaryota; kingdom Metazoa; phylum Arthropoda; class Chilopoda; order Scutigeromorpha; family Scutigeridae; genus Thereuonema; species Thereuonema tuberculata. The sequence continues at coordinate 148,690,039 of JAFIDM010000001.1, read as the reverse complement.
AACCGAAACGATATTCTATTTTCATTCCTGAAGAACCAATCAAAACTAGAAGGTTTGGCAACATAAGTACACATTTTGCAGTTGTTTTAATGTTTAATCCAGCTTCTGTTTTGTCCATGAAAGCTGTCGTTTACAAAAAGTTTTCATTGAGGACACTAATTTTTCGTATGTATTGTAACTTTAGTTTGGAACAGTGGCAGAACAAAATCGCTCTGAAGGATTCATTGGGTAAGGAGAAACTCCTGTGTAGAAGGACTCTTCGACATGTTTGTTTTTACGAAACTTTCAAAACATCGCTTGTTACCGAGTATAATAAATATCTAGTTTTAAAGTTATTAATTAAAATGATTTTATTCCAATTTTTGTCTTGAGTTACTCAAGTAATTCTCTAAAAAGACAAATTACTTATATACAGCAAATAAAAAAAATTGAAAAATTGCCGAAGAGGGGAAGGCGAAAAACGAATTCGCCCAAAATGGGAGGAACGTCATCAACCCAATGTCGCCATTAACTCTGCTATCAGCCAATCTGGGAGGAGTCCTTGATGATAAAGAAGCCAGAAAGACTTCTTATTGTTGTTTCGTCCTTATTGGGGACTCATCAGCAGAATGTACTCGTTGAGGACGAAACAATTGTACAGAATTCTCGTTGATGTTGGCTCAATGGG
>JAFIDM010000001.1:148660131-148689362 GCA_023159025.1 Thereuonema tuberculata | reverse complement strand
CTCAATGGGCGAAGGCATATTTATTTGTCCGGTTGGCGTTTTTCCCTAATGATTACGGACGTTAAACTTGCTTTCCACCAGTTTTTTGTTAAAAAACTAATTTAATTAAAATAAGTATTACAGAAACGACCCGGGTTTCGAATTATCTTCGTAATTCTTTATCGAGCAATGTGAGAAAATTATGAATACATGGTTATATAACATAAGACATTATAATGCGTCACTATAATTAACATATTACGTAGATGTTGGAGAAACACTCTGGTGGTGGGAAGCTGTAACGTCCTGAATTGGGGAAGCACTGGTGAAGGAAAACTGCAACGTCCTGGTTTGGGGAAACAAGTGGAGGAAAAGTGTAACATCCTGATTGGTCCAATTTGTGGAAATGCATCTTCGATCAGGTCTGGGACATTTCGCTGTTGAATTCACACATGCCATTAAAACATTAAAATAAAAAAATAAAAAAAAGCTCTGCTTCTGCAATGAGATAAAAATGAAATCATTAAAATGGAATGAAAAAGTATAAATAGATTAAAAAGCTTAACGTGTGCTAAAATTGTAACATTTAAAAATAATGACACACAAAATTATAAAGATTAAAAAATTTTTAACACATTAAAAAGTATAAATTTATGAAGGGAAATTAAGAGAAGCTTTTTTTTTTTTTTTTAATAAAAATTCATTTCTTCACGTCCTTGTTTTGTTGTGATTTATTTTTAGTTTTCTTCTTGTTAATCTTTTTTGTTAATAGTCCATATTCAATCATTGTTGATACTGAAAGATGGTCATTGTATGCCTCTTGCATTTCTAATATAAAACAAGACTCCAAGCACTTTCTTTTATTGTGTATTTTGCATCTAGTTATAATTTCTGGTGACATAGTATAAATATTGCGTTATCTCGGTTTGTAATAAATTAGGAATAATCCTAATTCCTATTGCAGATGGCTCCGCGACTCTCTTCTGGATCGAGCGGCGGGTCTCTCCCAAATAAATGCATTCATATTGAAAACAGTGCAACGCGTAGAATACCCAACTGTCATGTGGCTTTTGGATTAAAGTTTTTTTACGTATGATATGTATTGCGTGCTGGGGCAGTTATACAGATATTAAAGGGTTACATAGTTTCCGTATAACCGGAAATGCATCCGCTTGATACTGGATCGAAACAAAATGCTGCTTATGTCGAGGTGATGGTTTAACATTATTATAGTGATTCGTAATAGCTTTTTTGAAATGTCGTTTTAAGACATTTTGCGGATAATCGTTAGATGATAACAAAAAGTATATGCTATTAAGTTCATTATTAAACATTTCCTCGTTACTGGATAATGCGAAGGCGCTCGCAATAAACATGCTGACTATGTTTATCTTGAACGAAAGGGAAGTATAGGAGTTAAAATTCCTGACTTTTGTAGATTGAGTAGGTTTTCTAAAAACCGCCGTGGTGAAACCTTACGGTTTTTGCGTAACTAGAACATCTAAGAAACATATTCGTCCTTTATGCTCTTCTCTGTCAAAATCTATATTGGATTGAACTCGCGAAAATGCATTGAAAATGCGGGGTCTAAGAGATCTATCTGTGTACATAATAATATCATCAGCATATCTGCTATATAGTGGAATGTTGCAATTTACAATGATTGTAATGCCTTTTCATCAACATAAATCATAGTTCATTCAGCGAGTACTGCGGGTGCGGAGAGTCCCATGAAGATACCTACTTTTTGTTTGTAATAACTTTCTTTAATTATTATTATTAAAGCCTTATTAAAAATGCAATTTTTCAAATTTAAAGAAAGTTATTATGAGCAAAAAGTGGGTATCTTTTATTTTAATTAAATTAGTTTTTTAACAAAAAACAGGTGTGTCGGCTAAATCCATGAGCTCCAAAATGGGATAAGTATTTTTAAGTTCCTCCTGCAACAATCCCTTGTTAGAGCTTAGCCTGAGCGCTCTTTTTTACTATGTTTTACTTTCTTTGCCATTTGTATGGTATTTATTTTATAAAATAACGAGGTAGCAGCCAAATATACCTGAAGTGATTTCCGATAAACCGTTGTTTGAAATTTATGATTATCTCTCGTAATATCCAAAACATAATTTCCTAACTTGTTCCTTCTCCTTGACGAGGGAACGTTCTTATGTAGGTGATTGAAGACTTAAAACATCCACTGGTTTATTTTTACGTCGATGGTTTGTTCCAGTTTGTTAACTGCTAAGATAGTGTTGTCAAAAACCTTTATTATGCCATGCAGTTGCAAACCATTACTTACTCGGCTAAGAACAATTTTTAACGAAAACAATCAGAAAATTATGCAAATTTAAAACTGTTGCAATTTTGTTGTTACTACAGGCATCATCTCAAATTGCTATACCGCAGTGGCTAAAATACTGTGCATTACCACTCTTCACAGTCAACTACCATTTTGCCGTGACGATAGCGCCGCATGTGATAATTTCGCAAACTGCACTGAACTGAGAAATTAAATAAAAACCTTCAACAGTTGTAGCTGAACAAATCAGTGATATTTCTGAATTATAAGAAATAGAGTGGTATGATAAGTATGTAAATAATTGTAACATTGTTTTAAAATTGCTTTATATTTCAAGGCTTCTTCTGTAAGGCAACGCCAAAGTATGAAATTTTGACATTGAAGTTTGTTAAAAATATATGTTCAAGTTCGTAGTTTCATTTTTTTTTTCTGATTTTGTAATTTTCATCTAGGAGGGTAGGAAAAAAAAAAAGGATGGGGTGGGGGGATTGTGTTTTTAGGTTCTATTGTTATTTTTCTTGCGTATTAAATATTTCTCCATGTTCTTAACTGAGAGCGTATCATTATAGCATGTAGGGTCATTTAAGATGAAGAAAGATTCTTTGCACTATCTAAGAAAATGGTTTTCTTCTTTGCAAATAATTTTTGCGTCATTAAAATTAATGCGGTGATTATGATTAATTGAATGTGTAACCTTTATATAATTTAGATCATTATTTTTTATTGCATATTGATGCTGGTAAATTCGGCTAGCCAACTTCTGAAGTGTTTCCCCAAAATACCTACATGGCCGATTAAGGTAAGGGATAGCATAAACGACGTTTTGGGAGGAGAGTATTATTTCTGAGGAAGGTGGAGAAGAGACTATTTACTGTTAAGAATATTGCCTAGTGTTTTGTCCGTAGTCGAAGTTGAAATAAAATGAAGGGGTTGTAGTATATGGTTAAGGGCCTTTTGAAAAGGGGGGATAGTATGGGATTGAAATGTATTTAAATTTTTCTTTTGCAGTTTTGTTTGTCATTATTATAATGATTGTATTGCTTTAGCGATGAATTTATTTAAAAATACTTTAAGATAATCATTTTGAATGAAAAAAATACTATATATTGTTTTAATTTCATTGACAAAAGCGTTATAATTGTTAGAAAGATCAAAAGCTCTATTTATGGCCATATTTAAGTTATTAATTTAAAGAATGTAGGGGTGCATGAATTTGTAGTTAAGGATTACATTATGGTTGGTGGGTTTACGATATACAGCTGTATTGAAACTAGATCCTTTTCGTTGTATGAGTATATCCAAGAATGCAATGGATTTATTGTCACTATTTTCCTTTTCTAAAATTTTAAATTTAATATTTGGATGAATATTTGCAATTTGCTTCATAATTTCATCCTGATCCAATGGATTGCAGGAGAATATTAAGTCATCGACATATCTAATGTACATTGAAATTTGGATCTTATTATATTATGGGACGCTGCTCTTCTAATATAATTATCCTGAAGCACCTGGATCGTTACAAATGAACTCATCAAACATTTCATAAAGTGTTTACAACTTTCTGCTAACTATAAACTGTTAATTTTGTAAATATTATTTGCAATTCTTCCTCAATGAATTTTTTAAAGCAAAAAAAATTCAAACTGCGCATTTGAATTATTAATAAAAAACAATAGGGAGACCAAATTGTTTTTTCTATTCCTTTCAAATAATTTCTTATTTAATCTTTAATAACTTGATTTCAATTCTGCCTATATTATAATTGTAACATTAGTCCCTGTCGTTTTTTGACCACACATCACTATGACGAAACTCCCCTGTTACAGTTTCAGTTTGTACGAAAAGCAATTATTATTATCTTTTATTTGATAGATGTTTTAGTACACTACGAAAAAAAAGTACTGAGTTATCTACAGTTATCTATCGAAAATAACTCTTACTAGCAATGACGTCACTAATAATGCCTTGCGTCCCATTCCGCCTTCATGTACCCCGTTTCCTCAAACGTTGCTCGACAGATATGTCGGGTTTGACCATCAGATTGAGAATCGCTTCTTATATACACCTGCTGAGTGCGCAGTTCCGATGCGCTGTAGCTGTCACTATTCGTAGTTTTGTATTTTCTACAGTTACGAATACATTATAATTAAAATTGAAATAATTAAAAACGTTCCACGTATTCCCCTTGCTTGGCTATGCAAAGTTTGTCCTTCCTATAAACAATAAATCCACTAAATTCACTCTACGATATCATGTTGTTGATCCGAACGGAGTTGAAGCAGTAATTTCCCTTTATTGGTGGGAAATTGTAAGCCAGAAGCTTGATGACAAATAGTGGCGCGCTTATCGTATATTATAAAGGCAGTATCTTCAATATAAATCATTGTAATTTCGGCAAGGTTGGCAGATGTCGAGAGTCCAATAAAGAGCCCTTGTGTTTGTTGGTACATTTGATCTTCAAATATAAAAATCTGCATTTTGAATAATGCGTCTATGCACGGTAACAATTCCATTAGTCCTTGGGAATTCATATAATTGAAGAACGATTTGCTTTGTAGATGCTCTAATGACTTAGTAACGAGGTCCATGGATATTGACGTAAACAACGCGTCCAAGTCCAAAGAGAAAAATTCGAATTGACTATTAAATTCTAAAGCTTTTATTTTGTTACTAGCCTCCTTTTTGTTTTTAATTGAAAAACTAAATTCAATGTTGAATTTGCTGATTTGATTGCGGATAGTCCCTTTACCGCGGAATTATGGCAATTAACTATGGGTCTTGCCGAAAACTCCTTTATTTTTGACAGGTTTAGGAATTTTTGGAAGGAATCTGATTTTTGGAATAGACAAAGATTCATCCTTAAGTCTCTTCGAACATTGTTCAGTTAAGCGGAAAGTTTTAGTTTTTATAAAGACCGATTAATTCATGTGTGATGGGAGTAGAGATTTTACATCAAGAGAAAATAGCTCATAATTATCTTGGGTTTTGATGTGCCGAATGATATTGACAAATTGCTCGCTATTTGAAATGTGGTGTTTTGAAAAAACTTTTAATTTTAGCATAGGGAGAATTTAGAAGAATCGTGCACTTTGTGCCAAGTCTTTGAAATTTGGTTTAGTCTTAGATATGGTCGTAAGTTTTTAGGAAACCATCGCAAACAACTTGTGCGCGATGTCTATGGCCTGTTTCCTATAAATCCAATATGGCCGCCATCTGTAGTGGTATGTTTAATAGATGGGTTTCTATTAGACTCAAAATCTTGAGTAATACCACTTTTTATAGGTTCTAGGATGCGAGGAATTCATTTCTGAGGTCTAATATGTGTTTCAAAATCAATTACAAGGTCATTACGTATTTTGATATGACAGAATAGACAATACAATTCAATTTAAAGAACCATTTTTTTTATTGAAAGTTCAGCCCGCACACAAAAGTCTAAAAATTTAACATTTTAAAAATTTAAAAATTTTAAAAAAGAAGTCCCGTAGCTTGGACGTGGCTTCCTCAGTGGAGATGATTGAACAGTCAGCCCCTCTATTTAAGCCATGACGGACCAATGGAAAAGGTCGACCATTTCATTGGTGCCTGCGAACTGCAATGGTAGTAGGTCTGGAGAGAAGAGACATCTGGCGGAGATCAATGGCCGTTGGATGGACTGTAAACACAAACACATGGGGTTGTTTACAAACAGATGGTTTGCACAACACCTGGTGGAGGTGAGAAGCCTCAAGTTAATAAGATCAGAAAAAAGGAAAAGAAAAGGGGAAAAAAAGAGGGGAAATTAAGAAGAAAAGGAAACGGAAAGGAAAACAATTAAAGAAATAAAACAAGAAGAAAGTAAAATAAAGAAAACAAAATAAACCAAAAATAAAAAAAATAAAAATGAAACTTGAAAATTAAAAAACTTAAACAACATTAATTTTTGATTTTCTTTCTTCTGTTTTTCTTCGTCAGAGAATATTGTTTGATATTCCGGATAGAAAGGCCATCATTGTAGCAGCCATCCATAACCAAGATGAGGACCGACTCTTTACGCTTTCTCAGAAAAAGGTTTGCCGCACTATCAAGAATCACAGGATTATAATATTCTACGCAATGGTTGGTGCTGCTGCTATGACGGACAGTAGCATAAGCCGTATTCATTCTGGCTGTAGCCCAAACGTGCTCATCAACCCTCTCCAAGGCCCGACCAGTTTCGCCTATGTATCTGCACCCAAATTTATTACAGAGAATAACACCTTTCGTATGCATAATGTTTCTTTTAGGTTTGTAATTATTGAACATGGATTCCGTTGTACGTTGACAAGATGATGTGACCAGAATATTAAATGGTTTAAGAACCTTCGAAATAGCCGGAAACCATTCAGGATGATAACCAATCGAAACAAATCTTTTCTGTTTGATCCTATTCCTTTGGATATCATTGTTGTAAATGGAAACCAGTTTCTTCCTAATAACAGAATTAACGAACGCCGCAGGATACTCGTTATCAACAGTATTTTCTAAATGATACGAAGTTCTTACCTGAACAGTAATTGGGTGCTGGATAAGGTAAAGGCTTTCTCGACAGCCATAGACACAACATTCCTCTTAAAAGCTGGAGGACAAAAAGACCAAAAATTAAGAGTGATAACCGATGCGGTAGGTTTTTTGTAAACCTGTGTATGAAACCGATCTTCATGAGAAGTAATATGGACATCCAGAAACGGAATAAAATGATTATTTTCCCCTTCATACTCAAACTGGATGAACATTATTAAAGATTTTTAGGAGATCCCGTTGTGACGCAGCATGTGAATATAATAACAGGTCATCAACATATCTGGCGTAAAAGGAAACGTAATGACTGAGTATCCGCCAGACAGAGGGCAGTGTCCTCGATGTAGATCATGACCCACTCGGCTATCATAGTAGATGCCGAGAGGCCCATGAAAAGCCCTTCGTTCTGCTTATAAAAACACTCATTGTAGACGAAGACCTGCATGTTAAAGAGTGCTGCGATAACGGGAAGAAGATCCTGAAAATCCTGAAGAACACAAAAATGACGCAGGTACTTAGCTGAAATGTGCTGAATGGTGGTTTGAATGAGTTCAAATGTAATAGATGTAAACAAGGAACTTACGTCAAAGGAACAGAAGGCATGTAATGATACAGGGCACATACCTCGGATACGTTTAACAAGAGTCCAACTATTAGCCACACTATGCGTAGAGACTACATTCAGCGCCTTCATTCTTGAAAACAAAATGTCAAATAATTTCTTAATTGCAGAATCAACACGTACTATGATTGGCCGAACAGGATAAAGGTCATCAATGTTTCTGGGTTTATGAATCTTAGGAAGTATCTTAAGGTATGGGACTGCCAAACTAACCTCCTTCATTCCGTCGGCCTGTTCTTCAGAAATGGCTCCGGTCTTCCTGAGAGTGCGTACAATGCCTCGAATTGTATTAACTTCATATAATTTATTAATTAAAAAATATAAAGAAGCATGAACGGCTGACACAAATACGATAGAATCTGACGTAAATTACAGCTTTGCAACATGATATGATTACTTGTTATTTCATATGTTGTTAGTTGTTTGTGCAACACTTCTTGACACTTGCATAATGGGGTGCAGCGAATCCCGACTCGATGACATTTACATAAAATGTCCTTGAGAACACTTTTCTTCCAGTCTTTTATAGCATCACCATCAACAGCTGCAGCTTCTCCGCAAATCGTTTTAAAAGAAAGGCATTGTCTGTCTTTGAAACTTTCCAGCCAACCATTGCTGCCACCGAAATCTTCCATGTTCAACTCCTTAGCAATTACAATGGCTTTTTCTTTGATAATCACGGCAGAAATCGGCACATTTTGCGATCTGGCATGTTTTAGCCATCGAACTAAAACCTTCTCGATCTCGTCAAACATGCCAGATCGCAAAATGTGCCGATTTCTGCCGTGAGTCACAAAGAAAAAGCCATGGAAATTGCTAAGGAGTTAAACATTGAAGATTTCGGCGGCAGCAATGGTTGGCTGGAACGTTTCAAAGAAAGAGATTGCCTTTCTTTTAAAACGATTAAAATGTGATAATAATAAGAAGTGTTTTTTATTTACTTCCCACTCAATTCATTTGCATGTATTGATTTCTGAAAATCTTGTTTTTCTCACCGAATCCTACAGCAATTCATAAAAATACTGTATTTCTTTGTTTTGTTTTTTTTGTTTTTTTTCAAAAATTCCCACTCCGCTTAAGTCGTCAAAAATGTTTGGTCCCTTGAGTGACGACTTAACGAAGTTTTGCTGTATACGAATTATCGTTAAATTTAATTTAGAACTCAAAACAATCAAATAAAGAACATAAATAAATAGTGAAACAGTAAATAGATTAAAGCATTTTAATACATAACAGAAAATGAAAAAAAATAATTATTACAATTTTTTTAGAAAGAACTTACAACTTACAACTTCATGTTATATTGTCAGGGAACTGAGCCTTGGGGTGAGGTAAAATAGTTGACATAATAATCTCTCACCTCCATGCCTTTCATATTGGCTCTAATTCCGTCTGGCTCAATGCTCTCCAAGAGACATTCATACAGTGTGTAGTAAAATTGAGTCTTTTTTTTTTCCATACGTAATTGTATAGGATATAGGCAGCTTTGATCATGAAGAAACCTTGCCATGGAGATCCAAAACAAGAGAAAAAAAAAAAAAAAAAAGAAACATCCAACACAGTCAAACGATTAGTTGGGGGGGTGCAGACGGCAGGACCGCACCCGCCATGGAAAGGCCGTCACAGACCCCTATCTAACCACGAACGGTAATGTTCGCGGTCCACCCGCTGCATTATACCCCATGCCCGGAAAGTCTGACTGCCAGGGAACACAAAAACAAAACACACCAAAACCCTAAATATTTAATGCCCTTTCGGCGTAAAACTTGAATTCATTGTAAAATTTTAAAATCCCGCCATCCTTAAAGGGAGCAGAGACGCCACTGCAAATTAAAAAGCGCTCAAAATTTCCCCTAAGCCCAAGCCTTGTAGGATGCAAGCACCGCCACAAGACATGGTCCGCATCCTCATCCTCAGAAAGCGATAAGAATCTGCAATTGGCCTCTTCTGCTCTCTTAAATCTGACTAGATAAGCATTAAAATCTTCATGGCCGGTTAAAATCTGATTTAATAAAAATCCCCGTAAATTTAATTATCTTTGACATATTTTATAAAGGAGTGCAGCCGACCACTCTTTGTGGAAGTCTCCCAAACCTCCTGCCACTTGGTGGAGACCCCGGATTTCATGATCAGTTTGGAATGACTCAGAGGAAGGGGCCTTTGAAGAGAGACGTTGGCCCAAAACGTGGCCAACTTTGCCTCCCGGTCCGCTTCCTCGTTGCCTGGGTCACCTACATGCGCTTTCACCCAGAACAAGTCACAAACAATACCTGGCTTATTCAATTCCACGAAGTCGATGTACGCATCCCTTGCATCCCAATTCTCGTAAGAACAATGAGCAATGCAGTGCAGGGAAGAGCTGGAGTCCTGCGTCCATTGGCGTCCTGCCCCCTCCAGAACTGTCACCCAGGAAACGCCAGTCCTAAGGGCGCAGAGTTCCGCCTGGAAAATGGAGCAGGAGTCGGGAAGGCGTTCTTTAATAACCTCAATAATGTTCCATGAGTTGTCATAAATAATCAAAGCAAAACCCACCTTCCCGTTCATCTTGGATCCGTCAGTAAAGATATATGTATTATACGATCCTGGTTCGGAGCCCCAGCTCTTGACCTCTACTGGATATAGGTCGCCGGGATGAATCCAGCAATCACGGTCGACCCTGCGACTATAAACCTGGGTAGTAACGCGTTTATAATATAAGGCCAGGTGATAAGCTTGAATCCAAAGGGGAGAGACCCCACTGAGGACATGGAGAGCATCATTCGAGACGGTTCTGTAAGTTCGGGTGATGGCTGGAGAGCATCATTCGAGACGGTTCTTTAAGTTCGGGTGATGGCAAGTAAAAAGGGTCTACAAATGGTATAGAGCTTTAACCATTCTACTCTTGAGAGCATCCTCTCCCCAGATCTCCGCCCCATACAAAATTTTAGGCTTGATGATAGTCTTGAAAATTAATTTTCTCACCTTAGTTGAGATTCCCCCGTGCTTTGGGGCAAGAGCAATAAACCTGCTATCACTATTCGTAACCCTTCCGCGCACCCGAAAAATATGATCCAACCACGTCAACTTCGAGTTAAAAGTGAAACTAAGATAGTCAAAATTGTCAGAGTAAAAGACTGGTAACCCCTCCATCTCGATCTCTGGTCGACGCTGGACTTTCCGAAAGGGAACGAACAGTGCCTCAGTTTTGGATGGATTAATAGTAAGCTTATTCCTACTTGCCCATGCACTGATAATCTCGTACAGGGAATCCCAAAGTTCCTTAATCTGTCTATCCGATGGGTCATTGATCACGATGGCTGTGTCATCTGCATAGGCCCGGACCAAAACAGCATTCCTGGCCCGGGGACTTCCGAGGAAAACCTCCAAAGAGGAGAAGAGATCCTCCATCAGCAAAATCCACAGGGCAGGGCCCAAGTTACTGCCCTGTGGACAACCCTTATTGCAGTTGACCGAGGCCGGACCTAAACAGACGGTCCGACCCTGCAAAAAGGAAGCAATCAAGTTATAGAGATTGGAAGGACATCCCTTCCTCCTCATCACGTTCAGGATCCCCGGATGCCAGGCATTGTTAAAGGCATTTTGAATGTCAAAGGAGACCACGATAGCACGATGCCTCCTCAACCTGCAAAGACGAAGATATCGATACAGGTCTGAAGCTGCATCAATAGTACCGCGGCCCCTCCGAAAACCATATTGTTGGTCAGAGATCAAATGGTTTGCCTCAAGATAATGGGTTGCTGCATCGCCTGTTCAGAATCTTGCCAATGACTGGAAGAAGGCAGATAGGCCGAAGACAGCCATCCCCCTTAGGGAGAAAAACAACCCTCGCCTTCTTCCATACAATGGGAAAGGTGCCCTCATCAAGGCATCTATTCAAGAGTTTGACCCATATCTCCAGAAGAACCTCTTTGATAAAAGGGAGAGCGCGGGTGGGAATGCCCTCTAACCCCGGAGCAGACGAGAGGTCAAGATTATTGATCAACGTCGACAGCTCCGCTTCAGAAAAAAGTTTCTCCCTATATTCTGTAATGTACTCATTCACAGAACTATCTCGAATTTCTTTGTTAATATTACTGTCCTGGGAGAGATCATCGAGGGGAAAATAAGCATCAAGTAGGCAAGCCGAGGTTTCCCCCACAGAGGTAGTCCATGAGCCGTCAGGTTTTAAAAAAGACTGCTGGACGAGAGGATGCCGCATCGTCCCGCCAATGATCTTCGCTGGCAAGCAGTACGGATCACGATCTGTAGATGTCTCACAGAAATTCCTCCATAAGATCCACCTCGCCCGCCTCAAATCCCCTCTATAATCTCTCCTCGCCTCTCTCCACTTATCCCCATAGAGATCCTTATCCCGTTGGTTCCTGGCCTTATACATTTTCTTTTTAAGGGCCCTCATTTTTGATCTTTTCATTCTTAAATCCGGGCTCCACCATCTAGGCTTGGGTATCTTCTTAAAGTTATAGTTAGACCGAGGAATTGCATCGTTGCAGACACGTAGACAAACATCCTGGAAGAAACTGGCCGCAACGCTGCAATCCTCTCTCGACACATTCCAACAAAAAGGGTCGCTCACTCTCCAAAATAGATTTAAAAATATGCCATTTGGCTCTCTTCAAACAAAAGGAGGAGGGTGAAGACGAGTCCTCAAGCCCTAGGGAGATGCAAATCAGCCGATGATCACTGCCCAGGTCATCCACTTCAAGGGTCCAATCCCAAAGTCTTGAACCCTTGGTGATTGCCAAGTCGATCCAGCTCCTACCCATGGAAGAAACAAAGGTAGGCTCTGAATCGATGTTATTTAAAATGCTGAGCTGGCGGTGCAGGACCCACTCCGCAATCCCTCTCCCTCTGGCGTTAATAGTGCGGTCACCCCACATAGGATGCCTCGCATTAAAGTCACCAACAAGAATTACCTCTGCAGCGTCATCAATAATACTATCTAGAGAATTTAAGAGACTTGGAAGGTTACCCTGTTTGTGGGCATAAATTTTAACAAGGGTAAACTCATACTCATTAATATTAACCCTAATGGCCACCAAGTCTCTGCTGCAGAATTGTCTTAGCTTTAATATCTGGCAATCCCTGTTGTTGATTACAATGCAAGATCTAATAGGAAGGGGATCACTAGCACAATACAAGGTGGCATCATTGCCAAAATTGGGCACCACACCGTCTCAAGCAATATGGCTCCTGAAAGCACATGACATCGAACCGATTTTGTAATAATTGCATCTCTGCCTAGGGCACCAGACTTCTTCCCAAATTAAATTGGGCAATATAAATCATTGGTAAATCGCCCTCCTCCTGCTGTTAGAAAGGGCCCTCAGATAGCAGGGACATTCTACTGAGTTGGCCATATGGCCATTTCCCTCCCTTCCCTGTCTCTTACAATTTATATACCTTGTGCTGGTGGATGTGAGTTCCACCACATTTAAAACAAGATAAAGGGTTTTTACAGTCCTTAGCCAGGTGACCAAAGGCATTACACTTGAAGCATCTCAGTATCCAAACATTTTCTACAAATGGATCCTTAGATAATCGAAATTTATGAAGGTCTGAGTCTCTAAGACTTTATATATCTGCGGTGTAGCACTGAGGACCCAATTCTTTTTCCCCCTGTCTCTACATGACCTTCCATTAATTATCTTTAGGTCTCTTTTTAACAGTAACATTGGGAAAGTCACCCAGCACTGCAGAATTTGAATCTATAATAACATTGACAATCTCCTCTTCCCCGTATTCCACCGGAATATCAGTCAGTTTAAAGGAAGGAAGGCGATTGCCTATCCCTTTCACCTTCAATTTCTCCATTGATCTTAATTTCGATTCCACCTTAGCTTTCTGATCCATACTGAAGTACTTCAATATGATCTTGCCGTCCTTTCTTGTCACCTGACCTTTTAAATCGCCCCCAATATCATTAGGCTTCAAATTGTCTTTTAGTATCTTAGTTATCTCCCTTCTGGCTTCCTCACCATCTCCCCTCTCTTTTAAAGAAACAACCGAGCTAAACTCTGTATCCTCCTTCCGGGATGTCGTATTGCTGCTGCCCTCCCCTGACTTGGCATCAACATTCCTAGTTCTCACAATTTCAGCAAAGCTAGGAGTAGATTTCTGAGGAGCTCGATCTGCTACATTAGATCTTACCCTGAGCATGATCTTAGCCTTTTCCAATTCTACATCCTTCTTTGCCAGTTCAAGATATTTAATTTTAATCATTAATTTTGTAAAAATCTTGCTAATCCCTGCAAGTCCGTTCATCACGGTTGACTGGTCGGATTTCCTAAAGCTGATCCTTCCCCCCTCCTCCCGGGAAACGGCCAGCTTAATGGAGTCCGACCATTCAAAGAAAGTCTACTGCAAGAGATGCATAGCCAAGACATCCTCATCTCCCCCTCCGCCGTCCCGGACATACCCCTCTTACGCTTGGGTCTGCCACCCTCCCCATCGGCAGATCCCTCAACAGCCGGGGAAAAAACGCCTTGAAAGGAATTCACAATTCGTAAAAATATGCACGTTACATGATCCATGTTCGTTACTCCAGCTCTTGACCTCAAGACTGGTAATATCGCTAGGATGAATCCAGCCCTCACAGTCGACCCTGCTACTGTAATCCTGGGTGATCACGTGTTTATAATGTAAGGTCTGATGGTACGCTTGAATCCAAAAAGGGGGGACTCCACTGAGGATTTGGAGAGCATCGTTCGAGACGGTTCTATAAGTACTGATGGTACTGATTCCAAGACGATATTCAAAGTGCAGGGAAGTGAAACTATTGCCTGTCGCTAGATATCTGTAAATATAAAGTAATATTTGCCACCCCAACCCCCTAATAAAATATGAAATTGATTAAAATGGAAAAAAAATTGATGTTCCAACTGCAAAAATTGGGTTAAAAAGAAAAAAAAAATCATAAATTTTAAAACTATTCAAGTACTTAATTTTTTTTTTTTTTTTTTCTCCAGAAAAACAAAAAACAAAAAAAAACAGGCCATAACATATTCTAATTTATAAATTGCAAGACAAATACCGAAAGTATAAACAGTTAGCAAGGGGACCATACGGCAGGACCACACCCGCCATAAGCCGACCGTCAAAGACCCCATCGGCCCACGAGCAGTCAAGTTCGTGGTCCACCCGCAGCATTTCTCCCTAAACCCGAAAAGTCACACTTCAAGATAATATATATACAAACATCAAAAAAAAAAAGAAAAAAAGAAAAAGAGGGGATAAATTTTATAATTCAAGCATATTCTTAACCAATTTTTTGAATTCCTTTATAAAATTTAACAATTTATAATTACGGAAGGGGATGACACCCCATTCATGATCAGAATCTTAATAAAAATCGCTCTATCGTGTAGCCTCTGAGGATGCTCACAGTTCTAGAGAATGTGATATACATCCTCGTCGGCACACGAAGAGCAATTGTCACAAACGGAATCATTTAGCTTGCCGAATCTAAATAAATAGCTTTTAAGGTCCCGGTGGCCTGTTAATTTCTGGTTTATGAAAAAATCCGAAAAGATTTTATCATTTACTTTTTTCAAAAAAATGTGTAGCAGGGGACTCTTAGAGGATATATTCCAGATTTCCTGCCATAGGGTAAGAATCTCAGATCGCATTATTTTTTTAGAATGGCTTCATGGTAAGGGTGCTTCGTAACGATTCCAAAGAGGTGGCTTTCTTGGCCTCGTCATCAGCTTTCTCATTACCTTTTATACCTGCATGTGCTTTTATGCTGTATTTTACTGCCTTCTCTAATCATGTCAATAATATCAATATGGGCGTCCCTTGCATCCAAATGTTCAAAAGAGCAGCTAGCCAAAGATTGGAGAGCAGAAAAGGAATCAGAAATGATCGCCAACCTGATTGTTTGGCCGTTCCGAAAGGAGGATGCCCAAAGGACCGCCTTCCGGAGGGCACAAATTTCAGCTTGAAAAAACAGAACAACAATCAGGAAGGCGTTCACGATAGATGTCAATAATGGTCTGTCTCGAATCGTAAATAACATATGAGAAAATAACATATATATACAAATGCATAGTGTCTCCTCAACATTGGTCCATTTCTCAATCTTTAGCCGCTTCTGTTCTGCAGGATGTACCCATTTATCAATTGATATTTTCTGGCAGTATTCCGGGCTACTCACACGCTGAAAATGTGTGGCCATGAACCGAGCCTGAATCCACAATGGAGGAACCCCACTGAGAACTTGGAGGGCATCATTCGAGACTGTCCTGTACGTCCTGGTAACAGCCAATAAAAAGGGTCTCGTTATAGTTAACAGGAGTTTATTAATAGCTTTATGGGCATCCTCTCCAGAGATTTCTGCTCCATATAAGATTTTAGGTTTGATGATTGTATTGAAAATGAGTTTTCTAATTCCTGGATTAATCCCTTCATTTTTTTGGAGCCAGGGTAAGAAATTTATTGGCATTGCTTGTCGCCTTACCACGAATATATCTAATATGATCTGACCATGTAAGTCCTGCATTTATCGTGATACAAGAAACTTTAATTGTTCGGAAAAAGAAATAATCACTCCATTCATTCTGAGAATGAGACGACGCTGGACTTTGTGGTATGGGACAAACAATGGAACAGTTTTATTAGCATTAATAACAATCTTATTTTTTTTCGCCCAGGCTCCAACAGCGGATTGGAGGATTTCTAATTCTTTTCAATCTTTTTAACAGATGGAGCAGAAATCATGGTAGCAATGTCATCGGCAAAGGCCTGGACGTAGAAGGCATCCTCATGAGTTTGTTCATGAAAAACCTGTTGCAAGGAGGAAAAGAGGTCCTCCATGACTAAAAGCCACATGGTAGGACCGAGGTTACTACCCTGTGGACATCCCTTGGTGCTAAAAGTGGTTGCTGATCCTAATCGGACCCAGCGATCTCTTAAAAAGGAAGAGATTAAGTAAAAAAGGGTCAGAGGGACATCCCTTCCTCCTTAACGCATTTAGGATCACAGGATGCCATGCATTGTTAAAAGCATTTACAATGTCCAGAGACCACTGCCGCATGATTGCCCCCGTTCCTATGAGATCGAAGAACATCCCGAAGAGGGGTGCGGCCCCTCCTAAAACCAAACTGGTTGTTGGAAAGATGATTATTTTTCTCAAGAAAGAAAACCAGTCTATTATTGCAAAAACTGTCCAAAACCTTTCTGACTGCTGGAAGAAGGCAGATGGGCCTAAAACGACCCTCTCCCTTAGGGAGTAAAATCACATTTGCCCTTTTCCAAACTTTGGGGAAGATGCCCTCATTCAAGCACCTGTTCACCAACGAGACCCAAATCGCGGATAGGGAATCTTTAATAAAGACCAAAGACCTACATGGAACACCATCCAGATAATTGTATCAATAAGCAGTTCCAGCTCCTGTTTAGTAAATGGTTTTTTCCTGAAAATGGTACGATAGGGAACGCTGGACTCATTTCGAATTTGTTTAGTTTGTAAATCATCTTGGGAAGAGTCGTCCTGTGGAAAATATTCCAACAAAAGTTGAGCCGAAGTTTCCTCCTCGGAGGAAGTCCACGAGCCATTCGATGAAATACACGTCCGTTGAATCATGGGGAGTTTAATGTTCCCTCCAATAATCTTAGCCGGTAAACTGAATGGATCACGATCAGAGGACTACTCGCAGAATCGCCTCCAAGAGTTCCACTTTGCCTTTAAGTTGCCACGATAGACCCTTTTCACTTCCCTCCACTTATTCTCAATGTCATGTCTCTCCACCATATCTTCCACTTTCGTCATCCTTTTTTTTAGTGCCCTCATCTTGGTCCTTTGCGATCCTAATTCGTGATTCCACCAAGCAGGACCGGGTTGCTTCTTATAATTATGATTAGTAATTGGAATCGCAGCCCTACAAGCTCTCAGACAAGCGTCCTGGAAAATATTGGCTGCTGTCTCCCAGTCCATATTCTGTAAAATCTCTTCAAGAGTCTCCCGCTCACCCTCTAAAACAGAGTTAAAAAAAATGCCACATTGCTTTCCTTAAACAGAAAGAGGAGGATAACAAGGGGAAGGAACATCCGAGCTGATGAGAGATAAAGCGATGATCACTATCCATTTCTTCGATGCAAAGATCCCAACACATGGGATGTGCTCTTTTTAATATGGCGAGATCGATCCACCTCCTGCCATTTGAGGAAACAAAGGTAGGCTGTGAATCGATTCTATTTAATAATCTGAGATGGTTAAAAAACATCCAATTCGCAATATCTCCTCCCTTTTTTCATATATCACGTATCCCCACATAGTGTTTTGCATTAAAGTCACCAACGATAAGGACATTATTTGTCAGTTGAAATATATCATCCAGCCGACTAAGGAGAATCTATATGTGCATAAACATTTACTAGGATGAATTCAAGGTTGTCCCCAACAATTTTCAAGTCACCAAGTTTCTATCGCTAAATTGTGATACTAAAAGTACATGCATATTGTTGTTGGTGACAATTATGCAAGACCTCGCGTGGAATTGAGAATAATTTATAGCACTTGGCCTAAAATTAGGTATTGTGCCATCTCTCAGACTAAAGGGTTTCTGAAGACAGAGTATATCAAAGCTTTCCCATTTGATTTGTAAATCAGCCCTGGGAATACTTTCCCTACCCATGTTAAATTGGGCAATATTAATCATTGTATTGTATTCTCTCTTTTAAAAAAGTTTTTTACGTGTGTTAAAATTTTTTTAAAAGTTCTTGAATGGAGTCAACACACAAGTCTAAATAAAAATTAAGTTAAAAGTTTAAAAAAACATGAATATTTACAATTAAAACAAACTAGTTTCGTCCCCGTTAACGGATCATCATCAGTGAATGATGATGTGTGTGTGTATGGGGGGGGGGGTTAAAAAAAAACTTAACTTAATTTTTATTTGGACTTGTGTGTTGGCTTTATTGTATTCTCCTCCTGCTGTTTCGTTTGGCTTCTAAATTCAATGGAGTTGGCCATATGGCCTTCTCCTCCGTTACGCTTTCTCCTACAGTTGGAACAACAACTAAATTTGGCGTCACACTCTTTGAATGAGCGTGTGCCTCCACATTTAAAGCATGAAACTGGATTTTTACTATTGTTTACAAAATAGCCAAAGGAATTCATTGAAAACATCTCACCATCCCAAACGTCCTCAAGGAATGGACGTTATATAAAATTGATAAACCCCTGGTTCTCCAGAACCCTGAAGACCGGTGGCGATGCTCTCAGTATCCAGATCTTTTTTTGTTAATCACGACATATCCTATTACTAACCGCTTTGAAGCCTTGTTTTATAATGTCAACAGAAAATGATTTGAGAGCCTCACTATTTGAGATAATAACCTTTTCTAATACTTCATTTTCTTCATAGTACCCGGGATACCTGTGAGTTTATCGAGGGCTGTCGGTTTGCAATTCCTTTTACTTCAAGGCTTTGAACTGTTTTTAGATGTCTCGACTTTTTGCTTTTGTTGATGGTTGTAACATTTTATGATAATTTTACCATCACTCCTCACCACTTGGCTTTTAATTCCTCCCCCGATAAGATCAGCTTTGAGGTTTTCCTTTGTGTTTTTCCAAACCATAAAGTTTATTGTTTGTTGAGGAGTAGCGGCTGGTGGGCAAGACAACCGAGGCACCGGAACACTGTCTTCATCCGCGGGACTGGAGACACACGAAGTCCTGGCAAGAGGCCTCGAAGTTGAAGGTCGGACGGCTGCGGAAGAGCCGAAAGACGGAGAACCGGTCCGCCATTTTGGCAACTGAAAACAAATGGTTCCCCTCGATGGCACACTTTGCACAGAGCGGGACACACATCCTGTTTGTGACCCCGAGCATGACAATTGCTACAAACGAAACGGGTACACTCTGATCGCGCTTGGGCCAAGCTTTCGTAAGAGTTACACGCGGAAACGGAACGTCAGCTTGGAGCTGCACGGGAAGACCTGCGATGTCTAGTTCAGCTGGGGGCACCTGATCTGAAGTAAATTTCAAGAGTAATTTGCCTTTATCGGTAGAGAACTGTAATCCGGATGCCTGATGGCAAATTGTGGCTCTCTTGAACATAACGACAGTCTCCTTATGGAGCAAAGGCTTCATTGATATGCAGTTCTGAAACAAAAGCAGGCAGCGGCTGTCGGTACGGGAGTCTGAAGTTGTCCGAAGCCGGAAAAAGCTGAATCACCCCACACGAGGTTTCGACGTCCCCTGTTTCGATCAAAGTATGGGCAATAGAATCCGAGGCCACATCAACACATACTGAAGATTGTCAACTTTTTCGATGCCTGGGAATGGATACGAGTCGAAGGCTTCCAAGCGGGCACGCAAAGACACGCCATCAGCGTGTCCGCCAGATTAACACCAGGAGATGGCAGTGACAACACCACCCTTAGATCGCGGGAACCCATAAATCGATGCGACGCAATGGAGGTAGGACGGACGGCAGGTTCGTGTACATCACTCCAAGAATGTGCCAAACGTTGAGGTGCGGAACGCCCGCGTATGGAGGTGGCGTAAGACAAGCGAAGGGCCGGGTGGAGGTGGAGGTGGTGGAGCAGAAGACATAGAAGGCAATTGAATATCCGGATGATCTGCAGGAGGCTTCACGTCTTGAAAATGCTGTTTGCAGCGGGTCCGAAAACTCCACTGGGTGCCTTGGGATCGGGGAACCGACTCCCATTCGGTCTTTTCATACCGGGTGAGTGATCCAAGGAGTCACCACGAAGGGAAAGGTAGAGTCGGAAATTGTCGAAAACCACGCCATCCATTGCGGCACGACACGAAACACCAGAAAGTAGAAGGCTGGTCGGCACTATAGGAAAGGCCGACGAAATTTGTTACTCCCGGAGTAAGACTCGCCAAATTCCGGCGGAGACATTTGCTTGTGCAGGTTTCAGCAGTGGTGACCTGGAAGAATGAAGGTAGTGAAACGGAATTCATTTGGGACATCGTACCACTAGAAAAGGCAAGAAACGACGTCGTAACCACACACTAAATACCACTCAAGGCACTCCCGTTCCTTGATCAGACAGTATGTGCTTAACTCGGTTGCCACGTGACCGCTCTGCATAGGCAATGAATGATTTAATATGAGCAAATACAGCGTCTTTACTATCGATTATATCGATGAAACTTCGCCGAGTAAAGTCGTCAATAAAGGTTAATATGTACTCTTTTTTTTGTCGTTGTGGATCTGCATGGGCCCGCAAAGATCAGTATACACTTATTCTAACGGTGCGGACCACTTTATTTCGTTTAATCTCTTATGATTGGTATTGATCATTTTCCATAGTTGACAACTTTCGCACAATCCATCTTTTACATCTATTGGAATATTGATGTCTTCTATTCCTCTGAGTAAGCCTTTGGTTTGAATCTTCTTCATCTTTCTGGGCGAAATAAGGTCTAATCTCGCGTGCCATAAATGGTATTGATGTTTTAACAAATCAAAGTCAAAGCCGGCACACTTGTTTAAAATTTTAATTAACACTTTCGATTAAAAAATTTAACACTTATACAATAAACCTATATATACAATTAAAATACAATGAATACAATTTAAAATTACGACCAGGTTTCGCGTCCGTACAGTCGACGCGTCTTCAAGTAAATGACTAACATTTTGTTTGGATTTAAATATTAGAGTCCAGATTGCGTCAAATAGTCCGTGCATATCTCCCGTAGCTGTGACGTAAGGCTTGACGTTGGTGACTTTGGCACTCTGATGATGAATTATTAAAGATTATTCACATCTTTAATAATTGTCGTCTGCTATAAGATGTGAAAGCGCTTTGACTCCAGTCTTGTTTCTTTTCTACCGTGAAAGTTGTCTGGTGGCTATCTGTGAAAAAACCTCAAAAAAAAAAAAAAAAAAAAAAAAATTAGAAGAAAACATAAAATAATTGTTACTAATTCAATCACTTGAGGCATAAATGGTTCTTTTTGTGGAAAGTTGTAGTTCTTTTCTTTTTGTTTTCTACGACATCCGTATTCAGCTATCGATAATCTATAATTATAAACGCTCTGTAACGTAAGAATGAAGTAAGATTCCATGCATTCTCGTTTAAATTGTTGTTGACAGAATGCGACTACTGTAATACACTTTTTACATGCACTGAATATCATAAAAGTAATTGAATTAGAAGCTCGTGCATCTGTTTAAAATTTAAAATACATTTATTAAAAATAAAAAACTACTGTATTTACATTTAAAAACAACCATTGTACCGGTTTCGGCCCAAGAGGAGCCTTCTTCTGCAATGATGAATTACAATTGAAAAATCGAATTTATACATACAATGATTAGACAATAATTAATTTAAACCAATGATGAGAGGGTCCAGTCTTCACTTCGTGATGTCATACTGGCTGCATATTCTTCTAACGTCACTTGGATTATTCACGTCTGCCTTTAAAACTTTGAGAAAGTTTTAAGAGATTAAAACGAAATATTGGAAAAATGTCTACAGTATAGGAGTTTCAGGAATTTATTTACATATTTATTTATTTTAGATAAATATTTTAAGTAAAGGAAAAACTCAAATAAGAACAAAACCCATAATTAAAAACTTATACAAACATGAATCATCCTGACGACAAGGTAACAAACATTTTTTTTAAAAGTACAGGACGTCACAGATAAATAACAATTTCTTTTAAAATTTCTGTAGTCCTAATTTGTATTTTGATGTTTATTTGAAGGGCCATTACGTTATTTACAATAATACTCTTACGCACATTAATTTGCTATTGTATGTATAGTTTTGTAAATCCTTTATAAGCTAAGCGGTCTGCTAGCGGGTATGTATTTACTGCCCTTTTAGTCTTAATATATTTTGATGTTTATTTGAAGAGCCGTTATGATTATACTAATACTTTTGCGCACATTAATTTGCTATTATATGTATGTTTAGTTTTATAAATCCTTTATAAGCTAAGCGGTCTGTTAGCGGGTATTAATTTACTGCCCTTTTAGTCTTAATTTATATTTTGATGTTTATTTGAAGGGCCATTATGATGTTTATACTCTTATGCACATTAATTTGCTATTATATGTATGTTTAGTTTTATAAATCCTTTATAAGCTAAGCGGTCTGTTAGCGGGTATTAATTTACTGCCCTTTTGGTCTTAATTTATATTTTGATGGTTTTTATTTGAAGGGCCATTATTTTGTTGATGCTTGTTTCTTTTGAACCCAATGAGCTTTGTAGGTTCAATCAATCAGTTCTCAGTCTGTTTTTGATTCCGGTACAAAAATTTCAAAATTAGCTCAATGGATCTTTAAATATTGTGTGTTTTTATCTTTGATTTTATCTTACTCTTACGCAGTTAATTTGCTGTTATAAATAAATTCCTTTTGTCAGCGAGTTCTGAATGTTATTACAATTTGTAATAAAGAAATAAATGTTAGTAAGATTGTCCAACGCTGTTAGGTTTAAAAATTTTAAAAGAAAGCGACAATTCTTTCACTGCTTTGCAAATAATAAATTGACTATAGATTTTTTTTTCTAAATCTGATATAAATTTTTTGTGACCAATTAGTTAGTCATTTGATAAGATCTAAATTTATTGACTAAGGTGGTCAATCAATAGATGAAATAGTTTTATATCGATTCAAAACGTCTGAATCCTTAAAGGATGAAATTTAACTGATTTCATTGAATCCTAAATATTAAATAAACAAATTGGAAGAACAACAGAATAAGATAGAATATTTTTCAGTAGATTTATTTCTTAATCATCATATCGATAATTTTTTTTCAATTGTTTAAAAGTTAAAACATTGTTTTACATCAATACTTCTTAAGCCATAGTTACTTTTTGGTAAATTGTAACGAAACTTTTTAAAACTGTTTCATGTATTTACTTTCTGGATTTATATTCTTACTAGATGTTACGAAAGTATTTCTTAAGATTAGATTATAAATATTTTTTTTTTTAATCAGCGATAATTACACAATGCAACAAATTGCAAGGTCACAAAAACTTTTTTTGAAAATGTAAGCCTTCATAAAGAATACATAAAGTATTTCGACCTCCTGAATTCGAAAATGAAACTCAAAACATCGTATCACCCACAGTTTTTTCACAAATCGCATATTTTGCAATAATGATAGTATACACGAAAACACCATATGAAGTTCAGAAGCGGTGCATCGTTTACAACTGTTCAATACTTGCGCCCCTAGCGGCACACAGCGAACTGTCACTTCGCAAATGGCGCTGCCTGTCTGTCACTTAGTTGTTTGTGCAAGAAAGTACGTGTTAGCGTTAGTGTGGAATGTCTACCCGAGGCTGTGTAAACTCTCCTAACAGTTTTTGTTATATTTGTGGTGAACTTGTGGTGAAAAAAGACCGAAGAAACATTACTGCCTTCGTAAGAAAGGTCTACCGTGCCTATTTCGGAGTAAAACTAGGAGACATCAATAAAGCATGGGCTCCATAGGTCGTTTGTGTTGTGTGTGTGTGTAGAAGATTTACGACGGTGGGCGGCAGGAAAGAAGTAATCATTATGATTTGGCATCCCTATGGTCTGGCGGAAGCAACAATTATAACGACGACTGCTACTTCTGCTCTTGTAAGGTTACAGGTTTCAACAAGAAAAGCAAGAAGAGTATTGAGTATCTGAACAACATTCGCTCAGCGATTCGTCCTGTTCCGTATGGCCCGTATGATATACCTGTACCACATTAAGACATTAAGACATTAAGATACGGACGACAATGATGACACGGATATCGTGCAGGAGACGGATGATACTGAGTTTGAAGTAGGCAAAGATGAGGGCCCTCTTCTGTTCACTAAGCCAGATTTAAATGATTTAGTCCGTGATCTGGGACTGACAAAGGATAAAGCAGAGCTCCTAGGGTCAAGACTGCATGAAAGACATTTGTTAATTGCTGGTACGTCCATTACATTTTACAGAAAAAAAGACTTGATATTGATGCGAGATTGAGAGGTCTTCCGATTGGTCAGTTAATCTGTCCTGTGATTGGCTGATCGGGGGACCAATCACCTGCGTGCGAGCTGTTTCTTCAGAAGACGGACCACACAGAGCTTCTGACGGACCACACAGGATCTCGAGAACATTTTGAAATCCGATCCCATTTGTATGTAAAACTGTACATAATTAAAATAAACTGTGTGTGCTTTAGACTAAACCACGGGATTAAGTCTCTCTAAACCACGGGATTAAGCCGAACGCTGCCGATAACCCCGCCGCTCTAGGCGACCGTATCCAACCCTTAGACGCTACCCGACTGCAGTCCCCTCGAACCTCCCTCGCCTTACGTTACCGACAAAATTCTCCGGTACAACAACTGACCCTCTGGCTTGGCTTCGGGATACCGGGAAAGTATTGGGTATGCTTCTAGGACAACAATCGGGATATATGAAGTTCCTCTGTTTCATCTGTGTATGGGACAGTTGTGCTCGTGACAAACTTTGGGAGCAAAAACAGTGGCCCCCGAAGGTTGGAATTGGTTCCAGGGGACAAAATATCAAGTGTGAACCTCTAATGGAAAAAGACAGAATACTCTTGCCACCCTCTCCACATCAAACTGGGCATAATGAAGCAGTTTGTCAAGGCCTTACATAAGTGTGGCAACTGTTTCAAAATATCTGTTACAAGTTCCCCAACCTGTCAGATGCTAAGTTGAAAGAGGGCGTGTTCACTGGTCCTGATATTCGGAAACTAATGCTAGATGAAGATTTCCTTCATTCAATGAATGCCGTGGAGCGAGAAGCCTGGACTGCCTTTACGTGTGTGTGGTTCAAAACTTCCTGGGATACAATCGTAGCCCAGAGTATATCGATATAGTTGAGAACAAGCTGACGAAATTAAAAATGTTGGGATGCTCAATGAGTTTGAAGTTACATTTTTTAAATTAGCGCCTTGACTTTTTTTCCTCCAAACTTGAGTGCTGTAAGTGAGGAACAGGAGGAAAGATTCAGTCAGGATATCAAGGACATAGAACGATGATACCAGGGCACTTAGGATGATCGGATGATGGTCGACTATTGCTGGATGCTTCACTGTGAGCACACGGAAATTCCCCATAAGTGGAAAAGCAGGGGCCACGCCATGACAACTAAGAAAGCACGGAATGCATGATGTTAGTGCACATTTTGTACACATTCTATATATGCATCTGTTCACTGTGTATATATTTCAATATGTTGTTGTTTTAAACTTGTATTCTACTTCTGCATGATTCGTGTGCCATATATATGTACTTCTATATGTGATATCATTATTGGCGAAGTATACGATTTGTGCAAAAACTGTGGGTGATTCGATGTTTTTGAGTATCAGTTTCGAATTCAGAAGGTTGAAATACATAAAGAACACCTAAATTTTCGAAAACGTTTTTTCACTGTTGCATTGTGTTATTATTTAATGTGTTGTAATTCTTTTTTTTACTAATGTATCAAATTATTTCATCCGAAATTTTCTAATGCAGCTGTGAAGGTCCAATGTATTTAAAACGTTATTTCTTGAAGAGTTTAATTATGTATCTAAAGATATTTAAATGTTACTTTCCAAGTCACTTTATTTTTATTAAAAAATAAAAAATAATACCCATATTAATTCCTACTTACGATCTGGTTACAACATTAAATGTAAACGGAAAATGAAATCATCTTTTTCGGCGAAACGAAAATCGTAAGGAATCCCCCCTCCTGTTTTCCAGCTCTGTTTATAATTAATCCATTTTGTTTTTTAAATTATTTTTAACTCAATGTTCATCGCGAAAGACATTTGAACACGAAGGACAAAAAAAAAAACAACCTAAATGATCTAAGAATTTTGTTCCCCTTCATGATAAAAGGAAAGAGTTCGGGAACTGCTGTTTCGAGCTTATTAGAAATTCTGTTTTGCCTGGATTTATTTCCACCAAAAAGGAAATTCTAAATTGCCCAGAACATTATAGTACAGCACTAATTTTAATACTTAAAATTTATTTCCAAAAGCTTCATAGTCTTAAGTAAAATTAATATTACTATCAATAATTAAATCTTGCTATTCTGCTTATCTAGTAGTAGAGTAGTAAAATTGCAGTAACTTATATATAACCAAGTGTAAATTAGTCTTGAATGCTGTTTTTACGTTTGTTGCTTGATTTGATGTTAGTTTAATTGTTAACTGATAGAATTAGTGTTTTTATTATGATCCTTGTTTTGCAAAATTTGTTTATCAGTTATAACCAACGATTCTGATTATCATCTGCCTTGATGTCTAATGTTAAATGTAATGAATGAAGATGACTAGGAGTGTTCTGTATGTTTTGGGTTTGTTACATACCAACTGCCGTGCTGGCGTGGCCGTGCGGTCTCGGCGGCGGTCTGCCGTGGCGGCCAGTGCGCCAGAACCTGGGTTCGAATCCCGGCAGTAGCATGGTTGTTTCAATTTCCTTTCCTGTGTTGTCCAGCCTCTTCTTCACTTTCTCTTCGGTCTGACGTCATTCCTTAATGGCGTCCTGGGGAAGGCCACGGGAACCACCCCTGTATCTTTCCCTTGAAATTCTAGGGAGTCTGTTAGGGGTTCGCCATCTTGGAAACACTAGCGCTGCCTGGAACACGGAGGCTTCGGATACGAAGCGCGCACTTCGGTGCGTACCGGCAATACAATACATACCAACTCAGTCCAAAGTAGTAAGACTGTGTGTAAACCGTCAAACAAGAATGTTGCTCATCCAGCTGCGGAGGTTGAGATGATTTGCTTCGTGGGCAGAATGGATCCAAATCGTACATCGCAGACTGTTGGAGAGACAACGGCCTCGCCCAGTAAGAATTCAACGAACTGCTTTCAATGAAATGTGCTAGAAGATCTGAAGAACCAGCACCTACCTCGACTTCGACCAGGCCAGGACAATTGCCTTGGGATCGTATAAATGGAACGGCATCAATAGCAAAGTCAAAACTCCTTCGGCACCACAACAGCCTGTTTGTTGCGTGGTCAACCTCACCCTTTCTAGTCTAAGGATTATATATAATTAGTTACATTTGGATGGCAATTGTGAAAATTAAAATAAGTAGCAAATACAAAATTAATTCTGTACAACTTATATCGAAAAGGATTGTATAAAATTATTTCATTTCTAGTAAAATTTCAGTAGAAGATAGGCTAACGAAATGCATTGTTTGAATAAGTTTCTGAACACTCGTTCATCGAAACAAGTGCGTTTTATTAATTTAAATAGTATAACACTTGGTGGAAATAAATTTATCTCTTGTGATTATCTTTGTAATAGAACTTCACTTTGTAATTGTAGTAGATGTACTCAGAGAAAAGAACCCTTGGCTATTTGCGGTCAGTTGGGAAGTTCTTTAGTCTGGCAAAAATCGAAGGGTTTCTTGATTTTTATCTGAACT
Organism: Thereuonema tuberculata; assembly: GCA_023159025.1. Lineage (NCBI taxonomy): Eukaryota > Metazoa > Arthropoda > Chilopoda > Scutigeromorpha > Scutigeridae > Thereuonema > Thereuonema tuberculata. The sequence goes on along the minus strand of JAFIDM010000001.1, from coordinate 148,661,557 downwards.
CATTCCTTTAATTTGTCTTCTTGATTTTCTCTAATCAAGAGAATTAAATGATGGACAAAACAGTCAAATTTCTAATAAGCTCGACTTAACTTTATTTACTCAAAATTTGTTTTGATGTTTTAACAAAATGATTGTTTTAAATCTCCGTTTTGAAGATGCATTTGTAGAATAAGTAGTTGTTTTATGTAACCAGTCCTAATGTCACTCCTGTGTTTTACGTGCTGGAATAATTGATATGTAACTATATAGTCTGTGACTATTATAAAGAGAAGAAAATTAAATTTTAATGACAATAGAAATTAATTGAAGGTTTTCATATTTATTTTTTTACATATCAAATATAATTTTTTTTTTTATTTATACTATTACCATTATAGTTATTCCAATTTCCTTGACTAAATAATTTTTAATTTTCGCAATTCTCATTTCTTAATCCAAAATTAAATTTGGTGTGAGAATATTAAAAATTCTTACACTAATTTTCAGTAGAAATAACTGACTATTACTATGTTCTTTATTTCTATAATAAAAAATACTTTTTAGTATCTCACTCATATATATAATTTGTTTATTTTCCTTCAATTGTCAAAATTTTGTAAGTATTTATTTTTAAATTTTCTTCAGGTTTATTTTTAAAATTAAAAATGTTAATTTTTAAAATATTTGAAGTGTTATTGTAATTAAAGAAATCTTATGTTTTTATTCTGTAATTCTTGAAAATGTCTACCTCCGTTGTATTGCCATAGCAACTGTATTAAGTTATATTTAACTGTATTAAATATCTTAAAGCTTTTAAAGATTTATTTTATTTTCATTGTTGGAAGTTTTTATAAAAATTAATCCATCCCTTCATTGGCAGAACCATTTTCATCTAAATACAACGGGCGCCTCAGACATTAGGATAATTTACAAAAACAATAATTATAATTAATGCCTATAAAAAAGGTTGTATCATTAGTCCCCTGTGCCAGCTACTGATTTAAAAAAAGATAATGGGAAGTGATAAAACTTCTAGGATATGTTTATTATTGTCCCATGGCAAACATGAAATCACGTGATACTTATCTCAGAACGGAGCCATCCAATATTGAGATCACCTGAAAACTAATGCAGTCGGACCTCGATATAAGGTCACCCGCATATAAGGTCACTTTTCTAAAGTCCCGGCTCATTGAATAGGAGTTCTATGATATGGATTATCGGATATATGGTCAGGTCTTAAGTACCGTAATCGCATATAAAGTCACTTTTGTCTGTGATTTCAGTGCTACACTGATTCAATTCCAAGAATTTTTCTTTTTTTTTCCGACAAAACTCTTACTTTCAAGAAAGAAAAATGGATAGGGAGGAAAAAAAGTAAAGAAAGACTGACAATTTTTTTAGGAGCTAATATGGATGGCTCTGAAAAACTGAGACCGCTAGTTAT
>JAFIDM010000001.1:148629334-148646237 GCA_023159025.1 Thereuonema tuberculata | reverse complement strand
AGATATTGGAACTAAAAGTTTAATACTTATATAAAAATCTGGACTGCACATATCGTTTTCTTTTTCGCTATTTTCGGATAATAGTGATAGAGCTTAGTCCATTTTACTAAACGGTAGACCGTCTTTAAACTTTTAGTTCCAATATCTCAAAAAGTTATTCAGAAGGGTTAGTCCACTTTGGTTCTTAACGCTTCATGCATTATATAATATTTATAATATTCGTATTATTCAAGTTTAAGTTTTCGAGCTTCTCCCAAGGATGGGTAGGAACCAGATGGCAGGGGCCCACCACGTCAAAGGCCCTAGCCATGAAGCCGGGTACACGGTACGGAATGAGATTCTGTCCCTTTTTTACAAAAATTATAGTTAATCCTAAAACCTGTCAAGAGGATAAAGAACCAGAGAAAAATCTGCGATCACTGTAGAGGATCGAACCGGGTTCCCCCAGCATTAATCGAATATTACTTGAGCTATGTGACCTCCAAGAGTTCAGTTATATATAATCATAGCTTTTACTATTAAAAATGCAATGAAAAAAATTAGGCTATTTGAAATTATGTCTTCGAGTCCCAAAATAATAATTAATGTAGCAATACTGTAAGAAAAATTAAGACAAAGATTGCAATTGCTAAAGGTGTAAATGTTTGTTTTAAGATTTTTTTTTTTTCATCAAATAAGTTTAAGTTATTTTTAAATATTAAGCATTAATGGAAAAAAAAAAATAAAAAAAATATATGAAGAACTGTCAAATTTACTCCAGATCTTCACGCCATCTGCTGGCCACCCAAAACTTTGGCTCCAAATTTCCTTAATTTTTACGATGGAGCTTCTTAACTTAAATAGAATGAACCTTAATAAGATGAAGGCCAAGAGCGCTTTTACTGCCCATCAGCCGATGTTTCTTACTTTGTTTAGTCCTCGATGTTTTCATTTATCCTCTTCTCTTCTTGAAATGATCACTCGAAGGAAATACTCAATGAAGTTTGTTGAAGTATCTTGAATCAGTTATAATTTTTAGCTATCCTAAGTTTCTGAGAATGTAGCGTGTAAGTCATTAGTCCAAGACGTTCGTCTTCTTGAGTCCGCCACCTAGCGGCCAATTTCAACATATTAAAGCTTATAAGCTAGATAAGGTCTCTTGCTCTTTATTTTCATCACTGATTTGTAGATATATTTTAAATGAAATTACCAAAAACCCAAATTTTAGTGAGAATCAAGTTAATTTCTCCTCAATAATTGCTAAATTACATGCGTTCAACGGTTTTTATTTGAATATTTTAATTCCAAAATAATTAAATAAAAAATATTTGCGAGAGAGAAGAAAAGTTCAATATCATTCTTCAAATCCAAATTTCAATGTTAAACCTGATCTTAGTTTTACAAGACTCATCTTCAAAGAATACCTTCAAAGAATATAAATCACGAAAAGACAACTATTCAAATGGCATTTCGTGGTGCTCTCCGGCTTAAAAGCTGCAACAATTTCATGAAATCCAAATTTCCTTTGGTTGAGGATCAACTCCAAATAGCGTATTTTCTGTTGTTATTTAGTCATGACGATTCTTCTCCTTTAGTTTTCATCATCTTCTATGTTTCCATTATCATTCCATTGTTTTACAATGTAGGCCTGTGTTGATTTAAAGTCCTAAATATTGTTGTGACTTACTTATTGTTAACTGCTTTTAAGCCATCGCTAATCTACATAATTAACTTTGGAACTCTTGAAGCTACAGAAGTGTTTTCTCTACACTACTATCCATTGCAATTATAATTTTGTCCTGCATGCATTTTTTCTGATTGTTGACAGATAGTTTTTGAGAGAATAATTTAAAACAGGAGAAATAATAAATAACTTGGAACGAATTTGTCCAAATACAATCATTTCAAAACTGAATTGGCTTTGAAATAAAAAATACCTCTAAAAGGTTTTTGGAGATATTTTTTAAAAAAGAATTTCTTTTGAAAAGAATGTTTACATCGTAGTACATGGTTTATGTTGCGGCTTCTATTGAGTACTGAATATTTGGTTGGACTTATTTCGTTGATAGAGTAAAATTGTCATTCCTTTTATTATAAGGTTAAAAAAAAAACTTTATAAAAATCTTCTAATAAATATAAAACCACAGCGTTCTCTAATAGTCTGTCGATCAAAAATATTTTTCATATACGAAGCGTGTTCTTCTTTGGCCACAATATGTTTATCAACTCAAAATTATTCGTACATAAAAAACATAGTATTTTAAAACATTAGAATAACTGGAAAAGGGATTATATCAACGTAGCAATTCAATTCACAGTTTTGTAGCAAACAGAAAACCACGTAAGCCCTTACAAGGCCTTTTTTTTTTTGGAATGTATTAAACTCTTACTTTATTAAAGTGGCATTAATGAAATTCCATTAATGAAACTCATTTATTGAAGCCGCTAAAATTTGTCTCATGCTCCATCATTCGGGCGTCTCTGAGTAATAAGGACCCTGCGATCACCAGCCGACCGAAACGAAATTGAGATCAGGGAACTAGACTTTCCATCAGAAATTGTATGTAACGTCTGCACATTGAACTTTACCATTTCAACTATAGGGCAAATATTTAGAGATGTTTATTATAATAACTGCAACTTTATTGGGAATATTAATCTATTTATTACATTTTAAGATAATTGTCAATATATTTAAATTAAATTTGCATTGTATAATCGGATGCTTTTACAAGATTTGTTTAATTCCTAATTTCTTTGGCTAAAATATGTGACAGGAACGATTTTCCATTTGGGAAAGAAATTCAACAATGGTTTTTCTTTTTTGGTTGGTTACGTAAGCTATTTGTTTTCCTTTTCTTTGGAAGATCGAAGAGATTGCGAGTCACTAATTGGAAATCACTGATCTCTTCTTTACAACAATGAACAAATATGACGGCATCAAAATAATCTTAAACAGTAAATAAATAATAATAATAAAAAAATATAAATAGATAACGAATAAAAACACAGTTGAAAAAAACTATTATTAAAACTATCATTTTAATGCGTCAGATTACAAAATACGAACACGTTGTGGATATTAGCCTTCATCAGTTCAGAATTATTTAAAATTTCCGTTGTTTCACTTTCCTACTAACATTTGACTACTAACATTAATTAGGGAATCATTAAAATGATACTGTTTTAATAAGAGTCTTTTTTTTAACTGTTTTCTAATCGTTTTTTATAGTAAACTAGCTGTAACCGGCATGCGTTGCAATGCCACCCAAAGAAAGAAAGGGCCCCATGTCGGTCGGGGGTGGGATACTAAGTCCTTGTGTCGCCTTCCACCCACCCATCTGTGCTGTCCCTGCCCCCCCCCTCCCAATAGGAGAGCGAATTTTTCACCTTTTATAGTAGGGGGGCCCGAGAAGGGGCCCTAAATATAAGAGCCCGGCATCGGTCGGGGGTGGGACACTTATGTCCTTGTGCCGCCTTCCTCCCACCCAAGTGTAGTGTCCCCCCCCCCCCGTAGGGGTTCGGAATTTTCACTTTTTGCAATAGACTTGGGCTCGAGAAGGGACCCTAATGTAAGGGTCCGGTGTCGGTTCGGGAATGGGACACTTAGATAGCCATGTCGCCTTCTACCCATCCAAGTGTGGTGATCCTACCCCCCATAGGGGATTTAAAGCTTGTTTGTTATATATTTTGGATGTTGTTAATCCTGTTGGTGCTTTGTAATCCAATTCTACGACAACCCAATTCATGTATTTTATTCAGGATTCCCTAAAATATTTATTTTGAAACTTAATTTTACGACTGAATTGAATCTTCTTTTACAGCCTAATGTTCATTCAGAACCAGAAACGCGTTAATGCATTTTATAAACTTGATAATATTATTTTTTAAACTTATATTAAATTAATTAGAATTAGTTTTAGATGAAGTTCAAATAAGATCTATCAAGTGTAATAAGATTAATACTTCTTTAAAGTTATCAGAAAAAATTAAGCAAAATCGAATATTTCTAACTAGCCGGGTACCGTCGCTTCGCTCCGGAACCCTTGTGTATATAGCATTAAAAAAAAAAAAAAAAACTTTATTTATTTAGCAAATTAATATTGAGATCGGAGAATATACGACTTTCCAGCCCGTTGTGCCCTTCTCCACTTAACTCAGGTGTATTGCGGGTTGGCGCCACACACCTGGGGTTGCCGTCATACACTTCATCGTCAGTTTGCCAGATTATTCCCTATCCCGAATTTCGAAAAATCCGGCCTTATTCCTTGTCTACATCATAAAGGAAACCTCTAAGCAAAATTTCAGCTTTCTAGATCCAAGGGTTTGGGGTGAGCGTTGATGAGTCAGTGAGTGAGTGAGTCAGGACTTTTCTTTTTATATATATAGATTTTCATAAATTTTGTTTTGTTAACATCATTGATTAGTTCTTTATAGATTATATTTGGATGTGTTATTTTCTCATTTTCAACTGTTATCCGATTCGTTCTTTCCATATTATTCCTGGTGTTTTGATATCATGTTTATTTATGAAAATATGATCTATATTTGTTTTCTTATTTCCATGTATTGTACAGTTGTTTCTTGTTGTTCCGTAGAGACGATTTTTGAAACCATTATTGCACATAAGTTTTACGTATTTCTGTACTACATTGTTTTTATTCATTTTGAAAATATCTATATTTACGTCGCCAATCAGTATAGTTGGACAGTTGTTTAATATATTTTCATTTTTTATGAATAGATTCTCTATTTCAGTAACATTTTAGTAATTTGTAATTTAGCATTTTGCTTACAGACAGAATAACGTTTTATAATATATGTTTTTATAATATATAATAATAATAGCCGGATACCGTCGCTTCGCTCCGGAACCCTTGCATATATAGCATTAAAAAAAAAAAACTTTATTTATTTAGAAAATTAATGTTGCGATCGTCGGAGAATATATATAACTTCCCAGCCCGTTATGGCTTTTCCGAATAACTCGGATGTATTGCGGGTCGGCGTCCCACACCGAAAATTCACATTTTTGCATGTATCTTGCAAACGCTGAAGCGTTTGTGAATAAGTGATATATCGTTCGATAGAACTTTCAAATACCAACATTTTCTCAATATAATGTTCTCTTCCATCTTTTATACTTTTCGTTTAAATTGAGAAAAAGTCAAAATTTGACCCTTTAAAAGGCGCCATCTTGGAAACTAAAAACTTTTTTCGAAAGATTTTTGTAGCATTTTGTTTGTCTAAAAAAGATCTACATTTTATCCATTTACATGACCACTCTATCTCTTATAGTTTGGTCACAAAATTGGAAAAACATAAAGTCTTATGACAGACAAAATAACGCTTTTATAATATATAATACTCACAATAATAGAAGAGACAGCAAAACTGAAGAATCCTGTAACAGGATTTCCTATAGATATACAGAATCTTACTATTAGCGGATGTTTCTGTGAAATAGGTTGAAGTAAATATTAATAAAAATTACCCTAAATCTATAAGAAATGATACTAAAAAAAAAGATAAGAAGAAATTTTATAAAACTCGGATGATTTTTTTTGCTGTCAACTTTGAATATTTTTAATTCTACTTCTCAATCCTCATTCTCATGAGATATCTCATTTGAATGTTGTTTTTGTCATATGAATCATCATAAAAATAATCATAAGCTATTTCCATAATTTTAAAGTAAGTTTACTTAATATTTAAGTAAATATTAGATATTGATTGTATTTTTTAAAGTTATTTTATAACAAGCAAGAATAGATGGTAAAGGAATGATATTATTACTATTGAATACATAATAATAGTCCAGGTGTAAAATGGAAGTACATCTGCCTTGTACAGGTAATTTCAGGGCCTCATTATTGGAGAGAAAGAAACATAATGCAGTTATTCACAATAGACTGAACGAATTTCAATATTTATGAAAACTTTCATTCAAAACAGTTTCATTCCGTCAAGTTTGTTTTGTTTCTGGTTTTTTGTTTGTTTGTTTGTTTTTTGTTTTTTTTCATCATCCAATATTAGGATGTTTTAGCTTTTATTGCTTCAGTCTCAGTTTTAAAATAGACCAAACAAAAAGAACGGTCAATTAGATTTGTCAACAGAACTAGAACTTTCTTTTTAGGTCAAATAAAAGTAATTTCGACATGAATGACCATTTCCTTATTGATAGCGAAATGCACTATTCTATAAATCAGGGGGCGTAGCTCAGATGGTAGAGCGCTCGCTTAGCATGCGAGAGGTACCGGGATCGATACCCGGCGCCTCCAATCGATATTTTTATTTCTTTTTTTTTTTTACTTTTTTTTTACTTTTTTTTTTTAACAACAACTATATAATATACATATATTTTTTTTTTTTCTGTCGCCAAATTGGAGATCTCGAATGGAAGTTACAGAATTCCTGAGATACATCAGTTATCGAGTAAAAAGTATTTTGATATCTTTGGACATTTGGACATATATAACTGTAAATGAGTCTTCTGCAAATCAAAAATAAACAAGACACTTTTTTTCCTTGGGATTAAATAAAAAAAGTAGAAATCCACAAATAAAATAATAATATCTCTTCTTCTTGTGATTGGAAATCGTTTTCTGCATGAATCGTAAACCCTACAAAAGAACTACGACAAAAGTATTGGTGGGTCACTCAATGACTGATTTTGCTTGTTTATCTGATATTCTTTTTTTATTTATTTATTTCTTCACAAAATCGCTTTCGAATCCTAAGAAATTAGGCTAAATGAAGTGATGTTTTGTTTGACCAATCATATTTTTCGATGGAAGCTCACGGCTAACTAATGTCTTGTTTAACTTTTACCTAAAATCTCAATTTTCTAGGATATGTATTTTGTTTAGTTTGGACTGGAAAATCCAGTCGGACGGGCATGAGGCATTTCGACTTAAAATTACCTTTTAAAGCCTTTTCTATTTTATTTCTTTTTCCTATTCTTTTCATATTAAGGGCTGTTATAAACATTAGATGAAACCTTATGACAGCCAACCATGCGGGATAAGAATTGCAATCATAAATTAACAGGTAAATCTCATCTATCAGACCTACATAGGTAAAGAAGCAGACCTATCTTTGGTAGCGGCCAAACAGAAATTGACATTGATGAAATAATATATTTAAAAAAAAAGGTGGGAAACGCTATTATATAATAACGCCAGACAAGTTTATAATAGATGGACGAAGACAGATGAGATTTTGTTGCTATTTTCTGCTGTTGGGTGAAACAAATACTTTGAATATTCAAAGAAGATCACAAGAAGATCACAGCGTTTCTCCAAAGCAATTTATAATCGACGTTGTCAGAAAAATGCTAGCGTGAATAATACTATCACAATTCTGTTTTTTCATTATTTCAGTTGATAATATATAATGAACCTGTGGAAAAGAACCATACTCAGCATATATCATTGTTGAATTATAAATGTTAGGGTCATTGACAGAACAGAAAAATTTTCAGTATCTAACTCCGTATTCACAGTCTATCAATTAGGGTCCTATTTGTCTAAACGCCAATATTAACAGTATCTACTTGCCACAGATAATCAAAAACTATAAATAAACAAGGTAATTAATGCTTTTAGACAGTGTCAAAAGCAAACAAACTTTTATAAATAAAACTATCTTTGAAGCGATCACTTTTGACCCCCAACTTCCGGTCAGGGAGTGGTCCTAGAGGTCTGATTTTTGGACGTGGTCACCTAATTTTTGAGATGGTAATGGACAGAACTTGAAGAACTCTTAAACCTTAACTCTTTGTGAATGGGGTCGTAATTAATACAATTCCTGTCATGAGACTTTTTTATTTTTTTTTCCTAATACAATTGGATTTCTACGGATATTTTAAAATGAGAATTTTGTGTCTCTGAAATTTTATCAATGGTATTAACATGAACTCAGTTTTATTAGGTGAAATGAATTGATCCAGACTGAACTACATTACTATCTTATTGTCCATAAGAATCTATATTTGTAGATTTAGTGAATGTTTGATATAAAACAAATTAATAGCAAATAAACAGATATTTGTCTATTTTTTATTAAATCTTCCTTGCAATTGTTTATTTATTTATATTTGCCAATATATATTTTATCTGACAAAACACATGTAAACATCCATACTGCTACTCTTAAGGTACATTTGTCATTTATTTACTTTTTGGGGTAGGGGGACGGATTCATTGGCGCAGTTAATGGACAAGATATTTGCGTAGATAATATAATGTTACGCTTTTTTTTTCCATATTTTATGTAAGTGAATAGTTTTTGATCATTTAAGACGAATATTTAAATGTACACTTGAATTTTCAAATGCTGTCAAGTCTCATCTCTGTGCTACACAGGGCAATTCAGAATCAAACATAATATCAGCATATCATTGAATAAATTCATTATTACAAGTTAGAAATTTCATATAATATTCGCCTAATCGAAGGGAGTGTTGGAAGTTTAAAGAAAATGAACATACTCTACTGAATAAAGAAACCAAGATTACCACCCTATGAAATGATCGTCTGCAGCCTCAATCCCTATCAGATACCCTTTGGGCTGTGAGTTCAAGTTAAATGCTTCCTTTAAATTCTTGAAATTTCTTCGTTTTCGATGATGTCGCCATTGTTTATGCGAACTAGTTATGACTTAGAGAATGCTGTATGTTTAAATCTATCAATATTTATTTATTTTTGGAAATGAATTTGAAAAATCGATCATTTGAGAGTTTTGTATTTTAAATAAGTTACTTTATTAACAATGATTTACACGATGACAATCATTTTCTCTTTTACTCTTGCCACTTTCTCTTCGTCTCACGGAATGCTTGGGCGTATCTCTTCGTAGTTAAAGCAAAGAGTTTGTTTTGAGTTAAAATATAATCATATCGGCATTGAAGGCCGTCCACTGTTGGTCCACACAATTCTTTGGCTTCATTTAGTAAATTAGTCCTAAAAAGAAAAATTAGAAGTGAAGTTAGATTTGTTCGAATGTCTTAAGATGAAATCCTCTGTTCTCATATAAGAAGTAAATTTGAATTCATTATCATCACATTTATTTGTGAACTCACGATATCTAGTTTTAACAGAACAGTTGTTTTTAAAAATTGTTACATTCACCAGTCCTTCTTTTCAGTTAAAACGTGAATTTTATTTAACTAAATTTCTGTTGCAATTATGAAAAAGAATACTTTAGTAAAGTATTTATGAAACAAAAGACAAGAAACAAAAGAGCAGCACTTAAATTAATTGGAAATCGCCTTTTGTTTCTTGTCTTTTGTTTCTCAAATTCTTTGTACAGCACGTTAAATTTTTGGCTTCTTTTCTGCCTTATTTCTTAAAGTATTTATTTTTAAAACTAAAAGTACCTTTTTCTTTAGCAATGAGGGCAGCTTTCAGATAATGGATGAAATACTGTAATTCATATTTCATAATTCCCATACAAAGATGAATTCGTTTTTATTTACATATTTTACGTAGAATAAAACACAGACAACTATTTCAAGAGCCAGGCTGTCAGTTTAAAGGCAGGTGACAGATCATTTCAAATCATCCAATCCATTATATTTCTATTGTAATCTAGTTGAAATTGGAATTTAAAATTGCTTGATCCATAAAAGGCACCTTTGATGTACCAAAACTTAAATCAATTCAAGAAATATTTGTGCTTAGCAAAGCTCCGCCAATGCTCCCAAAACTCTGTTCATTTAAATATTAATAAATAATATAATAAATATTAGTATTAAAATTACTCTTTAACTGTGAAAAGGAAATTCAAGAGAGATTGATTATATTCCAAAAACTCTTAAAACTTCATATTAAATAAATGACACATCTTGATAAAAACTCCTCAAACGTCCATTTAATCGTGATATTTCGTCTTTTCTTTGCGAAAAGACTTCATCAGACGAAATAGGATAGGATTTCATTACTGTACGTACTTACAAAAAGTTCTTTGAAATTATTTATTATTCAAAAGTCTTGTCACTATTTATTATTTACATGGAAGTTTAATGTAATAGGAATTCTAGAGGAAGAGGAATACAGTTTTCCTCATTCGTCGGATGAAGTCTTTTCGCAAAGAAAAGATGAAATATCACGATTAAATGATTGTTTAAGGAGTTCTATCAAGATGTTAGAGATTGATTAAATAGCACTAATATCAGCATTGAAAATTATTTCTGTTACTTCAAAATGTTTGATTTATCCAATTCCTAATAGTTAACTTACGAATTTTCAGCGTTAAACATCGGACTGAAGTCACTGTCGTAGTAAAAAGAACTGTCTCGTTCATATTCGTGGGTGAATAATGATTCTTGGTTTAGATCACCTGTGTTATTTAAATACCCTAAAAAGAAAAAAGAAAATAAAAGTTAAACTCTTTCTTTATTGAAAAAAAAAACAAAGAGGCAAGTACTAAGAAGCTAATAACTTCAAAATCTGCCGTAAACATTAAATCTTAGTACGAAATTGTTAATATATTTCACATTCTACAGAATAGCAGCTAACATTGAAGAGATGTCTTTAATATTTTGTATTGTCTTTGGAATTCTTTTTCACATGGTTTTAGCAATCATTGGTTAATCAAAGTATATTCTACATTGTCAATGAAATGTTCCTTTCAAGAACTTGAAGGCTAATTTCCTTATATTAATCTACAAACTCATGAACACAAATACATAAAATAGAGCCTCCATACTCTGAGGAATTTGACTTACTAGAAATTCTTCATATGTTGAAAGTTCATTAAATCGCAACAACTGTTTTATGTAGCTTAACTTTAACCAAATTTAATTAAAATTAAGCACTCTGCCACATTTAATACATTGGATTTCGAGCGCTACATTGTCGAAATCCAATAAAAACAATTGTTTCATTTTTCTTGTTTCTTGTTTGTTTTAATGTTCCTTCATCCGCAAATTTCTCTACAGCGAACTTCAAAGAAAATTTCAAATACCAAAGATATTTAATTTTTTCCTCATAAAAAAGTATGTCAGGTTTCAAGATGATCCATGCACCGGTTCAGAATTTATTAGGAGAACCAACATACACACATAAGATACCAGACACCTACTCAGAAATAAGTTATAAAAGCATAAAAAACATCATTCAAGCAGCCCAATCACATTGTCGTGTGAGAATGGCGGGAACAATCATTTTCAGACAGCCAAACACGAAACATTTGTATTGCTTAAGCTAGGAATCGGCATCCATCCTCAAGCAATACAAGTAGACCTCGGACTGGCTACACAAGAAGCTGATGAAAGAATATCGATACATTGTCAAAAATACGGGCGTTTTTTTATTCTGTAACAATGTACATCCTTCGAAAGGAAAGAAACCAAGGAGACGACTAAGAAATTCGGCTAGCAAATTCTTAAGCACCTTCCGTATTTTACTGCTTTACTTCCGATAAGCAATTTACCAAATGCAAATGAAAATATTGTCGAGCAAACTGATAATGAATTCGTGATGAATTCTCGGTTCGCTATCTTCTTTTATGTCATGTTTTAACCTTCCTTGAAAGCATTGTATGATGCCGAGGGTTCTTTGATTTGCTAAGTAGAGTTATCATAATATCCTAGTATGCTGAAATTCAAGATTCCCATCTCATATGTACTTAACAACCTCATATATAGGACGGCGCACATAAAACCGGACCCAAAAGGTTTCCAGGTATATTTTGGTTCTGAAAATGAACACTATCGCTTCTGTTCATGTTATCTGTACATTGTTGCCGATATATTTTTATTGTCATTTTCAGAGTAGATGTTGGAACTGGCTGACATCAGCTTCGATGCATTTCTCCGCCCACCTTTTGGAATTGAATACGCCATTACTCACACGTAGGCCGACGAACACTGAATAACACTCATCAGCGCGGTTGTGGCGAACGATATCCGCAGCGATATCATCACTTGCGCATGATTATTCGCGTTGAATACTGTCAATAGCGAACATACAACATATACCTTGAACTTTTAGGGCCTGTTTAATGTGCGTCACCCTGCATTATTTAAGTGTTATTATATCAGATATATCATATAACTGAAACATTTTGATTTCTCCTAGCCTGAGTAGCTCTTCGTTATTGTTTACATACTGTTGACAAAATGATGCAGCTCCTTCATATTTCACCTATGCATTTCTTACATGTGTAGAATCTCGAAAATGATTGGGACAAGGTTAATAACAGAATCCTTATAGGATTCATACTACATGTATGAAATTTATTGAAAAGAAAATGCCTTCATGAAGCTACACATATACTTACAATGTGTCATAAATTCTCTATAGATGACGTTTTCGGGACTGTCCGCTTTCAAAGGTGGTCGTTCAAGATAAGGAGGAAGATTTAAATCATCTAACTGACTGCCGGAGAAATTTCCCATCAAACCACCAGTGAGATCCTGCAACGATTCGAGAAGTTATATTAAAATAATAATAAAAGGAACTTTAAACTTATTTTTTTTTATTTTCTTAAATTTTCACTCCATTCAGCTACGGCTTCGTTAAATTTCAATGTTGGAAACACATGTGACTGATGGAAAAGCATAATTTTAAATTCTGATTTCTAAATTATTACAATGAATACTTTCATTACATATGATTATTCTTATTGACAATTGTTAGCTGTTTCCTACGACTAAAGTCTGATGAGGTCGTTGTTGTAGGAGGACAATTTAAGAAAATAAGAAACGAAAAGTTAGAGATATAATCGAGATATAACATATTATAATAGAATGTCTGTTTTGAATTGATACAGAACAAAAAATAAAACATAATTGGAAACATACTCTTACGGTAAGAGCCATAAAATGGTGGTTTTATTTACTTAAAAAGTTCTTCGTTTAGTTGGAACATTACAAGTGGTCCGAGTAGTACCAAAATCAATAGAATCCTGCTTAGAAATACCTAAACCATAAAGTTATAAATTTTAGAACAAATTATTTTTGAGTTATTTTAATCACAAACGTACCAACAAGGAACGAACTGGTTTTAAACATCTAGATTCTTATCGTTTGGTTGGATACGTATCAAAGTCAATATGAATCTTTCTTTAAAATTATGCTACCAGTTTTTTTTTTTCCTTTGCTTTCTATGACTTCATCACTTCACCAAAGCGACAAGCGAGTGTATGAGTATTGTCAATGAAATGACATCACAATAGAACAGATTCTATTTTGATTTTGTTCTTAGAATTCGTGATAAATGTAAATGTTATAGGTTATGTTATGGGTAAATCACAAGAATCTTTGTGTTTTTCTAACAGAAATTATAATAAAATTTTTCTTCGTAGCATTTGGCTTTTAGATAAATTCATATATTTTTGTTTTTAAGATAATGATGAACCTCACATATTTTAATAAATTGCATTAACGTTTAGGAAAATGAAAATAGGTTGCTATTGTTACCTTAAATGATTGTGGAAGATATACTCTTGCTGCAATAACGCTATCGTTATCTTCCACTTCTACTCCTACACCTGAACGAAACATGACTAATACATGAGATTGATTCATGATGTGGCTTGGAGTATGAACTGTAACACCTATCAATAGAAAAGAAATCATATTAGAAATTGAGTCTCTTTCTTCACAAAGTAGGTATTGTGAGTCTTTTTTTGTATCAACTTGTTTGTCAATTAGTATTTCTATTGTGTATCTATTTACCATCTTTCTGAGTGAATCAGCATTGGTTGAGAAGTTTTTAAGAAACTAACTCTGAATAGAATGTTTTAAGAAAACTATGAAAATAGTAAATATAGGGATCTTTTTAAGTAAGTAGTTATTTTATTTTATAAAAATATCAGTAAGTACATTAATGAAGCCAATATTTTCACCTGTTATATCAAAGGTACTTAAGATAAATTTATTTTGAATTCTCTCCCAAGTCGTCAGATCGGAATTAATTAGTAAATTTTTGGAATTATTTCCCAAAATAATAAGAAGAAAATTATCTTGATAGTTATATTTTAACTATCATAAAAGTTCTAAAAAACTCTAAAAAACTCTAAAGCTCTTAAAAGCAGTAAAATAAGCGTATCTTCAATATCCGAGAGACTTATATTAATGGACCAAGTAATACGTTCGAATCCAATGAAATTACGGTGATGAGTTCGAATCCAATAAAGACCAATTTTTATTTTAAATGTAGAATATGAAATCGATTTTATTTAATTGTTATTTTAGTGCTCATATTGAAATAATTTAAAATAAGAACATTTTTATGCTGATCAAAGTTAAAGCTTCCACAAATACTTCAATATATATATATACCATACCATGGTAGTTCAATCCGTAGATTGGTTCAACTCTATGGAACTTTAGTGATCCCCGAAGGGCGACCCCTCGGAGAAGCCGTAGCTATACAAAGGAACAGATACTTGAGTGGTTTCCCGTTGCCTTCTCCAGGACGCCATCACGGAATGACGTCAGACCGAAGAGAAGGTGAAGAAAAGGCTGACAACACAGGAAAGGAAATTGAAACATTCATGCTCTCGACCGGGATTTGAACCCGGGCACCGGCACACTGGCCGCACGGCAGACCGACGCCTGAGACCGCACGACCATGCCGGTACGGCCAATTTATTATATTGATTACAAACAAAGTACGATTATTCCTACTGTCCGATTCCTATTGTCCGATTCCTAACTGTCCACTTCTAATCATCAACCTCAGTATACCACAAGTACATAAATACAAGGGAAGCTTAGGTTTAGTAAATATATCCAGCAAAACTGACTTATATACATTGATATTTCTACTAATTGCAGATTGGAAGGAAAACAAACTTCGTCTACATTTCTTAAGAATTATTGTTATTCTCAAGAAAAGAGGTAACAATTATTAAATGATTCATTAACTGTTATAACTTATAACAAAACTTTAATTGATTCCAGCATATTCAAGAATTTCTTGGAGCTTTTTTGATTATTATTATTATTACTGTTTTTTGGTTCCGGGAACAAGAGCAGAAAGTTGTCATAACATTTCATTTTGTAGAAATGAAGAAAATTCCCAATAAATAAATACCCGCAAGTACGATCTGGCGACTTGTCGTCGTTAACTTAAAGCAGAAACTAGAGATTATTAGAGAATACTGTGAACATTTTAAATCCTAATAAATGAAAGAAAAAAATTGGTTTCTTTTGATTTTAATTGGGCCCTGGATTAAGCCACTGCATTAAGCCTATTATTGTACAAACCCTTAATTTTCACAACATACAAAATGGACAATGGACAGAGAAGAAGAAGAAGCAGACAAAGACAGAAAGAATGCGAACATCCATGCCAGCCCTGGGATTCAAACCCAGGTTCAGACTGATCAGCCCCGTGGCAGCTGCTACCTTTACCACACGCTGTGTCTGAACAACTAAAGAATATATAATTTATTGAAGACATTTGAATGCTAACATGTCTTACCTTGGTAGGTCTGTATCTTTTGGAATGGTCGATCAAAGTAAATAGGAATTCCATTCACTAGTACTTGTAGTTTGTATCGTTTGGAAGCCTCTGGAGATCTCTTTTGTACTTCTATCACAGCTGACTTGTTGTCTGACATCACAATTGCAGTCAATTGAGTTGCTGGCAACTTTTTCCAACCTGAAATAACATAGTTTCGTTATATTTTTAAAATAAAGTAAATTTATATAATTTATTTTATTATTTATACTTTATCATGTTTTGTATATTTATCCCTTATTCTCAAAATACATAACTAATGATATTTAATAAGATGTTCTGTTAGTTATTCATAATCTATTAAGTGCTTGTGTCTGCATTTTCGCTATTCTATATTGTACTGAAACTTAGGAAACGTAAAGAAGACGACTGTTTCCAACTGGGGTCAACACTGTAGACAGAAGTAACTCTTTTAAATATTAATTATCCCGTGTTTGCTTATAATTAGCATAATTCTAATGATTGATGATTAGTTTTTATTTCTCTAAGTGAGATCTCCGAATTAGAAGATCAGCTTCCTACAGATCTCTTAGTGTTCTCAAATGTTCTCTCTTGAGTTCTAAGTTGAACATTGAGTTAAAACAATAAGATCTCAAGAAAATATCACCTCTTAAGAAGCGTAACTCAAGGGGTTTCAAAAGGTCACAGGATTTGTTTTGCTAATTCCAATAATTTAATTCTTGCTCCGACAGCAGACTACGAGCTTTCAGGTTGCTATCCCAGAAAGAATCGCACGTGTTCTACACAAAAAGCAAAACTTTTATCTTTCATTCAACTAATAAACAATAGATTTACGACATCAAGTTGTTGATCTTCATATCACAATGTGAAATTTGATGGACATTCTTTAGTATCGAAAAGTATGGGAAACAAACAAACGAACTATCTAAAATACATATTATTTTTGTGCCACAAAAGAACAGCTGAGAATGGAGTTATTGGATGATCAATTATTTATTCTATGTTTCTGATCGCAATTTCTTGTCCAAAAGAGGAAATATGTAATCATATTACTTGCATATTTTCATCCAATTTAAATGTTAACGGCAGTCAAAAATATTTTTCAACAGTTCAAAAGATTATTTAGCTTTGTCGTTATTCCAGCTGTAATAGATCGATCTTAATCATATCCAAAATGACAATAATCTTTCCTGGCTCAAATTCTTGAGCGATTATCCTATTGTGGATATTTAATTTCAAATAGTCAAAGTAATTCCAAACTTGAAATTAAATTAAAAAAAAAACTTAACAATAACATTCTTCTTAATATTCGTTCACAATTTTAGTTTCAAATTTTAAATTTACTTAATTTTTCTGTTGATCAAAAAAAGAGACTAAACAATGTTTATAAAAGACTTTAAAAAGAGAAAAGCAACTATTGAAATAATTTCTAACTTACTATTTTGGTCAATAACTTGTTCAAATCTTCCTTGAACTCTTAAATGAAT
>JAFIDM010000001.1:148604728-148619172 GCA_023159025.1 Thereuonema tuberculata | reverse complement strand
AATTTAAAATTAGTAAAAGAATATGTGATATTAGTTAAGTAATTTCTCCTGCAGAAAGACTTTTTGGTTTTTCTTACCGAAACAAATGCATTAAAATATGCCTAAAGAAACCTTTAATTTTGTGGTAGGCATTATGTTCTCAAATGAGTTTTAAGCAGAAATGTGGTTTTGGGAGAGAGGATTTTACACTCCAATCCATAAAAATTCCATATGATCCACATCCTCCTTAAGTCTTCAAATAAACAAACAAATATTTATTTATTTGAAGTCTTAAGGAGAATGTGGATGATATAACATTCTGCAATGTAGGTTTTGTTTTCTATCCAGTGTCTGAAACAAAATCTTATAGTTCAGAATCTAGGAAGGTGATTAAGAAAATATGATAAATTTGCAGCAGAATTAAACTATGTATTATTGAAATTTTAAATGAGACCTGCTTACTTTGCTTTTGTTTATAAGCTTAAACTCAGCTATAAAACAACTTAGAAATAAGAATGGTTACTTGAATTTATCTTCATTAAATTTATGTTATCTTAATGGTGCAGTTCGTTATGAAGATAAAATGAAATAAATGTTATGATGTTGTTATTGGATAATAGCATATTGTGCTGTTGTCAGCCTTTATTTTGTGTCTTTACTTAATATCATAATATATCACATAGAAACATGTATTGCAAACAGGATGTCACTGAAGCAGATTGAATATTAAATGTTTGCATTTTTTTCATTTTTCCTTTATTTCTTTATCTTATTGTTTTAATAACTATTACTGATGTTTCTTTCTACTTTTGTTTTAGGCAGTTCCAAGGTATTTGGAATGCATCTCTCTTAGCTGTTTTCATATGGCAGTTACTGGCAACAGAGTTCCCTTGAATCCAGTTGACTTTATAAACACATCCGGGGCCTCTTTTTCTGTGAATGATTTGGTCAAAATGGAAACAATTATTGAACAGAAACTTTATCTATGGGAAAATATGGTAAGTTTTTTTTTGTTTTGTTTTTTTGTTTTTTTACAGTTGATGAATTTACAAATCTTTCTTTTCAAATTTTTACAGGTTTACTATTAATGTAGAAAACATTTGAATGTAATTATTCTTTGAGCTCATTTTCTTTTAGGAAAATTTTGTCAAAAGGGGTCTTAATTAAACACAAGCATTCCAATAAACTTTAGTTAAAGAGTCTTAATTACATAAAGTAAAGGAATTAAATTTTGTCAGGAGTCTTAATTAAATAAAGCAACAAATTAAATATTGACAGAGTTAACTAGAAACAACCCAACATTGTCAAAAAGGTTTTATTGAATGTAGAAGTTCAATTTTGTTAGATGATCTTAATGAAATAAAAAAAATCTGTTTAACCTCTTATAACTTTTTGATTTATCTTAAAATCTTATCATATGCTATAGTTTCTTAGTGCTTTTAGAATGGAATATTAATTTCTGTTAGTTATGAATAAATATAAAACACTGTAATGATCTCCTTTTAAATAAAAATATATAAAAATGCTGAATATTGGCAGTATTTAGTATTCCATTATGTTTTTGAAACTGGAAAATAATAGGAACATGTATATATTGTAGCGATAAATGTAGAAATATCATGTGATCCATCATCAATTGAAATACACAATATAAAAAAGCATAAATGCTTACAAATTAACCAAAATATAGTTACATAACAAAAAAAATATATAGAAACAGCTACTATATAATAAATTTAGTAGTTGTAATTTTAAAGTCTTTTGAGTAATACTACAGTGATATTAAAATAGAAAAAAAATCAATGGTAGTAATAATGTATAATAGAATGAATCACATTTGCTATTTGAATTTAATCGTCTTTTATTAATTAAACGACAAAAATCACAAATTGCTTAAAAATTCAGGACATACTTTTAGTTTTTTCATTCAGTGGAAGTGATTATAATTATTGCGTTTTCTTCTTGCATATTGAATTTTAAACTCAGAAAAATTTGCTTTTATTCCCAAAAACAAAATGCTTGAAAAGTATGGATTAATTAAAAACAAGTGAAGTTAAAATATTGGTTAAAAAGTTTTTTATCTGTCATACCCTTGTTCCATTTATTTCTATCATTTCTTTATTATTCTGTTTATCTCTTTGACCAGCTTATCTAAGGTCAGTGCATATAATAAAAATCTCAGACTTTACAAACTGATAAAAAAAGTGGAACATCATTTTAAATGTTTTAATTTTTGAATTTTCACATTAAATCACTATATTTCACTATATTTTTCCGTTAGTCATGCTTTCATTTAAATTTTAATTTATTTTGTTTTACTTTTTTATTATTATTTTTAATTTTCAAACATCTAAAAAGCTACTGTTGATAGCAAAGAAGAATTTGTCAGATATTGATTTCAGTGAACTTTTCAAAGAAAAGAAGGCTTATAAGATCTCTGGTATGCATGTATGTACACACTATATATATAACACTGGTGCTCAAAAGTTAAATAGCTAACAATAAATTATATAAAGAAAGAAATCAAAATCCTTTAAAAAATGTGAATGAAAATCAAAATCCTTTAAATTTTCAGAATAAGTTTGTCTTAACAAAGTAGAGTAATTACTGATAGAAGAAGAATTCTGTTGACAGTTTCCTGAAATATCCAAAATCGCACCATTAATAGCCACAATTGGCATGCAAAATTTCAGTGATTACATTTTTGTTAACAGATCATTTGATGTCCTCATATTGAAATTTAGCTTGTTAAAATTGTTTGAGGTTTTGTGGGATTAATTGCCATTCTTCTGAAGCGCAGATCTTTGCTTCTGGAGATTACTGGGAGTTGCATTGAAACCTACAGTCTATCTTCATTGAATGTCTCAAACATGCTCTTGTGGAGAGGTTGATGTCAATGATCTGAATGGCCATTCCATATTGATTATTTTCCTCAGCTGCTGCTAGTCAACCAGATGAAACTGTTATGAGATGGTCATTCTTTTCCATCAACATAGAAAGAGGATCTACGAATGCCAAAAATGGATTACCGTGTTGATCCAAATGTCATCACGAAACTTGACAGCAGTTCCAGTACCACTTGGAAAGATGTGAACACTTGATCACATCAGATCAGTACAGCCATTGATTGTTACCCAGCTGTTACCGTATCACAGAGGCTTGCCCATTATTTTAGAAAGGTACAGGTTATGATGGTCTTAATTCAGCAAAAAATAAAAGGCCAGTATCTTAAGATATTTTTTTTTTTCCTGTTTTCAGATACAATGGGGAAACAGTAATAAACATTATCAATCCACACCACTCCAGTATATTAGTGGTTAGATATTGAGTTCCAGACTCTTTCCTTACCAATTCTCATTGGGAATCACTTTGAAGACTGACTCTTTAGTTAACAGCCATTCTTGCATTGGGTCCAGTACAAACCATTTAATAGAACCCATATTTCAGAGGAAGTTAAAGGACATAAGCACTTGTGTTCTTGCATAAAGATGACCCTGATGAAGTCTTACGATTACAAATTGCCAGGATATTGCTTGTCCTGTGGATGCACAGGCCTGCAGAAAGCTGTCCGGTTATTTGTGCCTTATGGCATCTTGCACTTAATGATTAGAGCAGGTAAATGCTCTTCTCTCACAAATATGGCTCTTAGAAGTTCAGGAAGAGATCTTTGAGAGAAGGTATAGTCTGCTTTGATGTCAGAAGGTAGCTTATGACACACAATTTACATTTACCCATCCAAGACTAACTTTATCCAAGCTGTTGCCCCACGTCATTCTTCTATTCATTTTGAAACAATGTCAATCTCAGCTTTTGTCAAACAAGAGGCAAATTTAAATTGAAACAATTGCAGAAATGCATTAACTTTTAAACTGAACAGGTTCGCTAGGGGAAGTGAATTTGTTTGCAGTTGTGACATCTGTAAAACTTAAGAAATAAATATGTACTTATAGGCGTTGTTGAAATTGTCACTATCATTGTATAGCTAAATTGATCATCAGATGAAAGTTAAGTCATGAAAACCTTAAATTTATTAAGTGAGATCAAGGAATTAAGCCCAAATCTACTGGATTTCTCATTACGATAATTCTACTATATTGGTCAAAGACACATCTAATTTTAATTTTTTTTTTTATTAATGTGAGCCCTGATGTTATGTTGACCCTAATTTATCAGACTGAAAAATTAAGCCAATCTTTTGTTTTACCTACAATTAGTAGTTGACATACTATGTTCAGATAAAATATTTTTTATGATTTTTGAAATATCAATATAAGTAGATATAATTAATTTTGTTTTAAATGTCAGTCACTTGTTACCATCACAAATTCAAAATTTCGCAGTATAAATAAATTTAAAGATTCCATTTTCATTTTATCTTTGCAGATATTTTAAACCTTTTAAAATAAGTATTATCATAAGAAAACAATAAATCAGCAAAATATACTGGAACTTATCTCCAAGATTCAAGTGAATTTGTATTTTTTTTTTTTTTCCTTAACCCAAATATAATTTAAGAGTCAGTATTTTATATTTCTATAAATCAGTAAACCTTACATTTTTAAGAATTTTTCATTTTTCTGTCTTGAAAGGTTGACTTACATTACCAGCAGGTACAATAAATGCAGAATATTTATAACTTTCAAGGTTATTTCCAATGACATTTTAATTGATAAATGAAATAATTTATATCTGTATTTTTCTTTCTTTTTTAGATCGTCACAAGTTTAGATGTGTTGCATATTATGTACTCTTTATGCCTTCATGCTTTTCAAGATAAAAGGGATATTTGGCCGAATTTTGAGAATTTAACTCAAATTTTAGAAATTTTAATATGTGATCCTCGTTCAGTTTCCTTTAAGGTAAGTCACTTCAAAACTTTAAAAAAATGAATTTCTTCTAGAGAGCATCCAAATGATAGTGAAATATAATTCACAAAACTTTATCCTGAACCTCAAACCTACAGCCCAAGAGGCTAATCATATCAGTCTTTGAAAACAAACAATGTAGAACAGAATTCAGAGTAATTGTTACAGTGCAAGTTTTTGTTGAAAATATCTTTTATGATGCAGGAAAAGGCCAGTAAATAATGGCTCTTTATCAGTATGCATTTATAATACTGACATAGCAGCTTCATTAATACAATTTAAGAAGGTAGAGGAAGAGTTTGTGAACAAATTTGAAAAGACTGCATCTGTTAAGAGAGCAATACAAATTTTGGTAAAGCAGTATTTTGAAGAAAGTCATATTAAACCAAAATGTAAGGGGACACCTGCAGGACCCAAACTGGTAGGAACAGATATCAATATTAGCATTGTACTTGAGTGTGTACTGATCTATCCTAAGAAAAACATCCTTAGGTCTTCAATGGAGTTCGGATACTCTTATTCCATCACAGCAAGATGGTGAAACAGATATTCTCTTACAACAGCTAGACCATCCATTCCTCCATGGTCGGCAATAAACAAGCAAGACTGCAATTAGGTTTGGCAAAATCATATACTAATCCACATTTCTCTGCAGTATGTTGTTCACAGATGAAAAGCTATATGTATGGTTTTATCAACATTAAACGTTCACTTTCTTGACAGACCACAGCATGACCAGTGGCTGTGCGAGTTATGAGATGCAGTATCTCACCAGGTTGCAAAGGGCCATACTTTTGAGATTTCTTAGAGTTGTATCGTAAGGGATTCAACAAGCTGCAATGAGAATCACACTTCCAATGTAATCTTTGTAATCTTCAAAGCATCTTTGGGGACAAGGTCATCTCTCTGTTTATACTGCATTTCTTTATCCTCCACATTCACCAGATCTAACTCCACCACATATTTATGTATGGGAACGATGGAACAAGTGATATTTTATGAATTTTTATATTTTATTTAGCCAATTTGAAAGAAGTCCTATATACAAAAATGAAAAACACATTGCACCTTCAATTATTAAGGAAAAAAATAAAGAACATAAGTAATGGAAACAAATATTCTTGGGTGTTAAGCTTTCAACCTCAAAAGGAATTTGTTCATCAATAAAGAAAACAAAGCATAGAAAACAACAATAATAATGGAAACAAAAACCTTTAAGCCCCAAACTTTCTGCTTCAAAAGGAATTTGCCCATAAAAAAATAATAGGAGAAACAAAAAAGGAAAAAAAAAAAAAATAATCTCTCATGGGAGGCAAAAGAAAAACAATTACATTAGAACCTCATTATAATGGACATCGCTTATAACAGACAGTTTTAAATAAAAATTGTAATACATTAAAAACTTACATAACTCTTTATTGAGAAAACAAAAGAACTCCATCTTGGCTATATTTCGAAATTTATATAGCCAAGATGGAGTTCTTTTGTTTTCTCAATAAAGAGTTATGTAAGTTTTTAATGTATTACTTGGAGTATTTTTGTTAATTTTTGCTAAAAATTGTAATAATAATAAAGGATGCTTATTTTTATCTGACGAGTTTTTCATTTCCAAGCATAAGTGTTTGAAAATGTGTTTGCATATTATGAAAACTTACGGCACTTCCGTCAGTTAACTGAAGAAATAAGAAGCAAACAAACCCAGTAGAAAATAAATTATTTTTTCAAACCAATTATGTAAGCAATCAACATGAACCAGGAACTTCTTGTTCTAAAGATCAATGCAGTGTATATGTACACATCTTTTTCAATTCAACCTAATATGTTGAAGGCTGTTTTTTATTTGATGTATAATAAACACTTTTTATAGTTAACTATTGTACTTTCATTGATGTACACCATGCTGTATTACGCCCCTATAAGAATTATTTGTTATAAACCGGACTTTCATTAAAATGGACAACCTTCAGCCTCTGTTAGTCCGTTATAATGAGGTTCTACTGTATATTAAAAGAAATGCCTTTTGAAGTTTTAAGCTAAGATCCTGAGACGGCCGTTTTGAGCTTGTTGGGCTCTCTTCAGCCAGTGCCAGATCCAAAAAGGCATATAAGGGGTAGTATAAGTTGAAGATGAAAAACACAATGCACCCTCAATAATTAAGAGAAAAAAAAAATAGAAAAAGAAGATAAGCAATGGAAACAAATATCGTTAGGTGTTGAACCGTTAAATTGGCCATTATTGTTTTTTTATCACTTGAAAATGGCAATTGGAACTATAAATGCTGAAACGTTTGTTGTATTTTAAATATATTTTTTACTAAACTCAAGTTTATGTGATTTTACATTATCTGAATGCATTTTTACCTCTCACAAGTTAAATTTATTAGGCTATTGTGTCTTTCTTTCACAAAAGAGTAGAAATTCTTTATTATCCTCAACAAAGAACAATGATTAGAAGAGAAATAAAAAATAGTAAAAGGTTATAGATAAAATTTATTTAATTGACTATTTATATTTTTTTCTAATTGAAGATGAAAAGATTTTAATAACGTTAATCAGTTTGATTATTTGTTGAAATCAATACAAATTCACATTACTTTTGGTCATCTTAGCCTTCGTAATTTAATTTTATTGTTAACACTATCAATGCTGAATATTTTTAGGAGCACAAAGTATCAAAACATGATTACGTTTAAAAATTAAAAAAAAAAAAAACGCTTCCTAATACCTTTGATTTTAAGGAATAAAATTGTTTGCTGTATGTGTTAATGTCCATAGGGTTTTCAGTGTTTCATTCATCTGTTTCTTTTTTTACCTTATCAGTTATGAAATCCTGTAAATACTTTATAGTTATAATCCATTGTCTTTCAATCGACTTTAATTCCTTATGTCTGGTCTCTTTTTTTAATCAGCTAAGGCTTAGAATAAATCCTAAAGAAAAAAAAAAAGTATCAGTAGATTAGTGCTAGTATTACTTTGTCATTGTTTTTATTAAAATAGACAAATTGGCTTTGTTTTATTGCATTTTTATTTATGTCGGAAACAAAATCGAACAGTGTTTTAACACTAGCACTGTTTATAAGTGACAGTGGATATAAATGGAATATTTTAGGCTTACAGAAACTTTTTCTTTTTTTTTTATTGTCATTTATTACATTAGGAGGGTTTAGAACTGGAACATCAATAAAAAAAGGTCACATTTTCTGATTTATGTTTGTTATTGCAGTATTTATTAAGTTATATGCTACATCTTTATAATACTAGATTTGGAATCTACTGGAATCTAAGATAATCTAATCAAGATAATGGAGTATATTTGTATTACTTAGTAGAGTCTGACTCTAAATTATTATTGTTGTGGTTGTTTTTATACTTTTGAGAAATATTAGCTAAAATATTCTTATTCTAAGACAGTGTCATCTACATCAGTAGTTTTTTCATTGGCAAATTCATTCTGATATTATAATTTAAAATTGTTAAATTTATTGTAATTTATAAATTGAATTGTTAATTTATTGTGGACCCTTCTACCATCCAAACAAAAAAGTACGAAATCACATTATCCAATCAAAAAAAAAAATTAAAGAATATTTCCTGCAACCACCAAATGGGAAACAGTGGTCTTTGAAATCATTTAAAAAATGCTTTTAAATAAAATCAAATATTTGTTAAAAAAAAGAAAGGAATAGAAATTATTAAAATATAGGGAAATATATAATAGTTTGCTGATGAGCGATATGTAGATATGTGAGTTCAGTTGAGAAGTAATTAAATGAAATGAATTTTCAAATCTTAGTCAGCCACTGAAGTATCACTGAAAGACATTTGTATATATATTTTTTGTGTATAAATAGAATATAATATTTATAAATTATTGAGCATTGATATTACATGTAAAAATTTCTTTTTAAAAAAAAATCAATTATAAAAGCATTTTCTTTCTTTTTGTATTGTAGTGCCCCTTCTTAGTATTCTAAATACTGAAATGTTATTTTCAGTTTAGGTGGAATGTTTTTTAAACCTTTTCTATCTTCTTTCAGGGAAGTCACATAGCTTTGGGTTTACTCGTCAGTGAGATGGGGAAATCAGACTGTTGTGATGAAACTGTGATGTCTTGGCTAAAAGAACTACAAGAATTTTGTCAAGTGAGTAGATATTAGTTTGTAATTAAAATAATAATAATAATAATCACTCGTCTCCCATTTAATGCAACTTGTTATTACCGGTACTTGGAAGTTTTTTATATTTAACAGTTAAATCTTTCTAATCAAAGAATCATTATATACTGTGTAGTATTCAGATACGCTTTGTAAATTCTTTTTGCCATATGTATTTGGCAATGTGACTGCCCAAATATCACAATAATTTATCTAAAATAAAAACTTTCTCTTCAAGTACCTGCAGTAAATGCAATATCAATAGCATAAGAATAATTTTTTTTTGTTTTGTGGTTGTAAATTTAAATCTCTTCTATCTAGTGAGCTAATTATTATATCTTTTGTAATTTTAATTATTGAACCTCTCCTTAAGAATTCTTTTTTTACAAAAATTATAAAAAGAGTTTCCTTGCATTTAAAAGTTTAAAGGACGGTATTTCAATACAAATCAACATGTCCATTAACACAGAACAAACCTCAGAAACACAAGTTTTTGAAACTCCAAATAGGCGATTTCAGTGGGGTTTTTTTTTGTATGATTTTAGATCTCCCAAATCTTCAGTCAAATTATTGGTATGATTGTAGAAAGTGAAGAATTCTCTAATTTACATCTTCAATTAAATATTCTTAATACTATTTAATTTAAGAATCTTAAGATATTAAAATTTTCATTCAGATTTTTTGATTAGGGCAGTCCATCATTCCTTTTTTACAGAAGTGAAGTAGCTTTGTTGAATCTTACAGATGTCCATTATTATTTTTTTTCAATGCCTCTGGAGTTTGTTGTAAATCATCAAGAATAATGAAAAATATCTCACTTCCTTGTAGTAAATTACTTGTAAAAGTATCACTTGGATACTTATCGTATTGTTGTCCTAATGTATAGTCCTGAACAGTGCAGTCCTTTCAGATGCCATAATGAAGACTCGTGTAGCAGCTTTTTCCTATTAATTGTTTGCTTGACTTTAAAACAACTACTTAAGATTGTTTAAGAGAAAGTAAATTTGTTCTTTCATATAAGGCATTAATCTAGCATCATAAGATCAAGGAATGAACTAGTCAGTTATTTACTGTTAGTTTTTTGGGTACATATTGCTTAATTGTCTATGGCAGGGGTCGGCAACCTTTTGTTGTAAGAGGGCCAAATATTTTATGTGGGGATTACTGCGGGCCGCACTTGGGCCAAAAAGGAAAATCTGATTTTAACAATCAAAAAAATTATTATACTGATACTGAGTAAACCTCCAACACGCCTCGCGGACCGCACCAAAATGCTTCGCGGGCCGTGGGTTGCCGACCCCTGGTCTATGGGATCATTAAATTCAATTCTAGATAGAAACTGTTTTTTGCAATTCAATTTTTTTTTTTTTTTAGTAAGTTAGAAATTATTGTTATGTCAATTCTTTTCAGACCCAATTGAGGTTAACGTTGTCTAAAATTCCTTAGTATCATCAATTTTCCACATTTCAGTTTTAACTAAGTGTTTTTGAGTGTGCTATATGTTTTTTATCTCTAAAATATAAAATTAAAAGAAACTGTTATATATTCTCAGTACCAGAGACACAAGTTGAACTTTGATTGTACTTCAGTAGTTTTCCTCATTGTGTCTAAGCCTTGATTGTTGTGTCTTATTAAAACAACTTAACAATAGATTAACGATTCTAAGGCTCATAATCTGAATGTACAGTAGACTCACTTAGAAGAAGGAAAAGTAAGCTTTGATTGCTTTGCAACTGATTCGTCTTTGATGAGATGAAAGGATACACATCAAATGCATTGATGTTTCAGGAACCAAGGATATATTTTTGTTTCCAAACATTATTTTTTATTGCATTTCTTAAGCATTTGAGAGTCAGTGTCATTGATTCATTCAAACATTTTACTTCTGTTAATAATCAAAAACCTTTGGTTGTTTTTTTATACCTATCATGTAAGACATTCATATCTTTTGAAGGTCTCATTTAAGGCAGAAGTCAGAAAATGCACAAGAATTTTCACATAGATAAGACAAAGAAACTCTGCCATTAAATCCCTGCTAATTAAGATCTATTGAATTGGTTCTAAATTCAACCTGAATCAAAATATTTATTGTTTAGGACAAAGTTTTAAATTGAAGTTTTGTTTTCAGAGACACTCTAAAATTCATTATTAAATAAATAATAATAATAATAAAACTTGCATTGCAAAATACTTATTAGTTGAAAATAGGAAATCAATGCAGGGAAAAAAAAAACAACATAAAAATATACTTGTAATCAATAAATCAGCAAAGTAAATATAAGTTCCTTTAAAAGCTTTCATTCCTAGGGACTTGAAGAATGAGGTCAGTGGGTCATGTGGGATCATTCATTTAAATGAATTCAGTTGTCAAAGGGGAATTTTTATGAATTTTTTTTTATCAAGTGCAGGAAGGTTGTAAGTTAGAAATCGAAAGTTCATCTTTGCTCTTTCCCCATTTTTTAGAGGTTTAGTTGTTTCTTACAAGAGAAATTAGGTATTACGGTTTTGAACACAGAAGACTTATACTCTGGCAGTGAGCCAAGATTTTGATGGGTAAATATTTTAAGGAAATATAAATAAGGAAGAGACTTACTTACAAACTTTAAGTAAAAAAGAACTATTTACATTGTAGATCTTACAATTTATGTTGGCATTAATTAATTGCACTCTTTGATAAATTAACTGAAGTATCAAATGGAGAGATGAGTGTATTAAAGGAACTACATTCATAATGAACTAAGGAGAACGCAAACGTTAGAGGATTTTCTTAATCGTCTGTAGGTGTGAATTTGCTTGGAACCTCAATCTTGCTTAGTTCAAATATAAACATTAAGCTAATATTGCCATAAAAAAGCAAACGTTTAATTTATTGTGTGTTTTGTTTTTTTAGATCACAAATGAAGACTTAGAGCAGAGTAAAAGATTCATTGTTGAATCAATCAAGGATTATTTTGAAACCCCGAGCTTTAGTCCACAGACAAAGTTGATTTGGAAACTGTCTCCAAGAACCTTATATTCCTTACGGCCATCACAGAGGATAAGAGAAATAATGCCAACTATTAAAGAAGTCGATTTCACAGAAAAGTAAGTAAAATTTGAAACATTTTTCAAAAATTTCTAAAAAGTTATTTTATTTTATTACAGTTTATTTTTTGTTTTTTTTAATGATGATGATTTTACAAATAAATTGCTGGGATAAAGTCAATGAAGAACATGTATTTGTTATTTTGCTTGTATAGAAGGAATAGATTATTAATTCAGTTTGTTTATTAAAAAAGCTTGTGTTATAGTAAAACCTTCAAGGGAGAGGATAAATGGGTTGAAGAAATCAAGCCATGTTAAAATGAGGGTTATTGTAAAATAAATCCATTTTCAATCTGCCTTGCAATGAATTAAAAAAAAATATGCTTTTAAATTATTATCATTGGCTTTTTCAATAAACATACACATAGAATAAATATACTTGTTTTATTGCATTTAAGCTAGAAAAAAAGACTTTATGTATATTTGCTCGTATATAAAAATAACATCTAATCAATAAAATACAAAATTTCACATTAATAAATTGTCTGTTACAAATAAGAAGTACACATCACGCAATCGAACCACTCAAAAAACCTTGCTGAAAATTACATTGTTTAATTTATTATGCTGAAATAGCATTAAGATGGCTACATTTGTGGCACAAGTTACTTTATTTTAAAATGAAAAGAATGATGAAGAAATTGGGGAATTGAGCCATGCAATGATAATTACATTATATCCAAATTTGTATAATCTTGAGAAAAACATCACACTTCACCCATTAGCCATATTACAACCCATGTGTTACCAAAATAGACTTACTTTTAATTTCAAGTGAGAGAGTCATTGGAAAATATGGAAAGCAGAATAAGAACATTTCTGACCATAGTTTACTGACCACAATTTTTAAATAGGTTTAATAGTTAATAGTTTTTAGTTTTCAAATCTGCTTTTATGTGAATCTTTGCTCAGTAGCCATTTGCCGTCCGATAAACCACATCCAAAAGCCAAAGGGGTTTAAATCATGAGATCGCAGAGTCATTTGAAACAAAATTGCATTTATCACCATATCAGCACATGAAATGAATTCCTCTGAATAGATTTATAGTTTGACTATAGGAATTCAAATCATCATTTCATTTATTATTATTTTTTTTATACCTGCATGATACATAGTTACCAAAAGATATTACATCTGGTCTAATATTGATTGATCTATAATTTGTATCAGAGAAGAAAAAAAAAAGGAAAAGAAAAAAGTTTTAAAAGACAGTTTTAAGTCAAAATATTCATGTCCATTTGTGTTAAAAAATACATGCGTACAAACTGAGACTTTAATAGAAAGTTTATGTTCTTAACAAGAAAGATACCTTTTGATTTTTGGTATATATTGGGCCAATAAGGAGGGAGCTGCAAGTCAGAAACTGCAAAAATACATTAGACATTGAATTGCAATACCGTGATATCTGGGGTGGAGATCAATACTCCAGATAGGGGCCCGTAGCCAAACTTTCTTTTGGGGAGGGCCCATTCCCAGAAAAAGTGTCGTGTGGTGATCGGTGATAGTAAGAATATCAACATTCCCTGTGTTTCCATAGATGTCATAAGAGGCAATAATTTTACATTGATATGACTAGTATCTTTGATTTCAACTCTTGAGAGAGATTTTTCTTTTGTTTAGATTTTGGGAGTGGCTTTAGCCCCTCAAGCCTCCCCTGGCTAAGTGTGTGATTGCATATGATTTTCCTGTAATTCAATCTTTTTTTTTTCTTCTCATTTGATCTTGGAACTGACCAAATAATTAGTTAGTTAGGTTTGTTTTTTTCTTCCTTCTCAGTTTTTTATTAATCTCTAAACAATTTCTGATTTCCCAAGTTCCCAGTTTCATTGTTATTCAATGGACAACTTTTGTTCATTTGTACATTATCTGTTCAAATTGAAGCCATTGATTCATTTAAGAAAGGCTAGCACTCACTAACAAACCATAAACAATTAGGATCACATAGAACATCAGAGGATAGGTGGAAAGTATCTAAAGTAATGATAGGACCAAATGATGATGAAAACATAGGTTTTAAGTTTAAAAACATCCATTGTACCGATAATTCTTCCATCCAGGCCTGTAGCCAGAATTTTCTTTCAGGGAGGACTCATTCCTCAAAAAATATTGCCTTGTCGTACTTTGGTCTACCATAGTAAGAATAGCACCATTGCCTTGGATGTCATAACACTCAACTAAGGGACTTGATATGACTGCTTCCTTTGATTTTAACTTTTAAGAGAGATTTTCTTTTGTATAGATTCCTGGAAGGGCTTCAGCCCCTTACCTGGCCATGTGCCTGCTTCCATCCCTTCTTCATTCTAGTTTGTGTAGTTGCAAATGATATTCTGAAATTGTGAATGACTTATCTGTCTTCATTTTT
>JAFIDM010000001.1:148531354-148590493 GCA_023159025.1 Thereuonema tuberculata | reverse complement strand
AAACACATTTATTTTTATAAAACGAAGATTTTACCTTATTATAATCCTTATGAAGGTAAAGTTGGGAGAGATGACACACAATTCGAATTTTTCGCGTAAAATATTAAAAACCTTAATTTTTAAATGTTTGAAAGCTTTAAACTGTTGATTATATTTTTGCTTTCATATTTACGTTATTTTTTGTTTTTTTGTTTTTAATGCTGTTTCTTATTTTTAGAATTTTAAAAATTTTTTGACATTCAATCATCTTTCCCATACAGTCTATGGGAGAGATGACACGCGTAGTAGGCGATAGATGGTCACATGGAATATGAATAAGAGACCTGTGTAAATCAAGCTGCTACTTTATTTTTATAAAAACATATGAAATGAAACAATAAAATTAAGTTGAATAATGATATTTTTGAAACTTTTTGGAAAAAAACTTTTTAATCTATATATATAAAAATGAATGTATCTTTCTTTCTTTGTTTCTTTCTTTGTCCTTTATAGACTCCTAGGCCCTTTGACCTATCTGGACCAAACTTTGCAGAATTACTCTTTAGGACACTGCGGAAAAGATAGGCTACCTTAGAACCCCCCCCCCCCCCAAGGGGTTGAAAAGGGGTAAAACCCCTGAAAACCCAATATCCACCTGGTGGTCAAAATAAGAACTACACAAATATTGTGTAAAGTGACAAATTCACTCTCCTAATTAGAAGATTAGAAGATTTCACCCAAGTCAATTGCAAATAAAAAAAAATCCGCTCTCCCAACCCACTCGGGTGGGGGAATGGCAACACAAGGGCCTAAGTGTCCCACCCCCGATCGACACCGGGACCTTATATTTAGGGCTCCTTCTCGGGCTCCCCAAGTCAATTGCAAAAAAGGGAAAAATTCGCTCTTCTATTTGGGGCAGGGACACCACACTTGGCTGGGAGGAAGCCAACACAAAGGCTGAAGTGTCCCACCCCCGACCGACACCGGGACCTTATATTTAGGGCCCCTACTCGGGCCCCCCAAGTCAATTGCAAATAAGGAAAAATTCGCTTTCCTATGGGGGGCAGGGACACCACACTTGGGTGGGGGAGGGATGCGACACAAGGGCCTAAGTGTCCCACCCCCGATCGACACCGGGACCTTATATTTAGGGCCCCTTCACGGGCTCCACAAGTCAATTGCAAAAAAGGGAAAAATTCGCTCTCCTATTTGGGGCAGGGACACCACACTTGGCTGGGAGGAAGCCAATACAAAGGCTGAAGTGTCCCACCCCCGATCGACACCGGGACCTTATATTTAGGGCCCCTTCTCGGGCTCCCCAAGTCAATTGCAAAAAAGGGAAAAATTCGCTCTCCTATTTGGGGCAGGGACACCACACTTGGCTGGGAGGAAGCCAACACAAAGGCTGAAGTGTCCCACCCTCGATCGACACCGGGATCTTATATTTAAGATCAATTGTAAAAAGGGAAAAACTCTCTCTCCTGTGGGGGGCAGGGACACCACACACTGGTGGGGCGATGGCGACACAACGGCATAAGTGTCCCACACCCGATCGACACCGGGACCTTATATTTACGGCCCCTTCTCAACGAGCCCTTTCTTTCTTTGAGTGGCATTGCAACGCATGCCGGGTACAGCTAGTAAAAAATAAAATTCCCTGCTGATTAAGACATTTAATATACCATATTATTCAATATATCTATATAAATATATTTTTTACTCAAAAAGAAACAATATTAAAAAACTAATACAAATAAAAAGAAACAAATTTAATACACATACAAATCAAATTAAGTTAAATATAAATATAAAACTACAGTATTAACTTTTAATAATGAGGCTATTTACTTATTTTAACGTTTATTGAAATAAAATAAATAAAATTTATTTTATTAATTATATATTAATTATATTATTTATCAATAAAATAAAATTTAGTTATTAAATAAGAAACAGTTTAACAAATAATTTTAATAAACTGAATAAAATCTTTTGATTTGCTTACAGTATTTTAAAATAAAAAGGCTAAATATCGTCATCGAAGTCACAATAACAATGAATACACGAGTAAAACTTAATGGGATTTTTTGCGCATCTCGTGTGAGCCACAGTTATCAGATTTGCAAAATACTTTAGATTTTATTTTTTTAAGTCTATATGAAACTTAGTGGTAATTATTTTTTTTAATTATGCAAATTGTAATTGTATTATGATGAATATAAAATAAAAGAAAAAGAATAAAAAAAAGGAGAGAGACGACACGTGTCATCTCTCCCCCAGTGATGGGACAGATGACACGCACCGCCATTTCCACCAAATGAGACCCAAGACACTAGTGACCGGTACATAACCTTGCTTACACTATTTACATGTTTACACAGTGAATTATAGCGAAAGATGCCTTAAAAAAGGGCTGTTAACTAAATAAATTCGCAAAGTCAACGAAAATTCGAGCACAAACCTGACTATATCATTGATTCATTGGAAGAAAAACTCAATTAAATCTCATATATCAATTTAGCACAAACACTCTACACACACACTGAAGCTCAGACTGGCCTCGGGTTTTGGTCATGCGATGCGCTGCAGTCTACTGTGAACCCTTCTTGAAGTTACATTACATGTGTCATCTCTCCCCATGTGTCATCTCTCCCAACTTTACCTTATATTTTTTAATAATAACAGATTCATTGCTCCATTAATGCCTATTTAAAAAACTTACATGAAGCCTTTTTCACAGAATTCAATAAGATTTCTGTGAAAAATCTTATTTTATATAAGAAAAATGATATATATATACATATTATCGAATATTTATTTATTGAATAAGCATAGTTCGAGGTATTAAGAAAATACTCGAATGTGTAATTCAAGATTTCTCCTTCCAATTCTGTTCAAGGTATTGACTAATAAATAGCGGTTGTAATTTTCCTTTTCATGTTATTTTATTTCATTCAAAGAATTTAAATAATTGATTTGTGATAATGTTATCGAAATTGGTTTTTCCTTTTTTTTTAGTTCAAACAATCAATAATACGGTTCCTCTTAATATAAGTATAAATAGCAAAATTTTAACAGATCATTGTATCGTTTCTAACAGGCAGATTTACAGGTAGGATATATATTTAACAGTGTAATCCATTTAAAAAAACATATTGTTATTTTATAATTTCTTGTCTCAGGACCTGGAAGTAAAGTTCAGCTATGTCGGAGTAACAATTGAGTTCAGTCTATTAGCTGTAAACCTGACTAATAATAATAATAATAATAATAATAAACTTTTATTATAACAATAAATTATTATTATTATTATAGGACACTACAAAACAATGTGTATCACAGCTGCCAGTTCTTTAGCTGGTGTTGGCCTTCAAACGCATCGAATTCTTCCCAAGAATCTAGGATGTCGTAATGTATCGGCGCAAAATATGTGCTGATCCAAGCAGTGCGGCTTTTTGGAGTTGACCGATGGAGATTTTGTCAATATTATTATTATTATTATTATTATTATTACTATTTTGTCAATAGTATTATTATTATTGAAATGACTAGCTTTTTATTTTGCTTTAACTCCCCCATTTTTAAAAATCACCAATTTGGTTTTATCTAAGGTTACTTCTAAATCTAATAATGAACAGATATAATGGAGTAGAATTAACTCCACAAATATTGGAAATAGCGATTAAAATATATTGTAAAGAAAAGAATAGGAAAATAACACAGAAATAAAAAAATATCTGAGCTTTCATTGGTGAGAGTTTGGGACAGACTGTTTCGTCCTTTTTAGAGACTTTTTAGGGAACAAATATGATTCTGTGATTGATATGATTTGGATAATGTTTAGTTAATGGCGTCTTGGAGTTTCAGATACATTATAAAAGAAAGTAAGAAATATCCGCTAAATTTCCATTTATTTGCAAAAAACGATTCAGTAACTGTAGGCTGAAACGTCCACATAATAAAAGCTGGCTTCGGAAATACCAATAGTAAAAATATAATAAATCAACAGAATTCTCGCGCTTAAATAATCATTTCGTCATCGTTTCTTTTTGTAATTTAATTTTTGTAAGTCTAATTATATATGTTTCTAACTGAAAATTATAAATAATTTCAATTATGTTCAATATACAAACCCATGTTATATATGTTTTACAAATACAGGGATTTAGAAATTTAATATCATTCATTGTGATTTCTTATCATTACAGGAGAACCCTCAGTTTGATCTGAGCAAAAGGGGCGATGACGGATACACGGCGCTACAATTAGCAGTTTTCACAAGAAACATAGATATGTTGATGTTGCTTCTTAGTTTCGATGCTAAAGGTGTTGTGGGTGCATTAAATCTATCCGTAGAAATGGGTTTCGATGACGTCTTCAACACACTCCTAACATTCCTCGAATCGAAGGAAGGGTAAGAATCAAAAAAAGCTTAATTATTAAGGTATACTTTAGTAATTGTTTCGAGGAAAAACTGTCGCTATCGAGGACTAGCTAATGTGTGATGAGATTGGTTGAATAACTTTACTAAAGCTTGGGTTACATTTGTAAGAAGTGAGTCAGTAGAAACCAGTGGATACGAGGGGGTGAGGGAAATACAGTGGTATTTTCTTGCTGATCTTCATCCATTGGAGAAGAGGAAAATATTTG
The DNA here is from genome assembly GCA_023159025.1 of Thereuonema tuberculata. Classification (NCBI taxonomy): domain Eukaryota; kingdom Metazoa; phylum Arthropoda; class Chilopoda; order Scutigeromorpha; family Scutigeridae; genus Thereuonema; species Thereuonema tuberculata. Next base: position 148,585,864 of record JAFIDM010000001.1, on the reverse strand, counting down.
GTTTCTGATTTTCCCCTACCATTGTTTCCAATTGAAAGACACTAACTGACTTACTATGGATGGTAATTTGATGTGAATTCCTGATGGATATCAGTTTTTAAATGGGTTTCGATGACGTCTTCAACACACTCTTAACATTCCTCACCACCGCCATCTATTTTTTTGATGGAGGTGGTGAAACAGAGAATCAAAACTACCTTCTAGCAGGGTCAAAATTCTCTCTCTGAGGTGGTTTCCCGTTTGCATTAAGGAAAGGCTTCAGATCTAAAGGGCAGATGAAGAGCCGCCACAGGAAAGGAAATAACATCCGTGCCGATGCCGGGGTTCGAACCCAGGTTCCGATACAATTGCCGCGTGAAAGGCCGGCGCCTTGACCATAAGGCTGTATCGGAACGGGCTCATCCCATCTACAAAATTAAAATCTTTTCGCCTTCATTATATGCTGAGTTATTAATCGTTATAAAAGAAAACATAAAACATTCGTTCTGGAGAAACTTCATTATAAAGGCATCAGTAAAGAAATACCTTAATTTAACAAATAAATACTTTTATGAAACTAAAATATCTTAATTTGGTTTGTCATAATAGATATTTTTTTTAATCATTCCTTGTTTTTTCAAGTTAGTAAAAGCTTTAAAAAATTAAATGAAGTTCCTCAAAAAATGAATTCACAATAATTTTAATATTGAAAGCGCTGTCTCTGGAACTGAAAGCTTTCTCTGTCGATAGTAATTTAAAGTTAGCTATTATTTCGTAATTTATCACATCCTTTTCGAATTTAGATTGAATTGAATATATTTTTGCGTGGAAAAAAAGCGAATGACATTCTCATTCAGAACTTACATAACATTTTTACAGATATTTCAGTTATTTTTTTTTAAATACACAATAACAATTCTTAATGTAATAGAATTACTTTCGTGTAAGATGTAATGTCAGCAATAGAATATTTATTATGGAAAGTTTTACAGTATTTTAGTTTGAGATTTTAATTTGTACTTGTCAGCAATACTTTATCAGTGCTGTACTATCAGAGTAATCTATACAAAAATAATAAGCCTTGATTCCGTTTTATTTGAGTTGTTATGTAATGCACTGAAGCGCTAATGTTTTGAAATTATTTTGTATTCATAACGACATCTCTAATGATACTAATTCATTTGTTTTCTTCTTTCATTTATTTCGAATTCATTCAACCAAGGAACAAAGCGAAAACGTTGGAAGAAATAGAGAACGCTGCATTGAAAGCAGGACTTGGTCCACCCCCACCACCAGGGCTCGATGCTCAGGAGCCGTATTTGCAGTTCAACGAAGGGTTCACTGGGAATCGTAGCTTAAATCAAAACCATATTTCTCCTGGACTCTCTGATTCGGACATTGCACCAAAAACCCGAAGCAAAAAGAGTGTTCAGGCTTTGGATGTAGATTTCGATTCAACGAATAAAAACTACGATGATCCACTTCCCGCCAAAGGATTGGCTGTGTCTTACATTGCACGATCTTCTTCTTCACTGCCCTCTCCTACGGATAGTGAATGTCCAGATTTCATCAGTGATCTTATGAAAGAAGAAGTTCCTTCCTCTCAAATACATGGATACGAACCACTGATCCGCGCTGCCAAAGCAGGCAACTTCCGTGCCACCGCGTGTCTTCTCAAGGCGGGATATTCCATTCCAGAGCCTCATAAGCCATGCTGTAAGTACTGGAATCTCATTTTTAATTTTTAAAGTAACAGAAGAATTCAACTTCAATAAATTCTCTGAAATATGTTTCACCGAATTTCAATTTAGCAGAAATGTTTTACATTTGCTGAACAACTTGACACGACCATGGTTTCCACTTCACAATGAGAAGTCATCTTCGTCTTGAATAAATGACTTCTCTGTTATTTAACCAAGGTCGTGTCATATTTTTTAAATGATCTTTAATTTAAAAAAAGGCTTAATCAGGTGTGCAGGCGTCATCTTTGATGAAATTAAATTTAGCAATTGTTTTAGAAATTGGCGGGAAAATGGGAAATTTATTACTGTAATTCATTTGGCAATTAAGTATAATGACATTATTGTATTCTATAAATAAGGCTTTTTTAACAGTTTTAGAGATTCAATTAACTATAAACCTGTCAGGTTCAAATTGTGTATTTTTTAAAGTTCAAAACATATCAAAATTAAATCAATATTTTAATTTGAGGACTTACGTGCCACACATATATCACAAAGAGGCACCATTGATTTAGGTTTAGTTGTTTTTCAGTTTGGGCTGAAACATTTGAACGAATTCACCTGATAAGCCCGAACTTACCATTTACCTTCACACAGACAGATAGGGTGCATTCTGTATGTACATTCATCCCTCGACTTAAGTCAGTTCGAGAGACATCCGTTGGAAGATACGTCCGTAATCCCATAAGGGTATAAATAACATTTTCGACTATACTTTCGAACAAGAAGCAAGCGAGCTTAAAGTAAAAAGGTTTCTATTTAGCTACAATGTATCATGCGCACTGGCAAGAGCGCATTCAGCGGCAACTTCCCTCATCAGTCAGCAATCGGCACGTGTCTTCAACAGTTCCTCTATTGATTTTGTGTTTGAGAAATAGGTTATTTGTGTATTTATCGTTAAATATTTCTCGATATTTTGTACAACATGGCTCCTACACGCCCAGTCATAAAACCTAGTGATGAATCACAGAAAAAGAGGTGAGCAATTGAAATGAAGTTGCAAGTTATAAAGCAACATGAAGCTGAGAAACCTCTCAATGTGATCGCACATGACTTCGGATGGTCTCATTCTACCGTGACGACCATTTGGAAAAACAAGGATAAAATCGTAGAGGCTGTTCTAAAGGATCTGCTTCCATTAAATCAAAGATAGTGACGAAACAACGACAAGGTTCTTTTCTAATCGAAAGCTACGAAGTTGAGTATATTCAGTCTTGGTGAATATTATGGTCTCTTCTTCTCTCTTTCATCATTACTAATGTTCCTGTTTTTCTGTCAATAATAATTGTTAATAATCCAATATCAGTGAAATATGCAGTGTTTCTGACAGTATATTAATTACGGTTACTTACTTCCTGTGCGATGGAACGGAACCTGGACGTAAATCGAGAGATGATTTACATCGTGGGACCTATATATTTATAGAAGCTTTATCCGACGAATTCGTTACGAATTGACTATATATATTTTCAAGAAAAATATTAATAATAGCTTAATGAAGAAAAATTAAGCCACCTTAAAGATATTTTGCAAATTTCTAGTGTACAGCCATTATACAGTTGTTGGAGCAGAGGAACTCGAAATCTAAGTCCCTTTTCTTCTCCTCAAACTATTTTATTGAAATTAATCATTTTTATCGCAAACTAATCATCAATTGACGATGTTTCTGTCAAATCAGATCGAAAGTCAAAGGTGTCTTGAAGGAATTATCACCGTCAAAAGCTGCGTGAAGCCACTTGAAGAAGCTTGAAGCTTCGCTTTCTCCACCAAAACTATGCTGTGGATTTCTTTAATTATTTGTTGAATTGTAAATACTGTCTCTGAAAACGATTGAAGCCGATCATTTTCTTTAAAAATAACAAAGAAATTAAGAAAAAAATAGTATTTTGTTTAACACTTGATTTAGTAGCAATTTATTGGAAAATTTACTTTTTGGCAATCCAATAAAATTTAAAAATTTCTCTGCTTTTCGATCGATATTTGGCTGTTTAATTAACTCTGATAATTATATTTTTCAAAATTCCTTCCGATCACCTTAAAATAACAAAGAAAAAAATAAAAAGGCAAGGAAAATTTCGAAGTCCTCCAACGAAATTCCCAGAAAAACTTATTCTCGCCCATTCGGCACTATTTTACTTCTTTTTTTTAAATTTCTTCTCAAAACAAATAAAAATAAATAAGAATGTGAATCCAACCCATTGAATTTTGATGGCAATGCAAAATTAGACTATTGAAATGAACCTTGAAAAATAGACCAGGATAGGCAGTACAATAATATTTAGGAATGAAGCAATTAAGAAATACATATATTCCATATACATATAAATATATTTATATACTGTATATCATATTTTATATATACTGGACTTGCTTTTCAATCGAAAAATCCTATTCTATTACTTTTCGGCCGACCAGCGGTCGCTCAAAAACCTGTCGACGGACAAATGCTTTTGCTTTATCGTGCTCACCCACTTAACACTTAATAATCTCCGAAAAGTTTTTATTTAGAAGATATAAAGGAGAAAAGACAAATGAGATTAATTCCATTTCTATTTTCATTCCAATATAGGTGATTGTGCTCCTTGTTGCATCGATCGCTTACGGGACCCCTTGGATCCACTACGAAGTTCCCATGATCGTCTGGAAATGTACAGGGCGTTGTCCAGTCCCATCTACATCATGCTCACTGCTCGCGACCCCATTTTAACAGCCATTGAAAGATGTAATGATTTAAAAAAGATGTCTGTTTGCTCGCCTGAAAATATGGTAAGATATGTCTATGGTTATTGTAAATTCAAAACAACCTCAGTACTTGTAATCCTTACTTTCCTTTCAATAGTAATTAGATTTATTAAGATTAAATGATTTACATTGGGAATTATTTATTATCACTTAAAATTTAAAAATACCCTACGTACTTTTCAGAATTCAAATTGAGATTTTTGTCAGCCGTTAAAGAAAGCAAATGTGCTGTTACTGAAATAATCTATATTACTAAAATCTTTTATTTCTCTGTCTGTCTGTCCGGCGCAATTGTTAATTTCCTATGAAAAAATTTCTACAATGAAACATCCGCGACGGGAATTGAACCTGCAACCTTTTGATCCGTGGTCAGACGTCTTTTCCTTTAGGTCACAGGAACTACATTCAATTATTTTTTCTTATCACTCCCTTCGTGTGTGTGTGGGGCAATGAGAGAAGAGCCAGAGAAAAAAGAAAATAACTCATTAATTTCAGCCTACTAGATTAAAATTTAAATTTCAATGTTCATTTTTTTGGGTAGATCCTAGTTTACGGCACACCTCTGTGATTCGGTGCGGAACAATACACCACGTGGTTTTTTCAGTATCTCTCATATTAACTCCCCTAAGGCACATTTGCAACCAAAAAAAATTAAGATTAGGTTAGCTCAAATTAACTCCCCTAAGGCACATTTGCAACCCAAACAAATTAAGATTAGGTTAGGTTAGATTAGGTTTGCTTAGCTGCAGGATGTATGTTTTGAAAAATAACCCCGATATTTGAAAACAATGCAATTTCAACGATTTCTAAATTCCGCCATCTTCCGAAAAAAATAGTTCCTTCAACGAGGTGTGCCGGACCTTAGGATCTTACCATTTTTTTAACTTCTCTCCGTCAACAATGGCGCGCGCTATCAAATAATGAGTTCATACAAAAAGGAATTAAATATCACTTTTTGCCATAACCGCTTGGAATCGATTCTTCTTGGATTATCTCATACTTACCAGGGGGAGACAGGGGGATGGCCTAGTTTGAGATAAAAAGGGAAACAGGTTACAAATTAAAATAACATTTTAACTTTAGATAAAATAGGAAAAAAGCAAATTGTGCTCATGAATTTGATTTTTGAATTTTCATTGTTGGAACAGACCATTCTTTGTAATTTATATTATCTGCACTATCTCATGGTATAAATAAATGCTTGTCCAGGGGAACCTCCGTGGTCGGGCAATCGGATTTAGGATTATGGCATGGATAGTGTTTCATAAAAGTGAAAATAATTACTTTCATAAAGTTATTTTTTTCTTATTTAACATAAAATACATGAATAAAAATGAAACAAACAAAGATTATAAATCTACTTATTTATCATCTTTTAAAGAAAGATCAAAAGAGGATCAGGAACTCCACTGATGAAAATGTTTTATGGCCGAAAAATTTAATTTCAAAACAGTCAATATTTAAGGTAGGATCATAGAAACCATGTAAATAATAACAAAAAAGAAAAAAAATGATAAATGAAGTGTCCTTATGTAAAGAATCAACTGAACACAAATCAAAGAAAATCCTTCTGATTGTTTTTTAAAAAAAATTATCGAACTAAATTAATTTACTGGTTTTTAAAAATTAAACAAAGGCATTAATAAAAAAAAAAAAATCAGGTCTTATATTAATTAACTTTCTTTATCACAGGAAGATAATGTCAAAATTTTCCTTGTTTAAACAACACTAAAGAAAAACTCTATCTTAAAATATTGACTTTTTTTGAAATTAAATAAAAATGAATTTCAATAATTATGGGCAAAAATAATAATTAAGAATTGTAATTGCTACATTTTTAACGTTTTCGTTTTTAAATTTCAGATTTTAACGTGCATTAGTCAAAACAATAATAATCAGAAAATCCAAGTGACAAATTGTTTTTAGAAAAATAAAAGAATTCAATACCAATTCTGTTTCTGGTATTTTAACTGGTTTTGTTTTTGTTTAGGAGGATTATAAGAAGCTATCGGTTCAATGCGCTAATTTAGCTGTAGATCTTTTGGCTCAATGTTATCAATCGTCGGAAGTGAAACAACTTCTAACTCAACGCGAAGGATCTGGAACAAAAACCCTCAAGTACGGACGACTTCAATTAGCTGTCAGATTAAAACAAAAACAGGTGACGTATTTTGTAGTATCGTAACAAAAAATAATATATTGTAATGGGAGAGTCGTTGAGATGGAAAAACAAAGAGTCAAGTTCTGAAGTGAACTGAATTCATTTATTAAATAGAAAACATTGGTTTTTATAGATTTTTCATAGTTTGATTTGATTGGCTAAGTAATTAAAAATATACAGAATGATTGGATAAAAACATAACTGATTCAACGGAAAAGGATTTAAAAATAAACAGAGCATCAGTAATTAAGAAATTGAAAAAAATAAATAAGTTTTAAAAATAAATAACGGTTAATGATTGTAATGGATAAAATATGCATAAATAATTCTTACAAAATATTTTATATAAAGACTGTTCCAATAAAATAGCTGAAAATTAAGTATGAAATACAGAAAATAAATTAAATAAAACATACAAAATGTTGAAATACTTTTAATGAAAACGTAAAGAGTTGATCCATAATTAAAAATCTCAATATTTACAATTTCGGCTCAATTCAGTCTTTCTCAATAAATAAATTAATAAAATTTATATAATAAATATAAAACTATTCCAATACAACCAAAAAGAATAAATTACGGAAATAAACCAACTCTAATTGGTATCATGTCAAAAAAAGGAAGCTAATAAAAGAATTTAAAAAAGAAAAGCAATTATCTTTGATTTTTAGCAGAATTAACTGAATTACAGTAGAGCCCCGATTATCCGCGAGCGGATTATTACGAACCTTAAAAAAAAAAAAAAAATTTTATCCCAGCCAACAACAGAGAAAGTACAATAGGCCCTACAGTGCGAAGGTCGAAAATAACTGACAGGTTTATTGTGCATCATAATCCTATAGGCCTTCTCGGAATTTGTGGATGAGTGGCAGGCTCTTGCTCTGCAGAAAGGTTAATGCTGTACTGTACATATTTTAAAAGTTTTGCATATTATGTTTTTTAATTTTTGCTGAAAAATTTTTTTTTCGTGTTTACACCTCATTTTCAGTCTTTTTTCGGGTTATCCGCGATTTTTATAATCCGTGGTACCCTTGCCACCCAATTCCGCGGATAATCGGGGCTCTACTGTATTTAGAAATTAAGATGAGCAAACATATATGTAATTTTAATTACTTTACTTAACATTAATTACATTTTATATTTTAAAGATAATTTATATTAATGTACATTTATTGTAGTAATCATTCTTAATTCAACTATATAAATTACTTATACTAACTGTCTTATAGATTAATCCATTTTACTTATTAAAATTACATACTTGAGAGATTATAATCAAAAAATAAACCAAACCATTTAGTTGCAAAAAGAAATTAAAAGAAAATAAAATCTACGATATATTTTATTAAAATTTAAAAAAATTGAAAATTTAAAAAAAAAAAAAAAAAACTACTGGAACAGTAGTTGGAAAATGAAGTAGAAATATATTGTCGGGAAGAAGAAAAAAAAAATCCTTCTGGAGATGCCGGGGATCGAACCCGGGGCCTCTCACATGCAAAGCGAGCGCTCTACCACTGAGCTACATCCCCTACCGTTAGTAGAGATTTGAGAATTAAAACAAGATCTGTTATCGTTGGAGAGAGATTAAGTAAAATACAAGATTAGTGTTATACAAATCCAAATGCCGAGGATGGAGGATGTTTATTTAAAAATACATTTCGTTTTTATTTTGTTTGCTTTTTTTTTTCTTGAATTCAATCCATGATTCTCTTAAATAATTTACTAAAATCCTGAATTAAGGCTTTTTAAAACAGATTTTTTTAAAAGTCAATTAAGATTTGAAATCGTAAATTTAATAAAAGAGGAAATTTCAATTTTAAATAAGATGTCACTTTTTTATTTTCCTCAGGAATAAACAAAATAAATTCTAAATTTTTAAATAATTTCCTACCAATTTAAATAAAAAAAAATCCAAAATACGCCAGTTTCTTGTTAAGTATTTTCTTTATTATTAAAATTAAGCTCTAATATTATAAGGAACATTCCAGAAGGTGTCATACGGAACGGATGTTACGCAATTCTTAACATTTTCGTAACGTTTTAACTTATTAAAAAATACATTTGAAAGTTGGGGGTTTTTTTTTTTCAGTATTTTTAGTATTTTTTAGTAATAGTGTGTAATTTAGTGAACTGATAAAATATGTTACATTTAAAAAAAAAAAGATTAATTTATAGAATTATTTATAGTATATATAAATTGAAATAAATTTAATTTAATCATCATTTTTTAATTAATTTAAGTATTCTTAAAAATATATTTCAAAGAAATTAAATTTAATTAAGTTATTAAATTTTCACATTTGTTAGATCATTGTTTTCTGAATTTGATTTTTTTTTTTAAATTACGTTAATTATTAAAGAAAAAAACTGACATCTTATTTAAAATTTAAATTTATTCTTTTATAAAATTTACGATTTCTGTTTTTATTACGCTGAATATTTTTTTCTTTTGCCTGAAAACCATGGATAAGATGAGGAATAATGAAAAAAAAATGTAATTGGGTGATTGGCTTTAAAATAATATTTAAATTAACCAAAAATAAAGATAACGAATAAATAAAAGCCAAAATGAAATCAACAACAAATGTAAAGGAAAGAAGGAAAAAAAAAAAAAACAAACCGTTCCAATCTGTGTCCTTCTTTACATTGATGTTTTTCACCTGCAACTCGAGCAGTTCATATTCAGATTGGAATGTAACTATTCCTATTCATTACAAAAACTATACAGGGTGATTCAAAATTCCCCATACAAACTTTAAACGTAGATCAGTAATACAAAAACAAACCATATGTAGTGGAATGTATGTCCACAAACGTAACCCGAATATGCTAGAAGGTTACACTAAGGTTCAAAAATAAAAGATACCGTAACAAAGATAGATAGACAATATGTTTATTAGCCGTGTGTTTACAATATGACAGCAAGGTGTACACTTGCAGGTTCACAGTAGGTGCTCAAATTCCTTCTCAGCGAGTAAGGTGATGCGCAATAGCTCTTGTAAGTCGATTGGGTTCATTTTGATGTACGACCTCTTCCTCTGTGGCAAGTGTGCACGTTGATTTTGCCGACCACAGTCATGCCTGTTTCCGTCAAATGATTCAGTTTCACACAAATCTGTGGTGCAAACGTTTGATAATTGGGCACACATCTGTTACGGTAACAATCGTAACAGCACCTATGACGGAAACTGTTACGGTACAATCGTAACAGCACCTCGTCCAATTCCGTTCGCTAGCCCATATAGGATAGGTGCTTATCTACCCTCTCAGCATTAATGAAGCGATACATACTACTCGTACAAGTCAATAGCTCAAATGACAATGGCTCATACTGCTCAACTACGGTGCTGCCAAACAGCGCTCTATCATATTCTGTTGGCATTTGCGGACATACGTTCCACTATGAATATGGTTTCTTTTTATTCCTGACCTACCTTTATAAAAGTTTGAACAAGGAATTTTGAATCGCCCTGTGTACATTTCCTCTGCTTTGGATTTTCCCCTTTCTTTTAGCCATTGGGAAGAATTCTGTTTAAAATTAGCTTACATAATTTCAACATTATTTACTTAAACTGCTGAACTAAATTTGAATGGAAAATTGTTTGACATTGAAGTTTTGATGTAATTAATTTTTCTTAGGTTGTTTGTCCTCTTAACTGAAATTTTTCTTCCAGTTTATTGCCCACCCCACCTGTCAAGATGTTCTTGCTGTTCTATGGTTGGAAGGTCTTCCTTCGTGGAGGTTTTGGACTATTCAAAAGATGCTTCATGTTATCTTCCAAGTGATTCTTATGCCTTTTCTATGTTTTCTCTATGTTGTAGGTAAGAATGAAGTACAAAAATACTCTTTCTAAATCATTTTTTAGAATTAAATTAGGATTTTTGAATTGATTACATTTTCAGTTAACCTAAAATATCTTTACAGATCAGAGAATTTCCTAAAAGGTTCATGTTTACGGATTTTATTAAACGAAAATTACCATTTGGGGGGGGGGGGGACCTCTTTCTCCCTATTCCTTACAAAAAAGAAGAAATCTAGGATTTTTGTCCTTTTTTTTGTTTGGAAAGTCAATTTATTTATATAATTTATCTGTAATATGTAAATTATCTTTATCTGTAACCATTTATCTGTCCGCCCCCATCCGTGAATGGACACGAAATTTTCTTTTTCTTTTTTTTGTTTTGGTTGAACGATTACGACTATCACAGCCCCTCCCCTTCCAAAATCCTTTCAACATAAAGCTAACATCTATGATGAATGCCTTTACATTTCGGGGCTTTATTGTATATATATTTATATGTTATTAATACAGTGCAACTTGGATAATTCGAAGCTGAAGGGGCCACTACAAAACTTCGAATTATCCAAGACTTCGAATTAAAGAAGTTACATCTTTTAACTTTAATTTCAGGTCCACTGAATGCTTGAAAAGATTATTCTGTCAATAAGTAAATATTTATTCAGAAAGATCATGGTATGAAAGACTTAAACACCATCTATATACAGTATAAATAAGATTTATATTACGTAAGCTACAGTACATATTACATTCAATACAGAAAATTATAGTTTTTCAAAAAACTGTGCAATGTCTGATTGCTTTGTAGAACTCAGTCGCGTAAGGTTAGCAAAATCATCAAGCATGTTTAGTTAACGGAAAACAGCTTCACTTACGTTGGTTTGTCCTTCAATGTACCGACGAAATTCGGCGCTATCCCGTACTCGTTGGCGATTTAGCATTTCTTCTTCACACCCTTTTCCACCTCGCGAATGACTGCAACCTTTTCAGCGAACGTTAAATTCTTGTACACACGTGGTTTACTGAAAGACATAGTGACACTGACAGCAGGAAGCTCGAATGAAGCGTCACGTGTCGAAAGGCGAAAAATCGTTATGGTTCGAAATTTTTTATAAAAAACTTCGAATTAAGGAAGCTGGACTTCGAATTATCCACGATTTTTTAACATTGATTTCATAAGAAGTTCAAGGGACTAAGAGAAATCTTCGAATTAACCACGATTTCGAATTAAAGACGTTCGAATTATCCAAGTTGCACTGTATTATCCTCTTTTACAATATTGCAAATATTGTATGAGAGGAAAATTTCGTCACTGTTAAAACTCAGTGACAACAACAAGAGGCTGACAACTAGCAACCAATTCATTAAGTAAAAGCATTTGCAAAAAGTGAACGTATATTGTTTAAAATATTACAAAATCACAGATAACGTTTCAGGGAAAAAAAAGGAAAGTTTATTTCTCCTTAAAAAGTATTCGTCGATTTTAAAAGACTGAAAATTACAATCTTTACAATCGAAGTCTAAGTTGACCGTTAGATATGTTATTTCTGATATGTTTTAAACATTTCATAATCTGGTTGGTTGAATAAGTTTGATGAAATTGTCTTTATGTTTTTATGAACTCTTTTCAATGTAATCTGTGAACTAAAAAATAATGTCATAGGGTTTCTAATTTTGTAACGAATTCATTGACAGATCTTTTTGGAATTGTCCTCTTTATCTTTATTTAATATCATCTCTTTGAGGACATTTTGGCAAACTTCCAATGTCTGATAAGGTTTTCAATTGAACATCAAAGAGAAAGTCTTTGATACTAATTTGCCGATTAAATTTTATATCTGTAACTACGGAAGGTGTTGAAATACAATAACAACTTCGCCTTATTTTTAACAGCAAAGGAATGGCAAAAATAGAAAACTGATATTAATTTTAGGAATTACAACAAATGTAAATTAAAAAAAAATATGATTACATGACAAATTTATTTTATTATTAAAAGTGGAATTTCAGAAAAAAACATAGCTGGGGGAAGGGGGTGAGCTGCAGATGATGAATATTTGAAGTTTAAGAATTTATTTTTTTATCTTTTTATTTAAAAAAATGGATATAAATTCGGAAATCGTTTCTTTTTTTTTTTTTTTTTTTGTAATTTGGTTTAATGATTTAATCTGCTGCTGTTTCTATATGGTTGGATGAATTAGCGAAGAATCAGACCCTTATTTTGTGAGGGAAGTATTTGAATCATTCACCACGGGCACCAAAAACAAAAACAAAAGTAGACTTATAATACCACAGACTATTGTCTAACTCCTTCACAAGAGTCAGTATAAAGTTAGTCCTGTTTAATAAACTTCAATACTTTCTCGAATGCGTAGAAAGATACCGTAAATGTGTATATGCGTTAATTTTCAAAAATGTTTATTTTATAACATAACTTTATAAATAGTTATATTATAAAATAATCATATAAAGATAATATTTCTTTTTAGTCATCAAAGAGAAAATATAAAAGCTAAATTAAAACTCTCCTCTACAATAGAAAGTTAGAAACATTTTATAAAGGTAAAAACCTCGTGCCTTTTAAGATTTATAAAGAGGGTCTTGTTAATTTTTGGTTGTTTCTATATATTTATTTATATATATATATATATATATATATTTATTTATTTATTTTTATTGGGTTTATAACAAATCATGTACACCGTATTCTTTAATCTTTAATATAACGAAATATGTTTGCAGCCAATGAGTAAGGAAGAGATTAATCTAATCTAGAATCCAGGAATAATTTTATCTTTAATTAAGTACTTCTGGAACAGAAAATATTTGTATTGTTTGTTTCGTATAAGATGTAAGATTTGTTATAAGTAATATTTATGAAATCCTAAAATACTTTTTGAAAAGAAATAAATGATTCTCTTCGTTGCATTTAAGTCATCGAACTTACCATGAAGTTTAGAATTCTGTCCAGAAAACACCTTCGTAGAATGAAAAGTCTTGATAAATGACAACTTCACTCCAGTTGAAGGACGAGACGATTGGATTGCATCTCACAAGACTATTGTTATGTAAACAATAGCATTCACACTTCAATTGCTGAGAATTTCAAGAAAGAAATATACAATTGGTTTCGCTAATTATTAGAATAATTCTAATAATGCCATTCTTCGCAAATGCAATTTAAATTCTTTATTCTTATACAAAGCTAGAATTAAAATAAATAAAAAAAATGAATACACAAGAGATTTTAGTCTAATTACAAAACGTTTTCCTTCTTTTTTTTAAGACTTCTTATTTTTGAGTTGTAGTAAAGTTTGAAATCATGTAGCTAGTTCATCCTACGATTTGTAACGTTTTTTCATGTTCCTGTTCTTATTCTACAACGAGATTTCGTTTCTATTTCTTCTTTCTGGTTTTTGATTCTTCGTATAAAAGAAAGCAGTTTAAAGTCTACTGTGAAAAGCAAATAATTTCTAAAATTCAAAAGAATTATTTATTGGCATGTTAAAGTTAAACGTTAACGTAATTCAGCAGAGGAAAAGTCCTACCAAACAGTAAATAACAAAATAATAATCTGTAGGCTAATAAATAAAAAAATAATAATTCATAACTAACTGAAAGAGAGAATCAGATTGTTCTAAAAGTTCTCATCTCGTTGGTAAAAGCATTTAGAATAAACTTTCACTGTTTGAACAAAGAAATACAGCCCATCTTCTTAGTGTTTCTGGAAATGAATTCAATGAAGAGAAAGAAAAGCAGACGAATTGATTCTGTCAATTGGATCAGAGGTTTTTCTGTGCTTCTCATCCAGTCTTAACAAAAGGCAACTGAGAAACTTTTTAGATTATTTCTTTTTAAACCACTCATTCGGCATCAACAGCCAAATAGGGAAAACATTTTATTAGTGATCCTGGTTTCAAATTTATTAATTCTTATTATTAGTGGAGGACGGGTTATTATGAACATTTGATAACTATTTTTCTTTTTTCTTTTAGCTCCCAAAGCAGAAGAGAACCGCCTACATGGTGCCAATTTTTGTAATACTGCGGCAACAAAATTCGTTCCACCCAATACAAAAAGGCCTAAGTGGGTTCGAATGTTGGCAAAACTTGTTGTTCCAGTTAAGGTTCCTCTCAATCGGTTCGTGTATGCCTCTGCGTCCTACTGTTGTTTCCTGGCATTGCTATTGGTGTCCATTATAGATAACAACGAGACTAAATTGCGCATGCCTTGTACTATCATGTGGTACGATTGGCCAATCACCGTGTGGATATTAGCATTCGTATACAAATTAATCCGTGATGTTCATTGGTCCAGATCAAAATCTTTTTGGACCTCCTGGTGGATTCTCTACGAACTATTAATGATAGGATTTCTGATTGCAGCTCTTATTTGTCTGTTCGTTGCCAATGGCTACTACACTTTCGAAGTAAATCATTTCATTATACTTTCTACTTTTTTTTCTTTTTTTTTTTTTTTCATAACTTGAATAATAATAAGTAGAAATTATGTTTAGGTATTGTTTTACTAATAAAATTTTTAAAAAATACTACATTGGCTTCAGATAAAGCCGACACTTACAGTTAGACAGATTTCATATAGTTAGCATTATTCTGATCATTCGAAAAATACAAAAATTTCAGTGCTACTTCTGCATTCTGATTGGCCCTGGTTGATAATAATCCCCTGGTGTCCAGCCTAGCAACTAATAATACATCAGACGACTACTAGCGCTGACCAACTTTTAATTGTAATTTTTTTATCTATAGGAATCTGTAAATACTATCTGTCCTATTTAAGTCCTATATAATCCCAATGTTAAAAAGCCAATGTAGTTATTTTCCTAAATTTATTTAACTGATTAAACTGATTTTGTTCATTTATTTATTAATGCTAACCTGTCAGTGTGAAAAACAAATAATGTTTCAAGTAAGTTGTTTACATTGTTTATTTGAGAATTTCATGTATTTTATTTTTTAAGAAAGTTTCAAATTTATTTTATTTAAAGGGGATTATTATTGTAAAAACTGATATTATTATTGATGGGCTTGATTCATATAGCCTTTTTACCACGCTTTTATTAACTCACACTGTCTGGTTTCCAGGTCAATTATTGTCATCAAATTTTAAGTCACTTCCCATCGGTCAATCATCTATAAATTTTGCACACTTGCTTATGTCTGATGACAATTACGATAATGTAGGCCTACTGATATATTAATATACTCCGCCATTCCATTCGCCGTTACTGTCGAGACCAGCACTAGGCGGTGGCTATATATATATATATATATATATATATATTGAATGGCCAAACTCGAATGATGCATAATTTCGAGATTAGCGATGCAAAGATTTCAATTAATCATTTACAATTTAGAAATTTAGAGCGAAAAGAATATAAGAATAAAATTAAGTTATATTACTAAACATATAGCCAAGCCGGACAGCTATCTGAAACTTAAAATCCCAATACAAATTTCAGAAAACTGTTTCTGTGAATGTACGGCTTCTAATTACATTCACTTCATCAGCGGCATCTGGTGTTAAATTTTGAAACTAAACTAAAATTTGGAAATCACTAAAACGCATTATTTAGAGAAATTTGCTCTTTCTAATTATAAATATTCTTTTTTAAGTTTTTTTAATTTTATATCTTTTTTTTAATTTCTTTTATATAAAAGCAAAAAAGTATATTATATTAAATGTGTATGTATGGGAGTCTGTGTTCGCCATCATGCTGGGCACACAAGTTCATACACCAACACGTCCGACTTGACCTTTTTTGGAGCATCTCCGTTGTAATGGTTCAAAATTCCGTCCTCAACTGAATTGTGCAATTCTTCATTTGCAGCATAAGGACATTAAGACACGTAGGCCTTGATGATTCCCCGCAATGAATTGTCAGGCGTCGTGAGCTCAGGACTTGGGGTGGACATTTCAATAGAGCTGGCGATGCTGAAGTATCGCGACTAATCCAGCATCTTGGAAAATGTTCAGAAGAAACCCCCGCACAGTAAGAGCGAAGTGAGCAGGTGCCCCTTCCTGCTGTAGCCATACGCGTTCCATGATACCCGCGTCTTCAAGCTGTGAGATTAACCATGTCTGTTACATGTGTAAATAAGTTTCGTCATTAACATGACTATCAAAAAAATATGATCCAAACAAATGATGTGATGTCATCAAAGCCCATGTGATTACGTGAGGTGAATTCCTCTCCAACTCTAATGTGAATGATTCGCCCAAAAGCAACATTTCTATTGACACAACACACCTTACATTTCTATCTCAAAGTTATAACGTTTCAAAGAGTGTATACTTCAATTTGGGACACCCTGTATAATGTCAACAATTGAAATAATATTGAATATTATATATATTTACATTTATTACTATATTAAAGGGGGTAGGGGAACTTTCCGTCCATATATATATATATACACACAACTACTTCTGAATTATATATACATAATTCTTATTTATTTTAATCATTGTATAATATAGAAAGCGTGGTTTTTAAAAGTTTTATATATTGTTTTTCTTTTGCTTAGACAAAATTTATAAGAATTAAAAAGATCTTTGTTAACAAAATGAACCCGAAACATTTAGTTCTGATTTAATTCTGCATTAAATTGTTACAATAAAGCTGTCTTTTGTCTGATTGTCTGTACGACATAAAGCAAATAAAGCTGTGTCCTATGATAGAAAATTACCGAAATCTTCCCCCTCCCACAGATGTTGTTACTTTTCCGTTATCTTTTGGATACCTTTTATGAATTATTCATCGTCTTATAATTGATATTCCAAAATGCACGACTTGTTTATTAAAGTCAAAAGGACAAAAAAAACAAACAAACAATATTTTCGTTCTATCAGTTGCGGCGCCTCAGGCAGTTGCCCGAGTTATGTGGATTTGCTTCCTTTGTGTTGATTAATTATTGAACATTTTAATGATAATAATAAATTACCAGCATTACCAAGCATAAATAACTGATTTTTTTTTTTTTTAATGAGACTCAAATCAGAGAAATGTGCAATAAACATTAAAAAAAAATTCCCAACTAAACCATTTCCTTTTTAGCAATATCTGAAAATATACTGAAATGATAATGTTCTTTGTTTATTTATAGAATATGTCAGGAGTTGAGTTTTACGAGCGTTTGTATCCTCTGGTGTTATTAGGAGAAGGTTTCTATGCGATTGGTTGTACTCTTGCATTTATGAGGGTCCTGCAATGGTTGCACCTGAGTCAGCATCTGGGAATCATTATAATCTCCTTCTCCCGAATGTCCGCCGTCATCTTCCGCCTTTTGTTCGTTTTCATCATAGTTCTCTTTGCTTTCTCCTCTGGCATTCATGTTCTCTACAAAGATTTCCAAGTGGAAGATGTAGATGGGACAGAAGATGAAGAAGAAAAAGGATTCTTTAGAAGGTATACATTTGAATTTTCATTTCAAATGCGTGTGATTTAAAATCAGGAACTGTTCGCCGATTTTGACTAAAGTTTATGAAGCTATAGAACATGATACATAAAAACCTAGCATATCCTCTAAAATTGACGCTAATCCTTCCCAATTTTGGAGATTGTCCAAATTGTGCAATTAATTGGTTATCATTCCTAAAGGTTTCTTAATCATACAGAACAAAACATTAATCTAATAACACAACACTTTAAGATATAAGTTATTCTGGTGTCGGGAGGCTTAGCTCGTGCTCGGGCACAAGATACGACGTCATTTATTTCAGTTTCTAACTTAGATCTGACGATTACAGAACTTGAAGTGCCTTTAATTTTGAAAACCAACTGAAATCGCAATAAATTGGAAACTTTAGAGAATCACAGGTCGTACATTGCTATTATATGAAGTGTAAACTTGTTACAATTCATTTAACAGAGCAGTAATTTAGAAGTTTCGGAAATATAAAATAAAACATCTACTAATGCTTCTTTTTTTATTAGAATAATGTTCACAAAAGAAGTTTAAAAATAAAATTAATAAAATATAATAACCTATCTGTTAAATTCTTCAATAGTATGAAAAATGAGAGATTGTTGTAAGTAATATTATTTCATAAACATTAAGATATAAAGAATTTCTCGTTTTGGGTCAGTTTGATTCTAATTTCTTTTTATCTGGGCTATTACTTAGATGATTGTATTAATTATTTTGATTTTCATGTTAGTTTCAGTTATCAATTGAAATAATAATAATTTTTCGAAACTAACGTGACTTTATTAGAAATCTAAACTGTAAATGATAGATAGTATCGACCTAATTTAAAAATAATTTTTGGTTTCGTAAATATGTCATAATAAAACTAGATTAACAAATTCTGGAAAAAATGAACAAATTAGTTAGAATCCTAAAAAGAGTTTCCGCTTCTACTGTTCCAGCAAACTATTAGCAGAGTGTATATCTTTGATGATGTACTATTATACTTGGTTTAATCCTAATACTAAAAATCTTAGCAAATAGTTATTTTATTCCCATGAAATCTAAAAGGAGCAATCACTTTCAACAATTCATACATTTTTGTCTCACAAACTTTCTTTCCAATCGAGGTTTATAATCTATGTTAATTACACATTATTAACTAAAATTTAAACTGTTAAAATAGACAACCAGGCGTAATTAAAGCAAGTGTTTATAAGTTATTATGTTGATCATTTCAGTTACAAGAATACTCTTCGGGCTTTGTTTTGGGCTATCTTTGGTCACGGGGAATCGAAATATGCTGATATTCCTGATCACTTTCAAAGAACCCTTCCAAGTAACGACACTTTCTTTGTAAATCGAGCGGACTATATGGTAACAGAGGTCGTAGGTCATCTGTTGTGGGGTTCATTTCATGTGGCCTTTGTTATTGTCCTACTCAATATGGTTATAGCTGTTATGACGAATAACTTCGAAGAAATACAAGTAAGTATTTAACGTCTTGTAACTAATGTAATGAAGATAACGTTATGATAAAGATCTTAACCTAATTTTTTATGAAGCCTTATTTATTTTAATGTTTTTTCTCGTCGAAATATGAATTAAAAATTAGGAGCTAATTAATAAGGAACTATTTGTTTTATGAGATACGTGACTATTGCTACTCTACTTGATTGTAACTGCCACTCAAGCCTCAAATAGCTTCTTGTTTACTGTATTTCACGTCTTATGTAATGGACTTTTATGTATTTAAAATAAAGCATTCAGATTGAATAAAAAAACACATCTATCAGTGAGTTATTTTCTCTCTTCAGCAACTTCGTGAAATTTCACGTGAGAAGGATTGTAAAAACCCTTCCACAAAACAATTCAGTCGAGATAAGTACAAGGTTCATTTAAAAAAAAAAAAAAAAATTTTTTTCTACGAGTTAAGCAGACTATGCTTATCTTAGACTACTCTTATTTTTAAGATTTCACTCTCCTCTGAGCGATAACTTTCATTTTCCTTCTTCTAAATATTTTTATAAAATTCTTTTTTTTTTTTTCCTTTTTTTAAAGTTGAATGTGAATGAAAAGTTAAACTTTAACTAACATCTCACCAACCAACCAGGATAAATTCCTGAAAGATAAAATTATTCGCTGTGATGTACGTTAGTAAGAGATATTGACATTATCATTGTTTTTAATAATCTTTGTAATCATGATTGTTATTCAATTTTGTTTGAAAGAAGAAGGAAGACATAGTCGTTCTTTCTCTTTTTTATGTATTTATTTCCTGAAGAAAACTTAGGTTGAGAAAGTTGAAATATTGAAATAGTTATCGGACGGATATAAATATATCAAATCAAAGCATTGACCTGAATCCAATGAACATCATTTGGATCGTATGAAAGAATGGGATCAAAAACTACAAAAAATAATAAAAAAGGATAGATGAAGTATTTACAGCCAATGTCATTATCAAGAAATGCTCCGAATTATTAAAACATTATAATTAATTTGATAAAAATAGATATCCATTTACTTCAAGGAAATACAAATAATAAAATAAAAAAATATATAACTGTAATGGGAAATACAGCTTTCATAAATGATCGTTATTTTTTTGTTTTTCATTGTTTAAAGATATGTGTATATAGAAAAAAAGATATAAAATAATGTGTTTTTAATGTTTAAATCATTCTAATAACATTTTTTAAATAGGATAACTGTGATGTTGAATGGAAATTTGCTCGAACTAAATTATGGATGTATTATTTTGAAGACCACAATGCGGTTCCACCTCCATTCAATCTTCTGTATTTACTGAGGAAGATTCTGGTACTTATTGTAACTGCCATTGGTTTATTCTTCAAAAAGTTATTCTGTTGTTGCTGTTCTGAAATGAAAAATCCGTCTGATGATGTCGATATGGCTGAGATTCAGGTAAAAGTTAAATAGAAAGATAAGTTTAAGATTAATTAACTAGAGAATGATTTTAAATGATTTTAATGAACTTACAGTTGTTGCTTCATCCGTCGAAATAATATGTGTAACCGATCGTTAATAGTCATCGGATATTTTGGTTTTTTTTCAAATATTTATACTCTTGTTAATGGAACAATCTTTTCATTATTATTATTTTTTTAATTAAAAAGCAAAAGTGGTTTTGATTAAAAACTCACCAAATAATAGCCCCCCCTCCCCTCCAGCCAATGAATTACTTTCATGTTAATTTTTTTTCATTTTATATGTTAAGTGTTAATTATTTTTTTTAAAAAGCCAATTTACTTATTCCATAAGAACAAATACTTGAAATATACAGTTTTTATAAGTATTATGCTCTATGTATTTTATTGTACGTAGAGCATGTTTGATTTGATTACTAATTTTATGATTCAAGAAAAGTCGAATAAGACAATGAAGAATTAAAAAATAATTTAAAATAAATAAATTTACTTCTAAAACATCTTTCCCACAAAGATATAAATTCTTGTAATTGCTTCCACTGCAATGGACATGAAACTGAAAAGGACCCAAACCCTTTCTTTCACTAGATTCCAATGAACTGCAAATGTTTAAAATATCTCATTTGATTTTCAGGTGACGAAAGGTCCAACAGACTTAGAATCATCACCTATGAAGAACTTTGATGATAGTTACAAGGTAAGAAACAAACCTCATTTCCAATCAAATTTTAGAAATTCCGGAAAAAACTCACAACTCGGAAAAGTCGCTCATTTTATAATTTACCGAAATTGATCATTAGAAGAAAAGAAAAGAAAATATTATAATGCAAACATTTGTAAATATTTATTAAGTAAAAACAAATACTTAAATATAAAAAAGAAATTCGGACTATGATGAACGACAACCGACTGAAGTAGTTAGGATCATCGGAGTCACGATAGACTTTACTTTGGTTTTAGGAGTTGAAAATGATGTGAAAATCTCCCTTGTTTAAACAATTATCAGTTTTCGGAAGGAATGAAGACATAAAAGGTGTAGAGTAAGTTAATAAAAGTTTTAAACACTTTAAAAACTTAGTTCGAGGATTCGAGAACATTAGATGGTGGAAAAGGAGCACATGAGAATTCTGGCCATTGGATTTGGTCAAAATGCAAGGGATCGTAAACTATATGAAATTTCTTAATAAGAAAATTTAACGTGCATGATGTTTAATTGTGTGCGCTTTTATGTTTTTCTCTTGTTATATGTAGAATACGAAATTTCTTTCTAACTGACTTACGGGATAATTGTTAGAACAGATTGAAATTTGTCGTTGTAATTCGAAATTCTCTATCTAAAAATTGATTGGAAATTTTAATTAAAGTTAATTGTTTTTAAAGAAATATTCACTTTTTAAACAATAAATTTATTTATTTATTTATTTATTTATTTATTTATTTATTTTACAGATATTAACGAAAGAATTAGTGAATCGACTTTTACATAAGAAAAACTTAGAAACATGTGGAACAGTAAAATGAAGAAATTATTAAATTCGAGCGAAAATACGATTATTAGTAAAAAAACATTGCAAGAAAACGAAAGAATGGTGAAGTTGCGAATATTGATTGTAGGTCTAAAAGAGAACCGATTAATGGGTTTGGCAGCCATTAGCATCTGAGGAGATAAGATATCCCAAGATGTCTGTAGAAGATTGGTCTGCTTCTTTCTCAACTAGGAAAGAACGCTTTTGTTCGAGAATATTCTAATGTTTTTATGGCTACAGTTCCATTTTTTTTGGTTATCCCGAGAAATCACGTGGTTTGCAATGGAACTAAAACAAATCATCAAAGAGAACAGAGCTAACGGGTGTTCGTTATGTTACAGACTTCAGTGAAATACCATCCCCAGGCATCGATGATTGAAAACTATAAAAGAACTTTGACAGATTAGATCAGTTTGTGTTTCTAATATTCATGAGAAAATTGTAAATATATGTAAATAATAAAAACCAAAATACATTTTAGTAATTGGCAACATTTTTTTTTTATTATTTAAGTTAAGTTAATAATAATAACAAAAAAAGTAAAAAGTTTTGTCTTTACATTTAAATTTCAGTATTATTTCTCAAAGAAAAAGAAAACCAAACACAAGGTTAAAGAACCATCAAGTTTTGAAGAAAACGAAAAGAAATGAACTTATAGAAAAATAAAATTATATTAGAAAATATAAAATGTGTTAAAATAAAAAATGACGATTAAAACAATTTAACTCCATTTTAAATAACTCTGAATTTGTAGCGAATTCTAACATTAACAGAAAATGTAGGCTTAAAAAGAGCGAAATAAGTTAGGATAAACGGAAAAGATTATTAAATACTATTTTATCTCGAAATTCAATCCTTATTATCCTATTTATTGATCCTTTCTCTTCAGATGTGAATTTCTAGGAAATGTGCTGATTTTTAATTGCTGAATCGTCCGTTGTCTCTTTTTCATTGATGATAAGCTTTGTGCGTTAATTAAGGTCTTATTATAAGTAGAGGGTCTCGAATGGAGATAAATCGAGCTGAGAAATAATTATATCTATTATGTATGTCACCATCGAGTGCAATTTCCCAATAGATCCGTGACGAGCGGACAATTTAGTTCTTCTTCTTTTTTTTTTTTTTTATTAAAGATTTAATGTTTTTTTAAATGATATTTATTAAGTATGATTAGTTCATTATCATATTAACTTACAGCCTTCGAATTTTCTCGAATCACAGAAAGGGAGTGGCTAAAATATTGTTATTAAAAAAAAAGACAAAATACAGGTTTCCAACCCCTTCCCGTACCAGAAGACAGGGGGAACACGTATTTTCCCCCATCTCTACAAATCCAACAAGGTGGCTCGCAGGTGGTGACAGAATGAACATAAACGCTCCCCTTTCGTTAAACATTTAACTGCTTTGTAGATTTTTACAAAAATAAATTAAATTAGGCTGAATTTTTATTATTTTTATTCATTTTTTTTTATAATAATGCAAAGTAGATATTCCATTCTCTTTCAATTGAAAAATCTGAGAAAAGGACAATTGTTAACATTTAAAAAAAAAAAGGTTGAATTTGTTCTTCATTGGTTTTTACAGTAAATTAATTTGTACATTTTACTGCTTCTCTCTGAACAAAAGTAAAAATCTATACATATATAAAAAAAAGTCAGTGTTTGTATGTTCTCTAGACAATTTTACACCGTTTGACTGATCGGAACCATATTTTGCTTAAATTCTCTCTACTATCATGCGGAAAATCTAGGCTACCTTGGAACTTGGTTAATCAGGGGTGAAAATTGGTGAAATCTCTGAAATACCGCCACATAATGGATCTGTGGCGACAATGGGAACTACTCAAATAGCTTTCTGCAACAATATGAAATGTGATGTAGATCAGTGCATTATTTTTTGAATATTGTTGGTATTTAATTAGGGCATAATTAGGAAACTTTCCTGTTTGAAAGCGATTCATAATTTGAGTTTATGAAATTAAACTGTAATCAGTTTGTAATTTATAATAATGTCCAAAATATGAAATTTGGTGATAAATTAACGCATTATTCTTTAATTAAGGCCATTGTATTTTGGTCCATATTGTGGAAAAGGCTCATAAACGGGGCAGAGTAAAATCTCATGACATTATGTAGATCTATTTAAATCTTAAATATACAGTTAGATATTGATCAGTTCAAAATTGTGCTTAAATTATTTATAATACTTCACTGTTTTCACCTATTATTATTATTATTATTATAAGTTAGTCTGCATAATGGGCTACTGATTCCAACCTATAATCAAATGTAGACAATAATAAAACTTAACTCTGAAATTGGAAGAACCTAGTAATTTACTTTTTAATTTCCACTCTTAATAACACATCGATTAATTATTTTTCTTAGTTATATTCCCTATAAGAATCTAAATAACAGATACCAATGCACACACACACACACACACACTCACATATAACACAGTCTAAATGTGCTCTAGGGGAACCGTTCTTTTCTTTAAACTTGGGAAGTAAATATTTTGAACTCTCTTACTTATTTATCAGTATTTTTAAGATAATTAGAAATTTTGGGAAAAAATAATTAAAATGCTGGAAACTTCTTAAAATCTATTAGTTCCAAAATTACAAATTCCCTGACTTCATCAGCATTGGTTTTCTTTTGTTTTTAATTTTTTAAACATTTTTTATTGCATATTAAGACTTATTTAATAAGGAGATAATATTAAAGTTTTAGAATGAACTTTGATTAAAAGCACACGAAGTAAAAAATACAAGATTGGGTTGTTTTATTCCATTTATTATTATTTCAAAATGGAAATAATAAAAATAAAAATAAAAAATTCAAGGAGTAGTAAAATCCAAAGTGAAAGACTAAAATAAAAATTAATTTGCTTTCTCATTCATTTCTTATCATTGTTTTATCATTTTATATAATTCATAAGTTCTCAGATTACCTGCTTTCCATTTTAAGATATGTTTTCTTTTTTTTTCCTTGTCTATTCAATATTATTCATTTTATTCTTCTTCTGATTTTTTATGTTTTACGATGTTACTTTCATTTTGTTTGGTTACACTTTGAATTATGACAATGTTTTATTCACTTGTACCTTTATTTTCTTTCATTAAATTAAGTTAAACAGTTTTAATTTAATTTAACAAAAGAAACTATATATTTCTTTATTTAAGTTTATATAACTCTTTTAAAATAAATACATTCAAGATAAACAATTATATATTTTTTTTTTCAATATCTCTTTTTTCTATCTCTTTTTTCGTCTTCTTTGTTTATCAAGATAATTTATAAAAGCCTTTTACAAGAAAGATAATAAGATATTTTAAGAAAATACTGATAACCTGAGCCTTCCAGACTTAATTATAAACAACTAAATTATCAAAGAAATAAAAGATATTTAATCTCCCCTAATAGTTAAAACAAGAAAATACCTTTTTTTTTTTTTTTACAAAATAGGCCTAAGATTCAAAAATAAAATATATTGAAGTTTAAAATATCCAACTTATAATGAAAAAAAAAAAATAATAATGAATAAAATACAAATAATGTGATAACAAAAAATAAGAAAATAATAACAAATAAATAAATAGTAAATTGATTAAAAAAAATAAAACTCATTTTTTCCTCAATTGTTTAATTTCTGAAATTATATTTGCAACTAAGTATTTCACTTGTTTATTATAGAACTATTTAAAACTTTATATAAAACTTATTAAAGTTTTAATTAATTAAAATCTACAGCATAAAACCTTTATTCAAAATGGGAAATTCTGATGACTATTCAGGCAAGCTTTTTTTTAAAAAAAAGAAGTTTAAAGTTCGCAAAGAATACAAACTTTTTGTTAAATAAATGAATAATAAAATTAAATGAATAATAGGAATTAAATGAAAAAGTTCTCTATTAATACAAATAGCAAAAGGAACTGTGAGGACATTATCCTAGTTTTATTTTAATTGTAGCGGAACTTGTTTGTATCTGCAATTCGCACGCATATTGTACAAGAGACTCAGTGGCGCAACGGTAGCGCGTCTGACTCCAGATCAGAAGGTTGCGTGTTCAAATCACGTCTGGGTCAATGGAAATTTTTTTTTTTTTTTCTTTCGAATTATTAATAAATTTAGTAAAATGTCATTAATTATTAAGCTTTTTTCTTCTCTTTTTTTTTTTCTTTACTTTATAAGATTTTTAATTTAATTATTCTTTTTGTATAACAAGAAAAAAAATCAATAAATATCATATTCATAAATATAATTATTATTCTTCGTTTAATAAAAAAAAATAATGAAATTGAATGAAAATCCTTTTTACAAAATTAGATAAGCTATCAAGAATTCGTATTTCTTTGGAGTTTTTTTTGTTTTGTTTTTTAAGGATTAGGCCTATTTGCATTACGAATTTTTAGTCTGCTTTATTATTTTTATAAGAATAATTAATATAAACTTTAAAAATTATGTTTAATGTAGATAAACACATTTAGATTTATTTATTTATTTTTTGTGTGTAATTTTAAGCACGAAAGTAAATCTATAATTAAACTGTTTGTAGGAGTAAATAAAGATTGGTT
The DNA here is from genome assembly GCA_023159025.1 of Thereuonema tuberculata. Taxonomy (NCBI): domain Eukaryota; kingdom Metazoa; phylum Arthropoda; class Chilopoda; order Scutigeromorpha; family Scutigeridae; genus Thereuonema; species Thereuonema tuberculata. Next base: position 148,558,954 of record JAFIDM010000001.1, on the reverse strand, counting down.
GAAAGCCCAAAAATTACCTTTTGTTTGTTTGTTTCTTCCAATTTAAAATAATAATATATTTTAAAATTTGTATTTTGTAGTTTCGTGTAATTATATAACTTCGATATTCTAGCAGAGGTTTTAGAGTTGAAAATAATAAAAGTGTGTCTCTAACTCTATTCTATTAATTTAGTAAATAGAGCTTAGTAAAACCTGATTTTAGTAACTTTTAATGATACCGCTAATGAACACACAAAAGAATTTTAAAAAACATTTATCTTAAATGGAGTCACAAATGAAACTATAACACTAAAACTGCTATTTCCGATTCCACGGTTCTTTATTCTTTATATTTTCTTGGTAATATTAATAACCACTTTTTTTCAAAAAAATTTTTGGCGCCATATGGTTCCTCGGAATTGATAGGAAATAATAAGTAATCAACTGTTTAAAAATAGGGTCTGGAGAGAAGGGCAGAAAAATTCATTCCTCTCTTTGCTGCTTCTAAAATATTTGGTTTCTTTTTTTTTTTTCTTTTCCTGGACTATTGAATTTTGTTGCATTAAATTGCTTTTCTAGTGCAAACAATTTATTGTCGAAATTTTCTTTGAAATATTTGAATTAAGAGAATTTTTATAATAAAATAAAAGTCAAAATTGATTTTGTTCCAAGGTCAGTCTACTCTATAAATCGGATGTATTTTCTAATTTCGCAAAGGCCCTGAAGTTACCAGATTTCATCAAAATATAGTGAATTTGAGTTTCTAATTATATCCAATTAAGCTTCTTGCTCTTTTTTTTCTAATAACAAAATCATAAAAAGTAAAATGTCTTCTCAAAAAATAAAACTACGGTAAGTATGTACTTGATCGAAATATAAATAAAATTATCGGGCAGCTAAATGTTTTCTTTCAAATGTTTTCTTTCCTTGTTCACAAAACAAGGAAAACAACGAATAAAAAGAAAAAATAGGAGAAAACAAAGCATAAACTTTTAATATGACAATAATAAATTACCCCTTTCCCCTGGTCGGCCTTTGAGTCTTTGTACTATGTATAACCTTATCCTGGGCTGATGAAAGCTGTCCTTGGGTCTCAACAAGACATTCTAATATAGGAAATTATAACAGTAACAATAACAAAAAAGATATAAAGTTATTTTATCTATTATTTCATAAATAATAATCAATTCATTGAATTTAATTCATTTCAAAAACCTTTTAATAATTATAAGAAAATGAAAAAATACGTTTAATGCTTTAGTATAAAATTAAAATTAAATTCACTGACTTATGTTAAAAAAAAAAGCTACCGCCTTTGTGAAGGCGGTAGCATTTTTTTTTTTGACACCCTAATTTTATAGATTCTTAATACAATTGACTCGCGATAATCGACAGTTACGGGACCGAGGGAGTGTCGGATTACCAAAGGTTGATTTTTTAATACTGAATTTTGACTTCTAAGGCAAGAAAATTTAAGTTATATATATATATATATATATACAGTACTGTATGTACTACAGTACTTATATTGTTACAATACATATTGAGTACATATTTTACGGCCATTGAGGATATAAAAAAACCTCATTAGGCATAGTTTTACACAAATGAATACATATGTATGTAATACTAATTTATTTCTGTATTTATATCTTAAAAAAATAAAATTACAGTATATAATGTAAAATATAATTTTATGTCTTAAAATAAAAAATAAAAATACGTACATATGTATTTACGGCTTAAAAAAAATCTGTAATCGTTTGTTGTTTCTTCTTACGTAAAGAGTCTGTCATGGCTTCTTCTTGAATATCTTTTAACATTAAAATGTTCTCGTAGTCGAGTTCCCTCTCCTCACACCAACTTATTAATGTGTTTGCAGCCGACATAACTTCATTGCAAGTGATTGTGCATTTCACCTCCGTGACCGCCTCAATCGGATCGGTTTTCGAACCAACCTGCGTCGGACTACCGAGCGTGTCGGATTGTCAAATGTCGGATTATCGCGAGTCAACTGTAATTACTTGATGAAGTAATTATTAAGAATCTATAAAATTTAGGGTGTCAGTAATTTAAAATAATTACGAATATATTTTTATTTGTTTTGATAAATAAACACTAATTAAAATATCCCCAAAAGTTAATTGCATTTTATTTTTTGTATTAATTTAAAATTTGTACTTATAATTTTAGTAATAAACTGAGATTAAAAATATTAAAGCTGTTTTAATAATTCCTATGTTTTATTTTTAAAATCCTTTACAAAACATGCGTAAGTTGGTCAACAAATTTTATTTATTTACTTGTTTACTTTATTTTTTTATTTACAATATTCTATTAAAATTCCTTAATTTCAGAGTGTTACCATATCTAGTGATTGCGAGGAGACAACTATCACGCTACACACGCAATGGCGGGAATGTAACGAAAACCACTCACCTTTCAATAAGTTTTAATTTTTTTTTTTTTTACGTTTGGCCTGGTCAACTTTTCTACAATGGATGTGATCCTATAAAAATGATTTTACACAAAATTTCCCTATTTTGTGCTAGCATCATTTTTAACCTATGCCAACTGTTAGAAAATTTCTAAACTAATCTATGAATAAAATCATCTTTTGATTAAAAGTAATTTAACGCGTGCACATAGTTTATGAATAAAAAATTTAACGGCCAACACACAAAACTAGTTTAAAAAGTTTTAAGGTTCTGACTCAATCAAATGCAGGCGTCTGCAAACCTTCTATTTCTTTTATATACAGTAAACTCCCGATTATCCGCGGAATTGAGTGGCGCGGCAATCGCGGATAAGCGAATTCCGCGGATAATCCGAAATAGGACGAAAAAGGACGAAAATCAACACAAAAATGCTTTTAACATGTTTTATTTAGATTAAAATGGCAGTACATGCATTATAAGCAATTATTTTATTTTATTTTAATTTATTTTCTTACCTTTTAACAAAAAAAAATCGGTTAATTGTCTTTGTTTTTTTCGTGTCGAAACACGAAAAACCCTCTACTTGGACGTCGCTAAATGGGCCTTTTTTATTGTTTACCTTATTCTAGATTTTAAATTTTTTTTGTTAATTCCGTAATTTAATGTACAGTAAAAAAAATGGAAACAGGAGAGGTCCGCGGATAATCGGGAGTTTACTGTATTTCTTTTTACAATGCATCTAAAGCTCTGAAAATTTAAAAATAAACTTGTGAAGCATCTGGAATTTCTATTTTCTTCTTTTTAATTTTCAAAATATTCTGTAAATTAATTAAATTAAAGTTCTAAAACATTCATTTTTTGGGGTTTTTCAAGGTATTACTCAGTATTTTGAACTCAAAAAAATTTGACAAAAACCTTTAATGATAAAAAATTTGTAAAATAATGATTTGTATTTCAAATATTTATAGTGCTACAGTTATTTTTAAAAAAAAAAAAAATTGTGTTTTTAGATTATTTTTTTTTAATTGTGTGAGATTAAATTATTTTTTTTAAAAAAAATTAACTGTTGCACTAATAATAAATATTTTAAATATAAATCATTATTATGAATAAAAAATAATGAGGTCAACACACTAGACTGAAAATCATACTTATATTATATATATTAAATTAACTATACAAGTTAATGTTATCTACCCTAAATCATTATTTTACAAATTTTTTACCATTTCAGGTTTTTTAAAAAAATTTCGAGTTCAAAATGCCTCGAAAAAATTGACTGTTTTAGAACTTTAATGAATTTACAGAATATTTTGAAAATTAAAAACAAGAAAATAGAAATCCTACACGATTCAAAGTTTATATTTAAATTTTCAGAATTTTAGATGCATTGGAAAAAGAAATATATAAAAGAAATAAAAAGTTTGCAGTCGCCTGCAATTGCTTCGGTCAGGACATTAAAAATACACTATGGAGCACAACCGGTTTCGTCGAACACGGTCTTTTTTAATACAATTAAAAAAATTTAAGGTTTATAAGGACATCTGCTTCGGAGAGAAATCTTTGGTGACTTATCCGTCAGGCGAAAGGAGAGCCATAACCGGTCGTCTGCAAATAGGAAGATTTTCGTTATAGAAATGCGGGCGGAAGCGAATAGCCATCAGACACTGGAACATAGGGTGAAGTAAGGTAGCGATCTTGATAGCGTTAGTAACTTACAGGAAGGAGAAGAAAAACAACTATGCATTGATGATTATTTCACACTGGAATCCGAATAAGGAAATGGCCTGAACTGACAAGGAATCGTTATATGCGAGAGGATCTGTGATAATGAAAAACGATTCTTTACACTTACGAAGAAAATGATTTTTCTCATAAGCGAGAACAGTAGGATTATGTCAATCGAAAGAATGTCCAGAGTCCACCACATCGATGGCTTAGTATAATAATAACGGTCACCATTGCGGACAGCTGCCAAATGTTGTGCGATCCGTTTGGAGAGGGGCTGGCGAGTCTCCCAGTATAAAGACATAAGAAACTGGAGAGCATAAACAACCCCTCGAGAATTGACAGATCGGATCGAATATGAGAATTGACGAAATTATGAATAGAGTTATTGGAAGAAGCAGTTAAACTTATATTGTAAGGTTTCAAGACTTTTTTTAGAACGGAATAGAGCCTATGGAGAAAAGGAACCGATACGTACTTAATTTGTAAATTTTATGTAAAGCTTTGGCGATGTGGGTGTCAACAAAAATAAGAGGATAATCTTTAGACAGCAGAATTGATCTTACAAGCGCAATTTCAATATCGAAAAGTATTTGATAACCTAAAGGCGCGTGAAACTGCCATAATTAATGATATTAATTTTGAAAGGAGTTGGAACAGAGGAAGAAAAATTAACGTAATAATACTCTTTGTAGACGAACGAAAAACAAATGTATGAAAGGTATTATTATCTCGGGTAACAAGAACATCCAGAAAGGCAAAACTTTAATTAAACTCCTGCTCTCAAGTTTTTTAATTGCATTGTCACTCATCGAAGTCCGAGTTGGACGAAACCGGTTGTGCTCCATTTTAATGTGTTAAAACTTTTTAAACTAGTTATGTACGTTGGCCGTCAAATTTTTTTATTCTTAAATTACGTGCACACGTTAAATTTACTTTTAATCAAAATGGCTTTTAGAGTATTTTTTAGATTATTATGGCATTCAATTGCAGTTGCTTTCTCAATATAGGCTAATTGTCAACTGATATCACAGATTACAGCGTAAGGTAGCCGCTATCAGAACAGCTCTGAACTTCAACAACGTATGCGGCAAAATGCATCTACGTGTAAAGGTACCTGTAAATACAACAGCTATTCAAAATGTCTTGGATAAATTGCGACGCAAAATCATTAATCACAGAATGAACACTTTGAACTTAGGCATATCACCAATGACATTCGGGCAATTTCCTTTCAGCTGTCGCAAATTCTTCAGCCCTCTCAATATATTGCAGTGCTTCAGTCAGCTGATAATACTATTCAGCATTCATATCGAATCATCACTTCTGTTCACATTTGTCAGACATTCTTTACAAAAATGGCCACCTTCAAAAGTCAATGAAAATAGAGTAATTAATATTATAATCAGCAACTGACGCCAATTCAAATCCAGGTTCTCGGCAAGAGTCTCGATTTCAACTTATTCACGCAGTTGAAGATGGCCGATATGGTATCTTCCATGGAAGCCGGCCTTTGCACTTGTCTAACCATTCTAAAAGCCCGTATTTCCAATCCACTTTTCGACAACTTCCTTGGTTGTAGTCCCATAGAAAAAATTTCCTTACTTGAATTAAGAAATAATATTAATTTAATGGAAGTATCTACTGAGCAGCGGTGGTCCTGGATAACTCTCACAATGGGTTCCCATTTCCTATCCTCCACAGCAGCTACAATTTCCTTTTCTTTCTAATAATGAAAAATCAGTTCTGAATTATGTTCGTAAGATATCTACAACTTTACACAACCAAGGGTTTATCTCTTCCACGCTTTCAGATAAATTAAAGGATCAGTTTTGAATTGATCCCTAAATTAAAAATTCTTCCAAAAATCCACAAGGATAAAACTCCCTTAATTTATTTCCTATCGTGAACTGCGATAATTCCGCCTTTAAAATTATTTCACAGTATATTTTTCGACAATTACTCACTCTTAATATTACATCTACACATTCCGTTAAGAGTAGTTGAATCCAATTTGTTGAATCAATCAAAGAAGAATCAAAGAAGAGTAAATAAAAAAAATGTTTAATGCTGAAATAATTCAATGAAAATCAAAAACAAGATAAAAGCAGCACATGTCTAAATTGTCTTCATTGAATTATTTCAGCACGTTAAACTTGATTATTTTGGTTTGTTTACCTTATTTTTGAACCTTTAGTTCTTATTAAATGCCTTTTTGCCTATAGGTTATTGGCTAAGGCTTATTGGACGTGTAAAATAACATGCATTTTAATTTTTTTGCCTTTTTTGGTTTCGGGGGTCACTGCCAGGTGTGGCGGTGGCCACCAGATATATCCCTGCCTTTCTGAGTCTTTTTATCGGGGAAGGTGGATTGGGCTGAGGAGTCCCAATAAGGACGAAACAGCTGTCCCCAATTCCTTCCGATAAATTGATTCAGAAAGGCATTTTAATTTAGACTAATGTGCTGCTTTTATCTTGTTTTGATTTTCATCAAAAAAAATGTTTCTTCCATTAATTTTTTAACTTATTGATTGATAATGTTCAATTTCTTCAACTGAATGATATTTTCAACCATTTTGAGTAAAAAAAAATATTGTCATTCTTATTGTTTTTTTAAAAATTGCAATTACCATATTTTTTTTTTAAGACTAGGCTTCTTTTAAGTTACTATAAATATTATAATAGTAATGCAAAAGAAATACAAAGAGCAATTGCGCTGTTATTAAGGTGTTCTTTTGTTCTTTCGTCGCCCTCTGCCTGCAATCTTGGCAACTTCCTTCCTATGAATGCTCTGATCACACAAGGGAGAGTCATTTTTCAGGGAAACAGCTACTGGACCGGCGATGGTGGAGCAGCGCCACAGTGGTTTATTTTAGAACTTAATTCTTCATCAGTGTTTGTCCAATCACAATCTCTTCAGAGAAGACTCAAAGAAAAGAAGGAATCTTTTAGATTTACACCAATTAACACCTGATGTCTGTGAATATTTTTCTCGCTTCGTATTATTTTGCTTTTTTAAATTAGCGAATAAGTCAGATTTTTTCTCAAACTCTTTTACAGTTTTTCACTCTATTTTTTTTTTCTGTACCAGTTTTATTTAAACAAGCATTCGTAACATGTGTTATCAATCACTATCCTCTGTTTATAGCGATGTTTCAGTTTCGTTTTAAAATTAGACATTTAATGGATAAAAGGCAATGTTGAATAACGTTGAAGAAATGAAATCTGTCAGTGATGTTTTCTTAAGAACTCTCGGAGATGTTTTACCTCCGTCTGAAGAGAAACAACTTCAGAAGTTACATTCCCTTATTAATTCCGGTGACCTCAAAGCAGTCCAGGAGTTTTTAAAGGTAGGATTTTATTAATAAGTTCTATTTTTTTTGTTTTGTTTGCAATGTTTTGTTTTTGTTTGCTATTTTTTTTTTCAGTATCGAAATTAATAACGATTAAATATCAAAAGTTATTTTTTTATTAATTTCATTTCCGAAATTCCTTATCTATAGATATTTGGCCACTTGTAAGTTTTGTAAATTACAGATCTACAAAGAATTGAGCTTTTAGTTCTCATGGCTTCCTACTTTTTGTTTAATTTGAAGGTTGTAATCATAGACTTAATTAGCTACACATTCAACGTATAGTTTTCAATTGGAAACAAAATGCTTCAGGTGATGTATCAGTAACTGAAATAAAAACAAGCTAGATATGTAATCATAGAATTAATCATTCCTGTGAAGATATTTTAAGATATGTAATCATAGAATTAATCATTCCTGTGAAGATATTTTAAAGGAATTATTTGTAAGGAATAACTCTTTGGCAACTTACAGGTACATTAATATCATCTGTTCAGCCTAATTCCAAAGGAAACTAGAATGGAAATGGACTCAGTTTGTTGATTTGTGGGTTTGTGAGTGAATTCTCCCTGTTGTAATTTTTGGAACATCCTGAAATGTAGCGTACAAGTTTATGAACAGAACAGGAAATATATTTGTTTTTGATAATTTTTCCATAATATGAATCTCTTTGCATGGAACTCTTCACATAAAGATGTCCAAAAATACCAATGCTTTTATACAGGATTTCTATAGGAAATCCTATAAAATTTCTATAGGACTATAGAAATCCTTAAAAAATAAAAAAATAAAAACTTATAGTGTCACAAAGCAGTATTAGAAATTTCTAACGACATCTTGTAAGTGCATCATAATCCATTTGTAATCATTTTAAAGTTGCGCATGCTTTCATTGACATTAATTAGTAAATTTAATAAGCTTTCATCAAATGGAAAAGGTGAAGGTAGGTTTATTTTCGCCAGCTGTTCTACTTGAAGACTGAGATGAGTTTATGAAAATAGGAAATAAAAAAACAATGAACTTAAGATTTTAGAAAGTAAAAGTTCTTCCTCATCCCTACCCTTCATTTTATTTTTTTCAAGTACTGTGCTCAACAAAGCAGAAAAAAATGTCACCTAACAATCGCTTAATTCAAAAGTCCTATGAATTTGCACATCAACCAATTTGCATAATGATTTTATACTAATAAAGCAAATTTAGATATTTCTAATAAAAAAAAAATCCCCTAAATTCTCTTAGAAAACTGAACAAAAACTGTTTATTAGAATGAAGACATTTTCATTAAATCTGGTTGAAATAATTTTATATATAATTTAGTTTATCTCTTTTTCATTTATTATTTTCGGTATTTGATAACTTTGCTGTTTATTTTGTTAGATCTTTTATTCATTAGGATTTTAATATTTCTTTTCTTTTCTTTAGACACTGTATAGATATTATTATTTATTTTCAGTTTTACTACTTTTTTGTTTTTCTCTGATTTCTTTATCAGAGGCTGTTGGTTAGATCATGATTTTTTTTTTATCCATCTATTCTGTAGATATCGTGACGCCTGCAAATAAACAATAAAAAAAAAAACTCACCAAAAAAGAAATTGGTGAGAAAATTCACGTGCCAACGTTTCGCGCTGTTCTAGGACGTCACTTGGTCTCACCATTGTAGATCAGAGCTTTAAGTGACCGGAAGCAGAAATGGTTGTGATCATCCCCTTACGAATTCGTTTTGCATCATCTTACGGGGATGTTTCCGGCACTTTTTATTTTACGAATCATTTCAATCATATAATCATCTAACCAAAAAAAAAAAAGGTCGTGATTGAGCTTGTGGTGACTTCTTAAATAAGAAGACAAGAAAATTGGTCAACGGTTTTAGCAGTAATCTCATTCTCAGTCAATTATACATTCTTTTCAAATACAAATACTTATAAAATAATACATTAACAATAAGTAAATATATTTTGAAATTTGATACGTTTTAGAAATCAGAAGTTGCTACGAAAGAGGTTAGAAGACAAGAACTTTGTTTATTCTTTTCTCCGTTTCAGTTTTACTCCATTCATAAGTGGATATAAAGAATTCACAGGTTTTTCTAATTCAAATAATACGTTTTTATTTTTCTTCACTTTTTTTATAAATAACGGGTCACTTATGAGGGTAAATAAGAGCGTTTAAATTAGGGAATCTGATTAATAAGCACCACGTTTTATTCTTTTTTTCTTTTTAGTTTCAAGGCCACTTTTTGGTAACGTTTTTATTTTGAACTAGTATTCAAACCATATTTTTAATTATGTCTGAAATACATGGATATGTCGAATATTTCTAGGTTACAAAAGGGCCTAACGATTAGTAATGGTTCTAGTTACGTAACTAACAAATGTTTAATAAAGTTTGTTATTAAATAATACAACATTTTTTTTAATAATATAATATTTTTTTTTATTATCCTCCTCGGCAGGAATTCTTTGAGATCTACTTTTGAACTTAGCAGAGGATTAGTGAGATTTTATTTCATTGATGAACTTTAAAAAAAAAAACCCTCATTAACTTTATATTTAATTGTTTGTCTGAATCACCGTTCATTATAATTCTAGATTACTTTCTAAACAAATGGACAACGAACGATTTATAAATAATAAAATCTCCTATTCTAAATATTGACTTATAAATTGTTTCTGGTCCATAAAATAGAAGATTTTCTATGATTTATTCTACGAGTGTGTTTTTACAGTAAAACTAATTCAGTTCTAGAATTTTCTGGGAATCAGAGAAGTATTTCACAGGGAGGAGACGAAGAATAGTTTCCCTGTAAATTGAAACTGTAAATAGGCCGTTGTTATGAAAAATTCATTGGAAAATAAAAAGAATACGAAAATTGTTATTCAGAATTTCAGGGAAACAATCTGATAAAGAAAAAGAACAAATAGAAAATGTTGAAAGTTAAAAATTGAATTTTACTAAAAAGACGTCGTTTTCTCAAGAATTGTCGTTTGGATGTCATTCATCATCATTGAAACTTAATGAATGTCATCTCATTAAGGAAACCAATGGAGTGTAGGGAAAAAGAAACAGCTTACAAGGAACATTACCAAAGAAAGAGATTCATATCACTACAATTGCTAAATATAAATACATAAGATATTGCAATAAATAAATAAGTCTTTTGACTTAAGATAAACCTAAATGTAATCGGAATTAAATACTTTCTTGTGCTTCATATCGTTTAGATGGTATCATTACTTTTCAATATATTCAATTACATATATTTAGATTCAATATCTGAGAGCAATTTGTCACGTGATAATGGTTTTTATTTTATTTTTATTTTTTTATTTTATCTTCAATAAGAATTTGTGAAGCCTTAATTGAAAAATCAATGATTCCTAGATTATTACTTAGTAAAATAAATAAATATATATCAAGACCCGACGAAGGATTTAAATAAAGTGAATTAAAAATTTTAGAAATAATTAAAAAAAAAATTTAAATGAGCCACAAACTTTTACTGTTTCACTTGAACATTTCTCTTTGTTTGTCTTACTCTTTGTTTGTCTTATCACGCTAAAACGACTGAACGGTTTTCTTAAAATTCTTATCTTACTTATTTAAAATAAGAGCTGATATTTATATTCTACTAAGTCCCACAATGGGATTCAACCTATTCCTGTCTTGCCAGTAAATTGGCCTGTGAATATTCCTTGTGATTATTTTAAGAAAAATGAATTACATGTACATATTATTTTTTGCAGAATGATTAAAACTTTGCGGTAGACCATGATCACACTTGCCAACAAATGGTCATTATTTTTAAAAACAATGCTTTAATTTATCATGGCGATATTTTTAATAAGTTTTAGTCTTAATCACCTTTGGGTCTAATTTGAAGCAAAATCAATAGGTTGATCAGTTTCACTAAAGTTTTAGCTTTCTAATGTTTCTGATATCGTAATATTTAAAATACGAAATAACAGCATATTTTGATGGGTTTTTTTTAGACTCGTCTAGAGATCTTTAGTATTTGAAAATCATTTGATAACTAATTTGATTACATTTTTCAATATATATATAAATATATATCGCATTAATACATATACAAGAGAGCAAAGATTTTGTGTGTGTGTTTTTATTCAATTTCTCAACAGACGATGAAGAAAGAGATCTTTTTATATTGTTTTAATATTAAATACATTTTTGTATATTTGTGTTCCGCTGAAAAATTTCAAAAAAAAAAATCAAAGAAATAAGAAATCATTGATAAAGCAAGACATCTGAACGAACCAGGGTTGGATAAGGGGGGGGGGGGGCACAAGCCCCGGGCAGCATGTTGGGGGGAGGGCGCATTAGCCTCACAAAAAATAGTTTTGTTCAAACTACGAGAATATAGGTAATGTGTATTTATAAAATTGATGACATTTAATATTTAATCTCCATCTTGCATTAATATTTAAATTCGTTTTTGTTTTGGGTTTGTATTGGCTACTAAATAAAGACAGGTAGCGGGATTCGATATTCTGAGGGGCACCGAGTGGAAGGCCAACAGAAACAAGAGAGGAGATGATATTTCTAACTCTAAAACATGTTTTTGGAGCCCCCCCCCCCCCTACAAAATTATCTAGATCCAGCCTTGCGGACGAACTTCCGTTTTGATAAACAATTTGAATCTAAAAATGAACTCAATTCTTTTCCAATCCATCTTTTTTTCTTAGTTTTTTTCTTAAAGATGAAAAGCAAGATATTAGTTGATTGATTTGTTTCGTTGTCAGAAATAATGAATGCGATCGTTAATTCAATTTACGATTAAACTTGTTTTACCAGTTTAACGAATTAGGACTTGTTTACACAACAAATGGGTAACACAGAGGCATTTTAAAGGGGCCGTTCGATTAAAGAAAGACGATTAATTAATAGCAAAAAAAAAAATAATAATTGAAAGATGTAGTTATTATTTTTATTATTATTGAAAAACCACTTAACAAAGTTAAAAATAAAAACTTTATTTAAGGTTGGGGAAATAATTAATTAGTTAAATCTTCGTCTAATTAGACATCCACGGTCCATTTCCTGTTCGTTTGAAAATGGATTTGATTTCCACGAAAATAAGACGAACTATAAACAAAAGAAACAAGACCTTCCAATAAATCCTTACATTCTTACAAAAATAACCAATTCCAAATAGTTACGAACTAATCCTTAGAATAGCTTTCTTTTTTTCATTCTCCTTTTTTTCTGTTTCTTAGAATAATAAGAGCTTTATTTCTTTTGGTTGTAATCCTTTCTTTGAAAGATGTGTCAATATTAGAATCCCTGAGAAATGAAGACGAACTCTTACGAAATAATTTTCCTTTTTATTTTGTTCTTGTTTTCGTCAATGGTTAAAAATAAATCTTAATTTCATAAATGACTCAGACGAAGTCAACATAAAAAGATTCAACATAAAAAAAAAAGAAACATTAGGAAGTTCTTTTTTTTTTCTCTTAATTTTTATTTCTTTTACGTGGAATTTTTATTAAAAACTTTCTAAATATCATGCAAATTCATTTGATGCTGTTCATTTCCCAAAATAAATTTGTTTTAAAGCTTTTTTTTTAAATAGATTTTTGTTAATTCTATTAAAATCTATTTCTATAAAAAAAAAAAACTTCTAACAAATTTGTTTTTGGAAACGAACAGCATCAGATGAATTTGCAGGATATTTAGAAAACCTTTAATGAAAACGTTTTTTATTACGATTATTTGATAGCACATGAAAAAACAATAATTTAATCTCAGAAATTTAAAAAAAAAACAGTTTTATTTAAAAAAAAAGTTATCTATTGCTGTAATAATAAATATTTTAAATACAAGTCATCAATTTAAGAATTTTTTATCATTTCAAGTTTCCGTCAAGTTTTTTAAGTTGGAAATACCAAGTAATATCTCGAAAACACCCAAATTGACTGTTTTTGAATATTAATTTAATTAATTATAGAATATTTTGAAAATTAAAAACAAGAAAATGGAAATCCCAGATGCTTCACAAGTTTATATTTAAATTTTCAGAATTTTAGGTGCATTGGAAAAAGAAATAAAAGGTTTGCAGTCGTCTGAATTGACTGAGTCAGGACCTTAATTTTTTAAACTAATTAAATCAATTGTTCAAATTAATAACCATTTTATTACACAATGGTGGTAGAAAGCATTTGGGAGAGTTTTATGTACTGATGTTTATTCATATCACAAAAAAAAAAAAAATCATAATTTCATTATTAAGTTTATTTGTTTGTTTTTTAACTTCATTTTTTGTAAAATTTAATTATTTACAAAAACAATTATGTGTAGTTGTTAAAAGTTAAAGTTGCGATCAGGCCCAGAGGATCGCGCAATGCAACTGGAGGGTAGGCTCCAGTGTTCAGAACCTACGGGACAAAGGGGGTCGGCCCGTCGGCCCGTCGCTCGCCCGCCTTTAACTCCCGGGAAAGAAACCCGGTACCCATTCTATAGAGGGCTGGGTAGACCCTAGGGCCCGTTTGGAGGAGAAAGAAGCGTGGAAAAATTCCCGTCCTCCGCCGAGGCCGGGAATCGAACCCGCTAACTCCAACCCGCAGCCAAGCGCCCTTACCCACTCGGCTACCGGGCCCACAATGTGTAGTTGTATATAGTTAATTAAAAAATTAACTAACTGATTAAGATTAACTAATTGATTAAGATTTTAGAATCTTTTGTACAGCATTTGTTTACTTAGAAAATAAAAAAAGAAAAGGAAAAAAAAAAATTTTTTCTTTTTTTTTAAATCAAAGATCAAGTCATAAATTATTTCAAATCATAAAATCAAAAAACTATGACACGCTATTCGACTTCTGCAATGTTTAAGTTCTTGAAACGCTAAGAAAACCCACACGCTTAATTATAGATCCACACGCACTCACAAAAAAAAAGTTAAGAAAAATGAAAAGAATTGGATACGCGTTCGCAATAGACATTACAATGTCTTCACATATACTGATTTTGAAAAAAAGTTTTTGACAACATTGAGGAACTATAAAAACATCTCCAAAATACTAGTAAATGCTTTTATTTTATATGAAGAATTATTTAAATAGTTGAGAAAAACAATGCGTGCTGATAAAGCGTACGTCGCATGTAACACGAAAACTGGTTTATTAGATTGTGTGGGTGTGTGCCACAGAACCTTCACTGCTGCCTACCCTCTTTTAAGAAAAAGAAAAAAAAAAAAAAAGAAAGAAAGAAAATGAAAAATTCTAATGAAGTTAATTGGTTAAAATTAATGTCATTCTATAAATTCGACCGGAATTGTTAGCGCTAAAACGATATGAGAGAGACACAGGGATTTTTGTGGTCCGTTCTGTATTGGGATGAAGGGATGCTAAGCGTTCGGTCTTACTTTATTAACAGGGGATGGATTGATTTCATAACGGTTGAACGAACACTAACCTATGAGGGTGATTTGGTAGTAGCCGCTTGGTCGTAACTAATTTCAATGCTAAAGCCCTAACAACGGAGCCTAGCAACAGGCTGTTTGAACTGTTACGACAACACTTAAACGGTCCAAGAGTTTTGAAGATCGGACAGAGGACGAACCCACTGCTATAAACCAAGTAAAGAAATAATGGAAGAGAAGCCGAGTTTAAGGGAAAAGAAAAGTACAATCAGGAGATTGTCCGCTACTGACCTTCCGTTGGTGTTTAGTCAACTGCTTTAGTCTGACTGGAAAAGTTCTTAAACGCTGTGATCTATCAGAATAGGCTGACTGATCATCTACATTCTTTCCTGAAGTCAATGGTGTATTTCAGCAGCACAATTCGCCGCCTCATCTTGCCTCTGCCACCCACGCATAGTTTGAGGAACACTCATCTGAGTATATCTCTGGCATGCTGTTGAGCGAAACATCACCTCCAAGAATTCGGACCGACATTTAGGGCGACTTGTGGACTGACTGGTACTACCTCCGCTACCCTTCAGCATCTGATGGAGTCGATGCGTCGGCTTGTATAGGCTGTTATTCGAGCTAGAGAAGGATCGATACACTATGAGTTTAGTATCGCTAAATTTTGTCTATTCAGTGTATAAATTATTTTATAGACATATTTTGATATCATCACAATATTTACCTTAGGTCTTAAAATAAAATGAAGATATTTGTGTTTAGAAGGAGTCATTAGAGGTAACTCGAATTTTTTTGGATTTTTATTTAAACATTTCTACAATGTTTAAGAGCGCTATTTGTACTTTTGAAAATTGATATTAATGCTTGTTCATAAATGAAAACTTTTATAGATTATATAAACTAAATTGAAAATGATCACAAATATGATTTTTTTTGGTATGTGTCCTGATAGTCCTTTAAATAAAACTAAAGTAAAACATTCTTTTAAATTTCTAAACGTTTAAGTTTAATAAAACTGATAGATTTTCTTTATAATATTCACTTGTAGAAAAATAATAATTAGCAACTGTTTTTCAATTTGATTCCGTTGCAACGAGTTCCCGGAAATCCTAAGGAAATATCAAAAGCAGATATGGAAAACAGAAAACAATAACACCAAGATTAGAAATTATTCTTTAATACAATACGAGCTTTCAGAGATAACAAAGTTGCTGATTCTTTGAAGGGAGAGCGTGTGTCGTAGACCTGGTATCGTACAGTTACCTTGTGTCCTGATATTATCCGGACTCTAGAACACGACAACCCCTCCCGTAACCGGCTTTCGATGAATTGATTTGGAACTTAATGTTTTTTCATTTTAAATTTAAACTTCATGATTTTTCTTTTGGTTGGATGATGATAAGCAGAGATGCTTCACTACAAGTAATGATGTATAATCGTAGCATTAGCATTTATGGAAAAGTTAAAGTACAGATCTGAATTTTCATGCATCCCATCTCAAAATGAAAATTACAATTGATCCATCTCGCTGTGTAACCAAGTTTCATTATTTGTCATCCAATTTTAATGTTACGACAGACATGCAGACAACATTCGACAGAGGGTAACTAAAAAACAAAAACAAAAAAACCCACAATATTCAGAAGCTTGTAAAAAAATTTATATTTGAAGAATTTTATTTTGCAAAAATAATGAGTTTATTGAAATTCTTCTTTTTCAGGAACATCCTTTGGGTGATTTGAATAAAAAAGGTGATGAAGGATATACAGCATTACAATTGGCTGTTTTGAAAAAGAACATTGACATGTTGACGCTTCTTCTGAGTTTTGATGCTAAAGGTGCTGTTGATGCTTTGAATCTGGCTGTGGAAATGGGATTCGATGAAGCTATTAGTGAACTCTTAGGTTATCTACAACCAAATGAAAGGTAAGATAAAGAATAAACAATCACTTAATTTCAAAGGGAGGCTAGTTTTTTCTCGTCTTCTGTTAACTAATGGTAAATCAGTGAACTTAATCACCTACGCTTCACTGGCAACCAGTTAATCATAATTTTTAATTATTAAAATGGTTTTCGTTATGCTTTAATAATTCAAAACGTATTTAATACTTAGATGTGAAGGAGGAATTAGCTATGTTAGTTAAATTTATTAATAATGTTAGTTTCAATGAAGGATTTTCCTATCTTGCTCCAGTGAAATTAATTCCAAATTTCTGCTCGGCCCTTGAGTCTTTATCAGGAGACGTTTGAATTACAAAACCTTCTGTCCAATTGTTTAGGCAAAGTCAATTTTTTTGGAGTGGACGATTTACCTAAGACACTGGTAAAGACACTGGTATAATGGGGAGAGACATAGAGACATAAGCAAAACAAGTCCTTCGAGGGGATGAGGAATGGGCAAGTTAAAAAGTGAGAGAAAGAATGAATTGATGTGTCAGACCCTTACAGGCTTATCATCGGGTTTTAGGGCAAATCTGGACTCATCTGTGAACATAACGTTACCCCAATCAGACATAGTCCAATTCACATGCTAGCGGAACCACTGTAATCGTGCCCCTCTGGATTGGACGGATAAAGGAACCCAAACTCGTGGTACCCGGGCGTACAGACCATTCATGTGTAACCTTCGACGAACAGTAGTGGCAGATTTTGTCTTACCAATGGCCGCTACAACCATAGATGTCACACGTGTGGATCTTTGATTCCGCTTGGCTATAACAGCAATATATATCGATCTTCCGCGGGGTCGTAACCTTTGGACGACCGGCTACAGGTCTTCTGACAACTGTTTGGCTGGTTTGGAATTGTTTCCATAATCTTGAAATGACGGAATGATGAACGCTGAAGAAACGAGGAACATCTGTTATAGACTGTCCTGCTTCAATGCGTCCAACAGCCCGCCAGCGCTCAGAATCTTCCATTCGTCTTCTGGAAGCCATAGAAACACGTCTAGCTTGAAAACAAATCGTACGAATGTTCTAAACACCTTTCATCAGCACTTACATGCAACTCCTGTAACCCTTCACAATGCCGGATTCTTATATGACTGCCAGTTTTGCATATTACTCGACGCGAAACCGTGATTGTCTGTTACCTATATAATTTGCGTACTTCCTTCTACCTTTGCAGCAAATTTCAGCCTCTTTAATTCAGATTGGCTTACGGAAAATAATATTTTTCCTTTCCGAGCTTAACTTTTGGAAGTATATATATATATATATATATATATATATGCTCCAATAAACGCCGAGGCTCTTATTGTCGCCAGTCTCTAATAAGCGGCGGGCTGCAGAGGGGACACGGCGAAATAGTAGCCGATCTCTAATAGTAGCCGGGTCTTTCATATTTGCCTACCGGTACTAGTGTAAGCGTCCGTATCTTTATAGTCGTGCGTAATACCTTATGGTACATTGCCTTACAAAATGCCGTTGGAACGGTCATTTGACATTGCCTTTAAGATTCGCGCGGTGGAATACGCGAAAGAAATCTCCGGTGAGGCTGCCGCCCGTCATTGCGGATTCGGACGACGAATAGCAGCGAAAAGTACAGAAAGACATTGCCATTTATCTTTAACAGTCTTTTGTAGCATGTGAAATTCAAATAAAGTAGCTGTTTGAAATATTAGCCGGTATTTATGTGTGAAAATATTGCGTTCTGAAGGTTTTTGTTAATAATGGCCGGCCTCTATTAAGCGCCGGGGCCTCTATTGGAGCATATACGTTATATATAAATATAGTATATTTTTCTCAGTTAGATGTTTTTCTTTTACTTTTTATTTATTTTATTTATTTATTTATTTTTGTTCAGCTTTTGTTAGCTACCAAACGTCTTTTCTTCTTTCTTATATTCTAATAAAGAATTTATTTATTTATTTATTTATTTATTTATTTATTTTTATTTTCTTTTCCATGGTACTATGCAAATATTTTGCAAATAACAAATATATATATATATATTTTAATTTACTTCTCTGGTTGATTCTTTTTTTTATATATATATTTCTTTTATTTTACAGAAAGCAAACCAAGATTTCAGTGAAGAAAAACTCTAAAAAGGGCGCTCGCCCACAACAAAATTCGCTGAGTAGCGATGAAAATCCTGAAGCTGTCCCATACAATTCAGTTGATGTTCCGCCTACCACCGTAATTTCTGAATTTCTTCCGCCTAAAAACGTAGTTCCTGAATCTGTTGCGCATCGTTTTGCTTTTGGAAGAGTCGCCAATGGACGAACCCAACGGAGAGTGTCTGACATCGTTCCTAAGACTACCAGGGAAGGGTTAACAGATCCAACTGTTGATCGCCGTCCCAGAAGCTGTACTGTGTGTGCAATAGAACGATCCTCTTCTGTATCTTGTCCCTCAGAAGACATTTGTTCTCTAAGTGAATTAATAGATGAAGACTCGCCTTCTTTCAGTCTCCATGGTTACGAACCCCTGATCCGAGCTGCCAAAGCAGGGAATTTCCGAGCAACGTCGTGTCTTCTCAAGGCAGGTTTCACTATTCCAGAACCTCATGAACCCTCCTGTAAGTCCCCGATTTTATTATTTTTTTTTATGAATATACATTTATGAATGTCATTGACATGTTTTATATACATTTAATCAAATTTATGTAATTAATAATGAATTGAAAGGCTGATTAACTAATAGTAGTCAGTAATATGAACAGTTTTAGTTCATGTTTTCTTTGAAACTAAGCCTTTTTTTTTTCCTCAACTTTCATTATTTATAATCTATCTGAATGAATACTTTACCTTTATTCATGACACCTACTATACAAACATGTATACTTTAAAAGTATAATGTGATCTAATCCAATTGGGAATGCGGAGTTGAAATTTCGTTTAAAGCCAATTAATTTAAGATATAAGTAAATCCAACCATTATTTTGTGTTTCTGATGGTTTAGAGAATAATCAATATAATACTCGTATCCGTTTCTATTTGACAACGATTTATTTTATATTGAAAGCGTTGAATATTCTTTCATCTTCATCTCTTTCCTGAAAAGTTCGAAGTCTATTTTTGTAAATAGTAACTTCTTAACCTTGTTTTTTAATAGGATTTCGTAATTCAGTTATTCCTTCTAAACGAGATATTATGATAGAAAACTAAAAGTTATAAAAGAGTGACAAAAGAATATCAATTAACAAGAGTTAAATGGACGGACGGACTTTCTGTATCTAAAAAGGAAAAGGACAAAAATATAGTCCATATTCCGAAGATTCCTGGAGTAGAATGACTGAGTTTTTCTTCTTTCACAGTTTGTCCATCTGTTCATCCTTGAATCAGCCGCTACCTCTCTATTATCTTAGTTAATAAATAAATAAATAAATATTTACGACGAAATTTGCTAATATAGGTACTAAGAACTAATATAGGAACATTGTTAATTTTTTTCACTAGCTATATTGTTTATCATTTAATAATCACTCTGTTTCTCCCAAACGATGCGCTGCTCAAAATAAATAAATAAATAAATACTGCTTAGCCAGACGAAAGAGACTGGTCACGTGATTTACTGGTTGCTGCTACCTCTTTCTCGGCGTGAAAATAGGGGAGCACTCGTTATAACTACGTATTCAAATGATTACAAAAATACTAGAAAATAATTAAACGTGACTGATATGACGATCGTACGATAGAAAGAACTAATTTAAACAAGTACAAAAGGGAGAAGCGTATTCACGCGTAAATTCCAAGCGTATTTTTCCGTTCTTCCAGAGTTTCCTTTCTCCCTTTGGGCTTGTTCCATTGTTTTGGCAGTCCCAGTCTTTAACCCAGTCTTTATCGCTTGGCCAAGCAGTACTTATAACAAAAAAAAAATCCTCTCAGAAATTAAAGAGACATTGTTCTCTTTTTTTAATATTTTGTACATTATTTAACTCCCCATCAGATGTAGAGATCCATCATAGTTCAATATTTGTACTTGCAGTATGTACTTATATGTTCTCTCTAAAGAATCTTATTAACTAGATCCCTCGGAGAGTGCTCTTGAGAATATTAGCGTCAAGGAAAAAATAACTGAACCTAAGCAAAAAAAAAAAAAAAACTGTTAAAAGAAAAAGGAACACATGAAATTTATCTCTAGCTTATCTTACAACGAAAATGTACCACAATTGCAACCACAGAGACATCTCGTGTCTCGTTGCCTCGTATCTTAACAATTCAAAGCTAACAATAATAATTTTGCACAAACAATAGCAACGTTTGCAACACTCCCCCCCTGAAAGTGTATACTTTCAGTAAAAACAATTTGTCAGTCAAAACCCACAGTTTTTAAGTTTGTAAAGTCACTAGTAAAGTTAAAGTCACAAATTCTGTCCTTCAAGTTCTAAAGGATATTTTACAACCTTACCGTCAGGTAGCAAGACACGGCACGAACGGACGCAACGCTCTAGTGACTGCACAGGTGATTAACAGAAAATACGTTTTCTTCTGTCCTCCCTCACCTTCACGGAAAATTTGTTCCGCATAGTTCACGCCAATTACTTCGAACGGGTTAGCTACATTCACTCGATCAGAAGGGAGAGGTGCTTCCACCATTTGTGCTGGCTTCGCACGGCGCCGAACACAAATTTGACATGTCCTTAACACCTTCGATACTGTTCGTCTAGCAGAAGGTATCCAAAAACGTTCACGAAGTTCTATAATCGTCTCGGAAACGCCACCATGAAGTACTCTTGTATGAGCTTCAAGAATGATGAGCCTTGTTGTCCATGCATGACTACTCAAAATAATGGGATGCTTGGTTTCGAATTCTAACATGGAGAAATGAAGTCTTCCGCCCAGACGTATTAATCCATCCTTCGCTAATTGAGGATCAAATCTGTATATTCGTGATGTTCTATCCACTGATCGGCCTCCATATAACGCTTTATATTCGCTTGGAAACATCTGTTTTTGCTCGTGGATTAATAAAGTAGTTTCACGCGTCCATTCAAGCTGTAATTCCTTGCCTCGGTCATATACGACGTCATCATCGATAGTTTCCGGGTTGTCACAAAATGCATGAAACTTATGGCTAACGTCATCCTCACTTCTTAGGGAGAAACATCTCGGAACACTTAACATTTGCAAGTCCGGTAACTCCAGCATCCACTGATTCCAATCATTTTTTAATGGAGGTTTCAATTCTTCATCCCACGCATAGTTAATTTTCCACAGTTTTTGGAACAAGACCACACAGTAAACGGTGCAACAATGCCCAGAGGATCAAAAATTCTTGCCATCGCACTAAGAACAATTCGTTTCGTGGGTTGTTTCTCGCTTAGAAAGTCCCTCAGTCCCGTAACGTCGAAGTGAAGAGTATCTTCATACTGATGCCCCTTCATCCCTAAAACTTTTATAAATTCCTCCTGGGATCTCTCACTGTATTCCCTCTTACCGCATTCTTCGACGATAGCTTTACGCAATCTCTCATCATTTGTGGCCCATTTTCGCAGATTAAATCCTGCTTCTCTTAACAGGAGTTTACCCTCAAAGAAAATACGCCAACCTTCAAAACTGGAAGGAACGGATCGCACTAAATCATCTACATACATGTTTTGAATAATTGACTTGACGAATTCAGGTTCCACCGATTCCACTCGACGCAAATGAAGACGCACTACCACTGCCAGCAGAAACAGGCCACAATTTAATCCAAACAAAACTCTTTTCATTCGATATGTTGTAGGAACCACGGGATCCCCAAACTTCCAGTCCTTTGGCAACCACAAAAATCGAACTGCATCTCGATCATTCGGATCTATCTCTACTTGGAGAAAAGCCTTTTCCATGTCTGACGTTAATGCCACAGGATGTTGTCGAAATCGCAAAAGCAAGTCCATCACATTCGGGTTTAAGTGGGGCCCGGAGTGGAGGCAGTCGTTCAATGATGGTCTTCCGTCAATAATACGCTCTGTACGTCCAAACCGCTGCTTCAGTCGATCCACTGCTATCGCATAGTTCTCCTCAGTTATTGGAAGCCCTTCGATACATTTCAATGCCTTATCAGTTAATACACTACGAAGGTAGTTAAATTTGTCAGTGTCACACAAGTCAGCCTTTTCATGAATTGCTGACGAAAACGCGTTCCAGAAACTGGTCCACATTGAAATATCTCCATTAAACCTTGGCAGGTCGAATTTAGGAAGTCGCATTGATAATTCTCCATTCCTTGGCGTACCGCTAGAAACAAACCTAGACCCAAGCTGGCTCGGAGATAGACTTCCAGTACAACAATTTGACAGAATACGGCTTAACCTTTCTAACCACACAGCAATGTAATCATTATACTTCATGATTCCTTTCATTTCTTCGTCAATTTTCTCAAAATTCAGTTCCAAGTCTACATCAACTTCTTTATTCAAATCATCTAACATAATCCTTTTCTCTTTTAACTTTTCAATCAAATCTTTGGCCAGTTCGGCGTTTTTCGTCTCAAACACAGTCTTCAATTCGCCTTCCATTCTCGTTAACGTTGTTCTCACAGAATCCCGCTTCAAAATAGCCTTCGACGCCATTCCTCGTCAGCACTGCCGGTAATTACACAGAAAGAATAAACAACTTACGTTTGTATCAGTCCACGATGCGACGGAACACACGAACACAAAGAAAAGACTTAACAACGATCAATCGAACGCAATACGACTGCAGCCTTTTTCTCTCTCTCACTACCGGTAATTACACAGAAAGAATGAACAACTTACGTTTGTATCAGTCCACGATGCGACGCAACACACGAACGCAAAGAAAAAGGCTTAACGACGAACCATCGAACGCAATACGACGGCAGCCCTTTCCTCCCGGGTTTTCGGCACCATTAAAGTATCTTATTAACTAGATCCCTCGGAGAGTGCTCTTGAGAATATTAGCGTCAAGGAAAAAATAACTGAACCTACGCAAAAAAGTTAAACTGTTAAAAGAAAAAGGAACACATGAAATTTATCTCTAGCTTATCTTACAACGAAAATCTACCACAATTGCAACCACAGAGACATCTCGTGTCTCGTTGCCTCGTATCTTAACAATTCAAAGCTAACAATAATAATTTTGCACAAACAATAGCAACGTTTGCAACACTCTCCATAGGAAGATTACTATAGGGATTTTAGGTTTTTTCCGCCGTAGATAATCTAAGGTGATTCACGGAGAGATTAGGAAAGGATTAGGGAATTTCGTCTGATAGGAATTAAGAAACAACACTATAGCTTACTGGAGATTCAAACCTTGCAGTAGAAATGCCGAGCTGCTTGATTAATCACTCGACCACAGCAGATGTATATTACACTAAAGGTACCCGTAACAGTTACAGTTCAGTAATTGCGAATTCTAGGGCATACAATGACAGAGAGCAAATGGGTAGAATAGAAAAAGAAAATAATCTGATAAACATCTTCTTTAATCAATGCATAAAATTAAGGTGCATACAATGACATAAGAAAGAAAAATAAAACATACAAGACTGAGAGTTCACTAATCTTCAGGTTTGTATTTGAAGAAAAGAAAAACTTTCTTCTTCCTCTATAACTTTCCTAATCGTTACGAATATAAAGTTTAAAAATTTACAACTATTAAATAATCAACACTAGCTTAATTCTCGCTTAATTTTCAAATCATTTAAAAACTTGTTTAAAAAAAAAAAAATTTGTTTAAAATAACTGATTTCGTGTTTATTACTAAAGATGATACAAACAATACAAAATCTTTTACAAAAGAAGGAATTGAGAAGATAACATATGGGTATTCAAATTAACTTATACTCTTTTCGTACGTTGAGTGTCTTTTTTCCCTCCGAAATCCCTTGGAATCTCATGGATACCTGTTGAGTATACAAAGAAATACATGGTTATTTGACTTAGATCTTCTTGGTTATTTGATAGCAAACTTCATATTTGTTAAAAAGATATGAAATACAGTAATCTCCAGATTATCCGCGGAATTGGGTGGCGCGGCAACCGCGGATTAGCGAATTCCACGGATAATCCGAAATAGAACGAAAAAGGACGAAAATCAACACAAAAATGCTTTTCAATTGTTTTATTTACATTAAAATGGCAATACATACAGTAAACATTAAATACAAAAAATTATTTTATTTTAAATTATTTATTTATTTTTAAATGTTATTATTATGGGAATGCTCGCCCGTCATTTAGTGTAACCTGCCGGCCTAAGCTCCGCCCACAAGGTCGTTCTTTAAATTGTTTGTCTATAATTATCTTCACTTTGTTAGCCTCTTTTATTGCTTACCTTATTCTAGATTTAAATTTCTTTTTAATTCCGTAATTTATTTATTTTATTTTTTTTTTACAAATGCCCGGGCTCGTAGATTAATCATCTTTCTTTAGGCCAACAACTAGGGGCGAAATATGATGCCTTTAACCGACGAAGCGTTGCCCAGGGTACGCCATAGAAGACAGCATCAAGTGGCACCCGCAGGAACGGACAGAAGGAGAAACAGAAGAAAGAAAGAAACATCCATGCCCCGACCGTGATTCGAACCCGGGTACCGGCACACTGGCCGCAATGGCAGACCGCCGCGCCGTCTAGACCGCACGGCCATGCCGGCACGGCATTTTTATTGTATTTATTGTTTAGTAAAAAAAATGGAAACAGGAGAGGTCCGCGGATAATCGGGAGTAGTTGAATAAACAACAAAAAAGTGATTTTGAAATATGATAAAGGAGAAATGTTAGCAAAAGCAGAATTAAAATTAATTCTATGTATTTCTTTTTAACATGTGACAAACCTTATGTCTCATAGGTAACTGCATTGCTTGCTGTTTCGAACGAATTCGTGACCCTTTGGATCCACTCAGATGTTCGCACGAGCGATTAGATGCCTACAGGGCACTGGCTAGTCCTATCTACATAATGCTCACCGCCCCCGATCCCATACTAACAGCCATTGAAAGATCGGACGATCTCAAGAAGATGTCACTTTTCTATCCTGAAAATATGGTAAACCAACCATCCATAATCACACTGATAAAGAATCAGACTCTTATGTAAACAATCAATACTTTTTCATTATTTGCATGATATATACATTCCTTAATTTTCTTTTACGAAATACAATTAAATATCTAATACTTAAACTTCCTTATTATTGTAAAATGTTTACAATTATTTTTAATGTATAATTAAGTATTTTGTAAAAATATTTTGGGAAACCACTCGCGCAATGATTTAGCAACAATTGAAGTTAACTGATTTACCTGTATATTATGGAAAGCAACGGCTACTACCGTTACAAATATTTTTGGAGGATCTGTAAGATCTACCAGAATTATATTTTAATAGATGTAATTGTAATTCTGGTAGAATTAACGTAGGGATCCATTTTCTACTTGAGCATGACGTCACATGGGAAAACATTTTTGAAAAATAGCGAAATAATACTTGAAATGGCAAATTTATAAGCGGTCTGACACAAAAATAAATAAATAAATAAATAAATAAATAAATAAATAAATAAATAAATAAATAAATAAATAAATAAATAAATCAAAAAAAGGAACTTTTCAAAGATAATACTGAGACAGAAATGATAAATTGCATTGTTATTTTCATAAACTATTACAAAATAAAATTAGTTTTTAACTGTATTGACTTCGTTTACAATAAAACCCATTGAAAATTAAAGAAGATAAAAAAAAAATGTTGATGAAATTCGTGAATTTTTTTTTTTTTATTTTATATTAATAAGTGATTTTTACGTGTGTTGCAATAAAATCGTTAATTTAAATGGTGAAAGGAACTTTCACAAACAAACATTAAAATTATGTTAAAAATTTGTTATAAGAAATAATTTTAAAAAATTTAATAAATGTTTGTTGTAAATATTTTTAACATAATTTTAAGTTCTTTTAAGTTCCTTTCACCATTTAAAAAAATAGTCACGTTGTAATATTTAATAATTTGTTAAATAGTAAGGATGATATTCTGTCTGTGAACTTTTACAGATTTCATTTTATTAGTTCTTCTCCGCTATTTTATACACACTTTAATTTATGTCAATCTTAAAAAAAAAAAATATTTGAACTAACTAATATAAAGTTCTAAATAATTCTATTTAGTTTTTGTTCATGAATTCCTTCCGGATGTGAAAATCTATTATTAACTATTTCAGGAGGATTATAAGAAAATTTCGATTCAAGCTGCTAATTTAGCTGTGGATCTTTTGGCTCAATGCCACAAATCGTGTGAAGTGAAACAACTTCTTACTCAAAGTCAAGGATCCGGAACGAAATTACTCAAATATGGACGACTTCAGTTAGCGGTCCGATTAAAACAAAAACAGGTGACAATTTTTCGTATTTTTTCATTTTGATAATTTTATTCAAAAAGTAGACGGACGAAACAAAAAAAAAAAATCTTCTGGAGATGCCGGGGATCGAACCCGGGGCCTCTCACATGCAAAGCGAGCGCTCTACCACTGAGCTACATCCCCTTCCATTCGAACACGCTCAAAAAAAAGAATAATATAATCAGTGAAAAATAGTAAATGGATTTTTTTATTCTTTTGCAGTTAAAATATAATTGTTTTTGTCTTAGAATAAAAAACATATTTTAATGATTTTTTTTATTGATTTAATAATGAAAAGCTTTTTATCAATAACTTTTTCTTTTAATAGATAATTTATTAGAAAGCAAGTTTAACGTCCGTAATCATTTATAAATGGAGGGAAAAACGCCAACCGGACAAATAAATATGCCTTCGCCCATTGAGCCAACAT